>CM060934.1:417133963-417733963 GCA_030765085.1 Allium cepa
AAAACCGAAAACCATAAGAAAATGGGAAGTAGTAGTCATTCACCTTAGCTTTGAGATTAAAAAATGTGAGATTTGATATTGAATTAGTTGGTTAACTTCTTTCTCTTGAATCCTTGCTTTATCTTCCCATGAGAATGGAAATGGTGGTCGACCTTGATATATTTTAGTTTGATAGAATGAAAATGGACGTATGTTTCCTTTCATAAGGGTTTATGGTATAAGTCTTTCCTATTTTCCTTTTTAACCTTACCTATTTCCTAACACATTAATTCATGTTATTTCATTTTCGTTTACATTAACATGTCATGGCTACCCTTAATTTAATCAAATCTCAACCCATTAATCTTCATATTATTTTATTTAATTTAGCTAGTTAAAAATCCTAAATAATGTTATAAAAGTATGGGGTGTTACAATGGTTCTTAAGTGATATTAGTATTGAAATAATATACTAAGCGATTAAATGAATGTGAATAAAAAGAATTTGGCATAGCTAAGAAATCAGTTGAAATAAATATACTAGTTGTACGTATATTATTTTATTCACATAACGGTTTGATCTAGATTCGAGTACATGATTTCGAGATGATTTACATCGGTCCGAGCTGCGATTTTTCACTCGATTCTCAACGGCGAATACTGGATATGGATTTTTGATTGATTCTGGTTTCTCCACCATAGAATATGGCTACTCAAGGAGAATGGCGGTTTTTGATCAGGGAACCAGATCTGAGTCCGCGCTAAAGTGATCATGTGAACGATACTATTTCAAAAGGCAAATTATACGATTGAGCAAGCTATCAATTTTGGTATTGTGTATAATAATATATGTACATCATATGGGCTTTAGTAAAGTATATGTTGGAATTTGAAAACGAAAAATAATGTGATTGTGAACTATATCATTGGACGTCATTGGAAATTAAGATGTTGGTATATAAAAGCAAGAGCTAGTTTGATGTCATTGATCTCATAGGTAGAATTTAATTGGCCGACTAAAAGGTACACGTTAAATTGTTGTTTGATGGTTCTATGATTAAGCCACTTGACCTTTTTTCTTTTGTTTTGCTGGTTTAGGTTCGTAGTGGTAGGTTGTAATTACTTCAGTCTAGTTGCACAAGGCGCTGGCAAAATTCTCCGTGAATTTAAGGCGTTAGAAAAATTTTGAAGAAAAATTTTTATAATTAAAATTTGATTTTGAGTTATACCCTGAAATGATTGAAATGGATGATATTAGTTGGAATATATGAATGAATTTGGAAACTTAGCAAAAGTAACAACAAGGTTACAAAAAATTGGTTTCATCTAAAATAAAGGCTTAAAAGGGTTTAAAAACCTATTTCATCTAATGGTTTTAAAAATGTTAATGAGTTTGGGCATTTTCTTACCTTGGAAATTTCTGGGACGAAATTCATTTAAGGTAAGAAAAATGTAACGACCTAGAATTTAAGTCATTGGAATTCAGGATATTTAATCAATTTTAAATATTGAAAAGTTGTTTTTATAAGTTAAATAACTTTAATTTCAACTATAATGATTTATTTCATAATTAAATTTTTGAATTTAATAATTGAAACTGTCTAAATAATTAAATCCTGAATTTAATGTGAATAAAAATGATTTCGAAAGTTGATTTAAATTATATTTAAATAAGAACGAAAATAGTAAACTTTTAATTTAAATTTAAAAGTGATTTTGTTTTCATAATTATTCATTTTAATTAACAAGTAAAAATAGCCATCCAAGGCACGTCCCGAATTTCGACTAAACTAGTTTTATTGGATCCGTAATGGTATATTACTGTATGATAACGAATTTCATGGTGATCGAATGAAACGTTTGGTCGTGCGATATCGAAATGTGTGGAAATTAATTTCAGAAATTATATAATATAATTGGACTTGAAAAACTATCTTCTACATACGATCGAATTAGGCCTCGAAACAAGTTCCATTGCGTTTGAAATAGGGGTATCACATATAGATCGCTAGGATGCATATCTCGTTTGAGGTCGACATTTTCGAATGTTTTATAGCATGAAATTTTTAATTTAAATTATATATAAATATATATATCAATGTATACACTAACTACATATATCCCATATCTTAGCCCATACCTTCCCACATCCTCGACCATACCCTTCCAGTTATAAATAAATGTCCGCAATAGAATTTGTAGGCTTCCTCCATTTTGAAAATTTAAAATCAAACTAAATACTCCATGGAAAATTCTACCTATTTTCGTGGCTTTATCTTGCTTAGATCTTCATTTTGATAGGGGTTTTGGTGGTGTTTAGTGATGTGGGTGAGTGCGGTAGCCCAGAGCAGTTTGTACATGGGTTTAAAGATCTAGGGCTTGGGTTTTTAGCTAATGGAGGAAGAGTTAGGGGAATCGGAAGTTGTTTTTGGGTTTGGTGAAGGAAATGGCTTCTTGAATGATGATTTGGTGAAGCTCAGTGGCGTTGGGTGGTTTATGACCTAGCGCGTGTTGGGGGGTTGCTGCTGTTGCAATTTTGTAGAGGGAGGTGGGGGTGATGTGGAGGTGACCGCATTGAAGCTAGTCCGACAAGGTGAATAACGGTGGAGCAAGGAAGGTGAACGAGATGATGAAGTGAAAGGCCATGGTGCACGCAATGTACACAATGGATAAATCTTGCTTTGGGGAAGAAGAAGTGATAAGGGCAGAGTGTAATTTTTATAAAGTTATTTAATTATAAATTTAAATTTATTGATGACTTAAAAATTTAATAACTTGTCCATATGAGGTGTAATTGAGATGGGGATTTTTGTGTTACGCTCATTACGCCGTTAGCTTCGTAATGGAACAGGTTTGGTCAAATTTGGAGACAACTGAAAATTGGGCTGAAATCGGACGTCGTTCGATTTAGTTCCAAATCGGAACGTCAAAACGACAATAGAAAATTTGGGCGAGTTAAACTCGCATTTTTGGTTAACTAGTATGATATATAGTTGATAAAAATTATTGAATGATTTTTTTGGATGAATTACTACATTTATTAGTTGGTTTGGATAAATTCCCAACTCTGGAGCGAATGAGACCCTATTACGTTCCCGTGGAAGAGCGGATGACCCTTTGTATATGAATCTCGCCTCGAAGTGGTTGATTTATATTTTATGATTTTATAACATTAGTAATAAAGGGGAAACAGATTGAGAAAATACAACAGGATTCCACAACAATGTTGAATATGTGTGTGTGTGTGTGTGTGTGTGTAACGATCCGTATTTTTAGCTATTTTAAATTATTGGATTTAATGCGAGGACTAGATAAAAAATGGGTAGGAATAAAATTTTGATGATTTATTATTGTGGTTTATTAATTGTTAAGTTGTTAAATTTAACTTTGGAAATTTTTGAATAATTGAAATTTTGAATTAAATATGAATGAAATGATATCAGAAATTGATTTAAATAAAATATTAAAAAAAATGAAGATGGTTAACATTTAATATTGAATTTAAAAGTGAACAAATAAAAATTGGAAATTTTATATTTTTTAGTTAACGAGTAAAAAATAGCCATTTTGGACACTATCTCGGATTTCGACGAAACCAGTTTCATCGGATCCGTAATATTGTAGGATTTCAATTTTCGTAGTGATCAGACTTTTTGTTTGGCCGTGCGAGCTTGAAACGCCTGGAAATTCACTTACGAATTTAATTAAAATAATCGACTTTGAAAAGCTATCTTCCGCATACGATCAAATTAGACCTCGAAACTAGTTCCATTGTCTGCGGAATGAGGGTAAAAATTATAAACGACAAGCGGCACGTTTCGTTTCGTGCTTGAGGAATTTCGAACGTCTTAGGCTAGATATTTTCAAATTAAATAATAATATTTATATTTTCTTATCTCTCATTCGTTCACACCTCATCTTATTTGCCCTCCTCCGTACTTGCGCATTCCCCTCTTTCTCGTTCAAATTGAAACGCGGTCATTTAAAAAAAAACAACAAAATCAGATCGAATCACCAAAAAAACTAACGAAAAAAGTGCCGTAGCCAAAAAAAGAAAGGGCGAACGATGGGAAGAAAACTTCGCGCACGAGAAGAGAAGTGTGGAGGGCTCGTGGGGACGCGCTTGGAAGATCGATTGAGAGCGCTTCGATTTAGGATTTGGACTGCACGCGTGGATGGATGGAATTCGGCATTCGTGATAATGGTGGAGGATGCTGAGATGGCGGCTTCTGTCGCTACAGTTCGATTGAAAAAAAAAATAGGAACAGATGGGAAGATGAAGTTGCGGTTGGGGTTGCTGCTTGGGTCGGTGATTGTGACGAAGGTTGTTTATTTATTTATTTAGATTAGTTAATATAAACGTTAATTAATCATTATGCTAATCAATTTGTAATTTTTAAATACGAGACTCGTTCGGACAAAACAAAGTGCGCTGGAATCATATCGTCATTAAGGTGAGTGTTTTATGCGCTGGAATCATATCGTCATTAAGCTGGGATTTATTTGTAGCTGAAAATATTTTGGGTATCAAATTAAGGTGAGTGTTTTATACGCTCACGTTTTGGCTAAAAAAAAATTATGTTAGTTAAATTAATATTGTGAAGTGATTGGAATTTATCAATTGTTGCTTGATAAATTTAATTGACAATTAAATTGACAGCTAAATTTATTGATAGGTTTCGAATTGATAATTAAATTAAATTAGAATTTAGTTGCCAGCCAAATCCCCGAGATTAATAATTCTAAAATTATTGTGAATTTTATTGACTGTTTGAATGATTGGTTGTGATGGTTGCGTTTGGCTGATTTTGGATGTTTTGTTATGTTTAATATATTCTGTGATAACCCTGTGTATTATTTACAGTATGTAAAACTATAAATTTAATTATTTCGAATCAATTAAGAAATATGTTGAAATGATATATACCTATGACATTTATTTGGATTGAAATGATATATATCCATCCTTGAAATTAAATTGAAATGATTATCCACTTGGCCAAAGGTTAGAAAATTATATACGGAAGCCGGGTTGGTTAAATTTAATGATTTTAAAACTTGTTTTGAAATTATATAAATGAATTGATTTTAGGAATAAAAATCCAATTTATGGAAATTGAATTAATTTGAATTGAAGCTAGGAATGTTGGAATTTAAACTTAATAACGAAATTGTTTAAGTAAATCGAAGTTTAGATTTTTAAGTTAAAAATTTAAATACGGCGTAAATTATCGGAAGTTGATTTGTTTTAAAAGGTTGGTCTTTTATTCGAACTTTAAATTTTAAAAAAAAATTGATATGAAATGATATTTCAAAATTTGAGTTTGGAATGGAAAATTTGGGTTTAAAATTGGTATTAAAAGTAAATTTGATTTAAGTGTTTAAATCGATATTTTGAAATCGAATTTGAAATTGAAACTGAAATTGGAAATTAATTTGAAATTTAAATTTAAATTAATTTGGAATTGGAAATAAATTTCAAATTGGAATTTTAATTAATTTGGAATTGGTATTGGAATTAATTTGAAATTGAGATTTAAACTAATTTGGAAATGGCTATTGAAATTGAAAGTAATTTGTCAACTGAAAGAAATTTGTGTGGAATCGAAATTTATTCGAGGTGAAATCAGAATTGAATCGATTAAGTCGTAATGGAATTGGAATTGATTTGGGTAGGAAATTGGGAAGTTGAGCGGTTTTACTTTGGAATTATTTTAAAAACTAATATTTTAGTATGACTGATTTAAAATCTATATTCTTTAAATATTCAAACTATTTTGATTTTTTAAAACTATTTTATTATATAAACCAGTTTTATATTCAAATTATTTCTATTAAGCCATTTTTAACTATTTAACTATTTTAAACTATTTAAACTATTTTCTAAAATTCAAATTGGTTAAAGAGTAAATTATTTATATTTAAATCTTGGATTTAAATACCAACTAGGTTAGAGCGAAGATGTTAACCTAAATTGAATTCGAATCAAATTTGGAAGTGAAATTGATTTATTGGACAAAAATTGAAAATTTTGGATACATGATAATTTCAAAATGGATTTGATTTAAAGCGGATATATGATGATTTCAAAATGGATTTGATTTTGAAGCTAATATGATATTTTGATATTTTGTTTTCGAAATATAAAAGAACCGACCGGTGTGTAAAATGACGATTGTTTGTTAAAGAGACCGGGGCCTCTTATTGAAATACTCTCTTTCAATATTGGAATCACTTTGACAACCGTGTACGCGGTGGATGATATCTAGAATGTAGTGGTTGAATTGGCGCCGTTTACTGGAATGAAGTAAGAGAACAATGATGGATAGCCTTGACATTCGTGTCATAATTAAAATGACTAAAACAGGAGCCTATGTCTGGCCATTAAGGTTAGATACCTCTAGCAATGTTGATCCCTCGTATTACTATTATGATTTCGTATTCGATGGTGCACCTTTGTCATTTGGATTGATTGTCACGGTCGGCCACGGATGAGTTACAACCAGCCAGAAAGGGTAAATTGGTAGAATCCAACCTTGGGCATTGCTTCACGTGCCTTGTCATATTTATCCCTATACGAGCCCATTACGACTTTGGTTTAAAATTGTAAAATGTGTTAAGGTGGATCAATGTAAAGCCTTAATGCTATTTTGATATTTATTTTACTGATAGACATTATATATTATAGCGTATACTATTATATATAAATAGTTTAACGGATCCTTGGGAGATGGAAAATCCCGTAACATCTCTTAAGGTATTGCACTCATATTTGTGATATTGATTCGACTTACATAAGAATATTTTAGTCCTGACTCGAGCGTTTTTTCTTTTCATTGCGCTCAGGTCAGCCTTGAGTTTTTTTCCCAGTGTATTGAAGACTATTCTTTGGAGGACGAAGACAGAGTTTTGGTATTTTATTATTATTATACATGGTGTCATGCTATATTACCGCATTGATTATTTCTCCTTACTGTATATTTATTACTCTGATAAATGTGTATAGATCATAATCAGATGTATATTAAACAGTTTTATGAATTGTTATCATATTTTATCATTTCCGCTGTGAGATTCTGTATTTTGTTCTTCATTCTCTTCTTATTTTTCTTATTTTACCCCATTGATTATCTATGTTCGGGATTGTTTAAGTTGGATATGTGTGGATTAATGTCGATTTAAACCTTCCGAAATGTGGGTCGTCACAGTTGGTATCAAAGCGAAGGCCTAGCGATAACCTTGGCTTTGTGGGGTTTTACTCATTAGAGATAGGGTAGTAATACCCTAGAATGAGTCTGTTTGAGTGTATATATGAGATAGCGTACTTGTTAGTGTTATAAAATATTTTATATTGTGTTTACTTATTCGTTGAGTTGTTTATGAATTCTGGTCGATGTGCGGCACGCCGTATTATCGGTAGGGGTTTCTAAACACTTAAACGAGGCAAGTGGACATAATATTGTTTTAAAATCAGATAAATGAAATAATTTTATTAAATTATATTGTATATGTAAAATGATAAATTTTTAATGAATGCTAGTTGTTATCAACGATTATTGGTTGAAAAAAAAAAGAATACTTAATGAATTTGATTATAGGAAGAATTTGATGATTGAATTAAATTGAAATAAAATTAAAATAAGAATCGATTAAAATGGCCAACTGTAAATTAATGAAATATTTTTATAATAAGTTAAGTAAATTTTATAAGTATATTATAATATGGCTTATATACAGAAATGATTTTAAAAAAAATGAGAATTTTGGAATTTATAATCCTTTTGTTTCCAATATTGTTTTTCAAAGCCTAATTATTTTTATAAATAGTATTATGTGAAAGAGTTTTGGTCAGAAAAAATAGTTTTGAAAGGATTTTTGAAGGAAAAAAAACATTAATCTCGCTTGGTTGCTGGAAAATAATTCTGGGGATGACTGCAGCATCGCCAGTGTTCATTTTCGAGTTTCTGAGTGAAGATTGCTATCTAAAGTAAATTAAATTTCGGTTAAACAAGTTTGATAAAAAATATATTCTAAATGTGATTTAAAAAGTATATGGAAATATCTGAACTTAAAATTTACAATAGTATGGATGAGAAATAAGTTTGCAAATTATAAATTGAATAGAAAAAAGTTATAACTTGTAGATTTGGACAGGGAAGTAAAGGTAAATTTTAAAATGGTTAAAATTTTGGTTAAGCAAAATAAATGATTTAAGAAATATTAAATTAATCGAGTTAGTAAAATGAAATAAACAAAATAAATTTTAGCTCATGGAAGTTTAAATAAAATTGAATTATGATAAAATGAAATTTTGAATGAATAAGTTGTATAACTTATAGATTTGAAATTTTTAAGTTAAAAATAAATTTTAAATTTGTAAAATGGGAATGATTAGAAATTTAACTTGAATAAAATTTAATAAATGAGCAATGGATTAAATTGAAATGAAGTTTAACTTAATATTAAATAAGTTGAATTAGATATTAAGTGAAATTAGATAAATTAGTAAAGTGAATTAAATTCCACTCAAGCCATAAATTGAATTAATCAAATGGATATGGACTTGAATTTAAAATGAAATGTGGTTTAAGCATGTAAGAAATTGAATAAGAATAAATGAATGTAAGTAAAATTAATATGGTTAGTTGAATTTAAATTTAAATTGGATAAAAAAATGCAAGTGGAATAGTTAAATAAAAACTGAATGTTGACTAATATAATATGGAATAAATTATAAAGTGAAGTTAGCTTAAGAGAAGCTGAATGAATTGATTGAGAAAAGAAAAAAAGGTTATTAATATGAATTGTGCTATAAAATATATTTTACTTTGGTAAATTAATAATACGAATTTGAATAAACGAAGTAAATCAATGAGTTAATAATAACCGTGATTGTGCTGTATAAATCATTATAATAAATTTATGTGGTTTATAAATGATGATAATATTAACTAAAAAAGGGATATACTAAGTGGAATAAAATTGTATAAATGATTCACTAATGAATTTATATGTAATAGGTTGAATAAAAGGGTGAAACTAATTGAAATTTCACAAATTGAATTGAATAAAAATTGAATATAATGAATTTATAACGAATGTTAGTATATTAAAAAAATCAATGGAATGTAAATTAAATTTTAAATGTGGATGAAACAGATGTAAATAAATTGGAACAAACAGACTGAATGTAAGTATATTGAATTGAAATAAATTAAACGTGACTACAATAAATATTGATTGAAAGAAAATGGATTGAAACCACATTTGTTGAATGTAAATAAATTAAAAGCAAATGAATTGAATATAAATCCATTGTATGATTAATGAAATAAATATTAATTAGTGATTGTGGATTAATGTAAAATATATGGAATGTGGTATGGAACTAAATTACTTCTTAAGTGTGATTAATTATACGAATTATTGGAACGAAATAATGAAGTGAAAAAAAGAAGAAGAATGTAATTATAAACGAGTGCAAATTAATGGAATGTAAATTTATTAATATTGATAATTGCATGCAAATCAATTAGAAGTAAATGAATTGAATGAAAAATCAATTAAATGCGAATGTAATTGAATAAAAGTGGATTGAATGCGAATAAATTGAAATGAATCAATGTTAATGAAATTGAATATTGAATCGATTCAAAGTAATAAATAAATATGAATAAATGGAAAATGTTAATGAATGTTAATGATGAATGAATGGAATAAATGAAAGTTGATAGTGGATAATACTAATTCACGGGTTATAAACTAAATTGGATTAATTTGATGGATATTGATAGTTGGATAATTTCTTTTGTTGCAAACCATTATTATTACCGTTTTGATTGCATATGATTGTTGTATATTATGTATTTGTGATTGTTTGTGTTGTTTGGATTCAAAATCCATGTTAAATGCTTATGTTAGACTTATACATGTTCTGTATCATTATAAATGACTAACATCCCGAATTGAGTTGAGATAGGTACATACGAAGATCGGTTGAGCGTATACGGCAATTTTTATGCTTTTGCTAGCTTAATACTAGCGAACTCGCTCGTATTATAAATAATAAGGTACGTACCTCGGATTAAATACTGCGATTTTATATTTTTTTCCCTTCGGGATGCCTCATCATTGAGATGAGATATATATTTGATATATATTATTTGTGTTATATATTGAATTGTAAAAATTTTCTGATCGAGCCACGCAAAGGAGACTCTGCCGAAATTTCCCATGAATCCGGGAGATAGAATTTTTTTGAAGTTTTAAAGGTTTTATAATTTGCTTTTCTATGTAAATTATATTTTCCATAAACCGATAGCGGAATGGCGTAGTAAAAGCGTAGTAAAGATTTTCTAATAAGATTTTAAAGTTATACATGATTATTTTAATAAATCCATTATATGTTAAATTCTTTACTTACCGCTTTTCGGGGACGAAAACTTTTGAGTGAGGGAGTATGTAACGATCCATACTTTTAGCTATTTTAAATTATTGGATTTAATGCGACGACTAGATAAAAAATGGGTAGAAATAAAATTTGATGATTTATTATTGTAGTTTATTAATAGTTAAGTTGTTAAATTTAACTTCGGAAATTTTTGAATAATTTAAATTTTGAATTAAATATGAATGAAATGATATCAGAAATTGATTTAAATAAAATATAAATATGAATGAAGATGGTTAATATTTAATATTGAATTTAAAAGTGAATAACTAGAAATTGGAAATTTTATATTTTTTAGTTAACAAGTAAAAAATAGCCATTTTGGCCACTGTCTTGGATTTCGACGAAACTAGTTTCATCGGATCTGTAATAGTGAATTATTGAGGGATTTCAATTTTCGTAGCGATCGGACTTGTCATTTGGCCGTGCGAGCATGAAACACATAGAAATTCACTTACGAATTTAATTAAAATAATCGACTTCGAAAAGCTATCTTCCGCATACTACCAAATTAGACTTCGAAACTAGTTCCATTGTCTCGAAATGAGGGTAAAACATTATATACGCTAAGCAACACGTTTCGTTTGGTGCTCGAGGAATTTCGAATGTCTTAGGCAAGATATTTTCAAATTAAATAATAATATTTACATTTTCTTATCTCTCATTCTTTCACACCTCATCCTATTTGCCCTCCTCCGTACTTGCTCATTCCCCTCTTTCTCGTTGAAGTTGAAACGCATTCGTTTTAAAAAAACAAAATCAGATCGAATCATAAAAAAACGAACGAAAAAAAGGGCCACAGCCAAAAAAAAGAGGCGAATGATGGGAAGAAAACTTCGCACACAGAAGAGAAGCATGGAGGGCTGCTGGGACGCACTTGGACGATCGATTGAGAGCGCTTCGATTTAGGGTTTGGACTACGCGCGTAGATGGGTGGAATTCGCGTTCGTGATAATGGTGGAGGATGCTGAGATGGCGGCTTCTGTCGCTGCCATTTGATTGAAAAAAAATTAACAGCAGACGGGGAAGATGAAGTTGCGGTTGGGGTTGCTGCTTGGGTCGGTGATTGTGATGAAGGTTGTTGTAACAACCCGCATATTTATCGATTGTATATTTAAATATTTTATTTAAATATTTCATCGTTCGTCGGATTTTAGTCCGAAAACCTACTTTTTGCAAACAGTTGAAGTAGGACTCCAGACCCCTCCCATTGAGTTCAAAATGTCGTTTGCAACCTTTTTGAGTATAAGCTTCGATATGTTTGGGGTTAATCAAGTTTTGCTACTTTTTCACTTTGGGTTTGAGTTTGGGTTTCAGCCCAATGTTCCACCTTAAGACTCTAGCTCCACTCCAACTCTTCATTACTTCATTTCATATTCCTAACACTTCAAGCTAAAGTAAAAATGGTGGAAGAGATTGGAAATGGAAATTCCTAAGCCCTAACTTGCTTTGCAAATCCAACTTCTAGCTCCAAATTCAAGAGAACCCATTGGTAAGCATCTCCTTCATCTTTCCCAACTCATTCCCTCTTTGATTTCAGAAAATTTCTAAACCTAATTTGGGGAATATTTCTCTTATAAGCTTAGAATCAAGCTTCTTGAGTTGGGATTGAAGGTGGTTGATCTTCCTTTGCTTTCGAGCTTCTTCTTCATTGATTTGGGTTCAAAGGTGAGATTTTTATCTCACATCTTAGTCTATAATTATCTTCGATTGTTACGTATGAATTCCTAACACTTATTCTTGTGCAATGGATTTTGGTTTGGATTGATTTTGTGTATATTCCAATTTTTGGTGTTTTGGTCTAATTTATGAAAATCCTATTATGGATATTTGGACATTGATATTTGAGGCGTATCGAAGAGCCGTTTAGGCTGGGTTGTCGCTCGACGTAATTCCGTAGTCATCGTCGCTCGATCCAATCGCTTCCGGTATCCGTTTGGCCATTTTTGGCCTAGGTTCAGGGAATGCCCTGAACCCTTCATTCAGACGTCTGAAACGTAATATTCAGACGTCTGAAACGTAATATTCAGACGTCTGAATATTGTTCTGGGAAGATTTCTATTCCCAGATTCAGACGTCTGAATATATGATTTCAGACGTCTGAATTGGTTCATTTGGAACCAGAGAGAAAATAGGCTAAAAAGTGCCTATTTCAGACGTCTGAATTCAAGGATTCAGACGTCTGAATTCTGTTTTTGGAAAATATTTATTTTCCAGATTAAGACGTCTGAATACTAGATTTCAGACGTCTGAATCTGCACTCTTTTTGCCTTTTTGCCTATTTTCTTAAGAATTCCAACTTTAATCGATTCGTGTTGATTCCCTTTTGTTATTATCACTTATTATCAACTTTGATGACATTTTCTTCGTGGTTTCTGGGAATATCCATTTTGATGGATTCGGTATTGATTTCTTTGGATTTTATTCACGTCTTCGAATGGGAATTTTGATGATTGATTGTTTCTACAATCCTTTCTACGATTTGTCACTTTAAAATACAAAGGTTTTCTATACTAATAGTAAATATCAAAACTCTTTATTCAAATGATTTCAACACTATTTTCAATAACAAAGCTCTTCTCTTAAACAGTTTTACAATCTACTAGTATATACAAACCTTTACCTCACTCGTATGAGAAATCTAATTAAACGGCTTAGTAAAATAAGTGGTATGAAACGCTTGCGTTTACTTCGTTCGTTAATTCTTGGACTTGTTCGATTGAATCTCTTGTGACAATTTTCTAGTGGAGATCTACAATTTGTTCGTAAATATTTAAGTTAAGCTAGTGGTTATGGGACATGAAGCTAAACTCATATATTTACTAGCTTACTGAATTTGACACTTCTCTTTGATCATGACGATCATTTTAAGATTTAGACTAGCAATTGTGCGATGTCTCTTTGTTTCGGTGTGATTTCGACTCACACATGTGGGGTAGCTCCCCATGGTCTTCGGGCCATTCGTGTGCCAAAAATTAATGGCTAGCTACCATGAGATAGCTTCTCGTTCGTGTGATACATATGTTGGTGAGTTTTAATACTCCCGTTCGTGTGATAGGCCTCCCCACTTTTTGTGATTTTTGGATTTCGTGTGTTGAATTCTGGAATTTATGCTTCACCAATTTTAGTGATTTTCATTGATATGATTTGTCAATTTTTATGCATTGGTGAATTCGTGTGTCATTGACTTGTTGTGAATACAAGTTTGGGTATGAAACCCTTTATGGATCTTTGAGAAGATTCTTGTGATATTGATTAATCTCTTGTTGATTTTCAATTACTTATATATATCACAGCTTGGCATTGTGATTATTATGTGTTTAGTCGTACCTCTTATTCTATATCGCTTCATCTGATATTTATAGTTAGATTGATCCGTTTATTATTTTCTTATTAAATAATACTTGGGTCAGACTGAGATGTTACAGGTGCTTCAGCTTGACTTCTCACTTGGGATTGACTTCTCTGACCTTTGGCTAACTACTTAGATTAGTAGTTTATTTTGTTGTATACACTTGAGATATGGACTCATAGCTGTATTCTTTTGTGTAGCACGTGTTGCTATTCTTTTGTATTATTGTGGATCTTTTTGACCACTACTCTGATATACACTTCCATGTGTTAGTTATATATTCATATCTTCTTCCGCCTTTGTGATATGAATTATCTGTGACTGATTTGTGTTATGCTTATTTCTATATTTGTTTCCAAAGATTATTATAGCCACTGTGTAGTTGCTTTGAGTTTGTATCGGTGTGTCGGATTTCCTCTCCAAATCAAATGCATGTTATACTATCCGACATAGCGGTGCTCGCACAAAGCAATTGCACGGATGGTCGCTTCTCAACAGCCTTATTCTCCGTGCTAGTTGACGGCATTACCCCGTAGTGTCCTTGGCTAGCGTGGGTATAGAGGTAGGGCGTCACAGCTTGGTATCAGAGCCAAACTTTGGAACAATGTAGAATAATTTAACAAGGATCATCGTCCTAAGTCCTTCTTAGGAGTCGTGCCTTAGGATTTAATTCGAGTCTTCGTACCGATTCATCCTATTTTCTTTATGATTCCTTGTTTTATCTATCAAGATTGCTTGATATTTATTTCGAGAATAACTTTTCTCCTTCATTCTTTTCTAAAGGAAGAGAAATGGTTAATTTTAGCAGTCCTAGCGCTGGTCAATCCAGTAGCCCTTCTCTGGATGGCGCATTCATGTCTGCCCAACAACTTTGGATCTTGTAAAGAATCAAGAGTTTATCTGTGCTTTGAGTAAGAACCCCGAAGTGGTTCTACCTTTGAAACTTGAAGTTTCTTTCAATCGGCTTGTCGATGTTACTCTTCTTCATGGAGAGGTTGGTAAAGGAAGTGTTTGTGATATTGGGATTTCCAAGAAGAGGCATATTAAGTTCAAGAGCCTTAATCCCAATAAGAGAGTGAAGCAAACTACTTTTGTAGCAAAGACTCCAATCCCTAATCGTGGAGGATGCTACAATTGTAATTCTATGGACCACTATGCAAAGGAGTGTCCGGAGCCACTCTTTTGTCGCTATTGCAAAAATACAGGTCATCATATTTCTGTCTGCCTCATACTTCAAAGCAAGAAGAGGGTGGAACAAGAAACTTCGGTAGCCAAGACTCCTAACCCAAGTCGTAAACAATGCTACAATTGTGGTTCCACGGACCATTATGTAATTAAGTGCTCGAAACCCCTCTATTGTCTCTATTGCAAAGGCTCGGGTCATTACTTATCTACATGTCCCAAACTCCCTAGCAAGAGGGAGGGAAAGTTGAAAGTCGTGCAAGCCCCTTGTGACACTTCTCTTGATCAAGGTATTTTACATTCAATCCTTGATGCTATTGTTTTATTTCGTGATCTTTCTATTTGAATTCTTTTTGATATGAGTCCATCTCATTATTTTTATATCAAAAGAACTTGTTGATTCTTTTTCTTTGAATATTTTGGGCTTGATGTCTTCTTTGGAATTGTGAATCTGGATGGTGGATCCGCAACACTCAACTTACTTTCTATTGATGTCGAAATTACTTTATGTGATTTTTCTTTCCGAGCCGATATTTTTACTTAGGCTTCGGAATTGATTTGTGTGAAAGGATTGGCTTAATCATTATGAAGCCATATCCTTTGTCCCTAGTTGTCTACTTATCTTCGACATTCTTAATCTGTTAAGCAGATTTCTATTTCTCCTTTGTGATTTCGATTCCAACTTGATGGCATCATTTTATTCTTTAATCTCGTATGATGAGGAAAGTGTTGTTTCTCTCATTCATGTAGTTTGAGAATTTTTCGGTATTTTTGAGTTTGTCTTAGGATTATCACCTAAGCAATATCTTGTGTGGTGTTAAGGTCTTTTCTGCTCAACCTTGCCATTGATTTTCCTTTGGCTACGAGTTGCGTGAGTTAGCATTCCACTTACGCACTCCGCACTCGTTACGATTCTTATAAATGACTTATTTTGTCCAGCTTATTTCATCCATTGTATAAATCGAATATTCTATGAATATTTCGATGAGACCATTTTTGTATTTATTGATTTTGGATGAAAATAGCAATTTACAAATTTTTGCAAATCTTTTTCATAAGATTTATTTATAAGTATAAATAGGATTACTGTTTTTAGAACGAACAAAGAGAATTTTCATAAAGTTTTTAGAAACATGTTTATCCTATAAAAGATGATTTTGTGATTGTATTGCCCATTTAGTGTTTTAAGAATTTGGTCGATGCGCTTGATCAACGTTATCGATAGGAATTTCCTAAACGCTTTGATGAGACAATCAGACACGATATATTGACTTGTAAAATGTAATTTTTTCTAGAAAGATTTTTACATTGAGATAATTGTGATTTTGAAAGTTTTAGCTTTTCGGGAAAGAAAATTATTTAATAGAAGTTCTTTCTTTTCGATACTCTTATTCTTGTGATTCCCGTGGGGAACCAAGACTTTATCTTTAGTACCAATGCTAATCGTATTGGTTTAGATGCCGCTCTCTTGCAAATGAGAACGTGCTATCACTTGTGCTTCTAAATCGTTATAGCTTATCGAGACTAGCTATGCCGCTCATGATCTAGTGCTCGCGGCTGTTGATTTCACTTTTAGAACCTGGCATCATCATTTTGGATGAGAAATTTGTTCTCTACCCCGATCATAAATCTTTGGAATATTTATTTTCTCATAGGGAACTTCATATTGGCTTGAGTTCCTTGCATCTTAGGATCTTAATATTCTTTATACCCCCAGTAAGGGTAATCGTGTCGCAGATGCTCTTAGCCGTAAGCAACAAGCAGTTGTTTCTATGATGATATCTGAATGGAACCATCTCGAGATTTTATCCACTTACGAAATTCGAGACCGCGTTTTCGATTTATGTTCATCTCTTGCTTTATGTAGCCTTGAGGCTCATCCTTCACTTTTAGACCGCATTCTTGAAGCTTAAAGGCAAGATCCTGAATTGGCTCTTCTTGGCCAAAATATTAAGGAAAAAACTGATATTGAAGGTTTAAAAGACTTTGATATCGATTCTCGTGATGGCATTCAAAAATTTGGTAGACTTATCATGCCAAATATTAGTGATCTTCGTAAAGATATTTTAGAAGATTCACATCGTTCTAAATTTACCATTCATCCCGGTAGTAGTAAAATGTACGCAGATATGAAGCGGCTTTATTATTGGGAGGGAATGAAATCTGATATTGCTAACTTTGTTAAGCGTTGCATGACTTGCCAACTCGTTAAGGCCGAACATCAAAGGCCTGGTGGGTTATTGCAACCTTAAGAAATCCCAATTTGGAAGTGGGACCAAATCTCCATGGATTTTATTGATGGCCTTCCCCGTTCTCGTTCGGGTCATGATAGCTTATGGGTGATAGTTGATAGACTTACTAAATCCGCCCACTTTATTTCCATTCGGTCTAACCGAACCGTTCCCCTTTTGGCCAAGCTCTTTGTTAAAGAGATTGTTAAATTACATGGAGTTCCTACTTCTATAGTTAGTGATCGTGATCCATTGTTTACTAGTGGATCTTGAAAGTGTCTTCAAAAAGCTTTGGGAACGAAGCTTAATTTTGGCACCGCTTATCATCCTCAGTCCGATGGACAAACCGAGCGTGTGAATCAAATTCTTGAAGATCTTCTTCGTGCTTGTGTGCTTGACTTCGGTGGAGGCTGGGAAGATCATCTTCCTCTAGTTGAATTTTTCTATAATAATAGCTTCCAATCTAGTATTGGTATGGCACCTTTTGAGGCACTCTATGGAAGGCCATGCCGAACTCCTTCTTGTTGGCTTGAGGCCGGTGAGAAGCTGGTTTTAGGTCCAGACTTTATTCGTGATTCCACAGAAAAGATTGAACTTATTCGTCATAGGATGAAAGAAGCCCAGAGTAGACAAAAATCCTATGCCGATAATCGAAGAAGGAGATTAGAATTTTCTGTTTGAGATCTTGTTTTTATGCGTGTTTCACCAATGAAAGGTATTGTACGTTTCAGTCGGTCGGGAAAGTTAGCACCTCGATATATTGGGCCATTTCCTATCACTGAACGTAATGGTTCTATGGCTTATCGTCTTACATTACCGGCTTAGTTTTCTGCTATGCATGACGTGTTTCATGTTTCTCAATTACGGAAGTGCCTTTGAGATTGCGATTCTATTCTTGAGCCCGGTGTTGTGGAAGAGATTGAAGTTTCGCCTAATTTAACTTATGAGCAACATCCTATTCGTATTATTGCTTCGGAGGTCAAGCACCTTCGAAATAAAGATGTTCCACTTGTGAAAGTTCAATGGTCTTCAAATCCTAAGGATTGTTCTTGGGAATCTAGAGAGTTCATCGAGCGAACACATCCGGACGTACTTTCCCGTGCTCTTTAAGGTGAACCTTTTATTTCAAATTTCTTTTGTGTTGAATATGCTTTTATGGTTGTTACTTTATATTTTCTTCTTAAATATTGCGAGGACGCAATTTCTTTAAGGAGGGGAGTCTGTAACAACCCGCATATTTATCGGTTGTATATTTAAATATTTTATTTAAATATTTCATCGTTCATCGGATTTTAGTCCGAAAACCTACTTTTTGCAAACAGTTGAATTAGGACTCGAGACCCCTCTCATTGAGTTCAAAATGCTGTTTTCAAACTTTTTGAGTATAAGCTTTGATATGTTTGGGGTTAGTCAAGTTTTGCTACTTTTTCACTTTGGGTTTGAGTTTGAGTTTCAGCCCAATGTTCCACCTTAAGACTCTAGCTCCACTCCAACTCTTCATTACTTCATTTCATATTCCTAACACTTCAAGCTAAAGTAAAAATGGTGGAAGAGATTGGAAATGGAAATTCCTAAGCCCTAACTTGCTTTGCAAATCCAACTTCTAGCTCTAAATTCAAGAGAACCCATTGGTAAGCATCTCCTTCATCTTCCCCAACTCATTCTCTCTTTGATTTCAGAAAATTCCTAAACCTAATTTGGGGAATATTTTTCTTATAAGCATAGAATCAAGCTTCTTGAGTTGGGATTGAAGGTGGTTGATATTCCTTTGCTTTCGAGCTTCTTCTTCATTGATTTGGGTTCAAAGGTGAGATTTTTATCTCACATCTTAGTCTATAATTATCTTCGATTGTTAGGTATGATTTCCTAACACTTATTCTTATGCAATGGATTTTGGTTTGGATTGATTTTGTGTATATTCCAATTTTTGGTGTTTTGGTCTAATTTATGAAAATCCTATTATGGATATTTGGACATTGATATTTGAGGCGTATCGAAGAGCCGTTTAGGCTGGGTTGTCGCTCGACGTAATTCCTTAGTCATCGTCGCTCGATCGATCGCTTCCGGTATCCGTTTGGCCATTTTTGGCCTAGGTTCAGGGAATGCCCTGAACCCTTCATTCAGACGTCTGAAACGTAATATTCAGACGTTTGAATATTGTTCTGGGAAGATTTCTATTCCCAGATTCAGACGTCTGAATATATGATTTCAGACGCCTGATTTGGTTCATTTGGAACCAGAGAGGAAATAGGCTAAAAAGTGCCTATTTCAGACGTCTGAATTCAAGGATTCAGACGTCTGAATTCTGTTTTTGGAAAATATTTTTTTCCAGATTCAGACGTCTGAATCCTTGATTTCAGACGTCTGAATCTGCACTCTTTTTGCCTATTTGCCTATTTGCTTGAGAATTCCAACTTTAATCGATTCGTGTTGATTCCCATTTGTTATTATCACTTATTATCAACTTTGATGACATTTTCTTCGTGGTTTCTGGGAATATCCATTTTGATGGATTCGGTATCGATTTCTTTGTATTTTATTCACGTCTTCGAATGGGAATTTTGATGATTGATTGTTTCTACAATCCTTTCTACGATTTGTCACTTTAAAATACAAAGATTTTCTATACTAATAGTAAATATCAAAACTCTTTATTCAAATGATTTCAACACTATTTTCAATAACAAAGCTCTTCTCTTAAACCGTTTTCCAATCTACTAGTATATACAAACCTTTACCTCACTCGTATGAGAAATCTAATTAAACGGCTTAGTAAAACAAGTGGTATGAAACGCTTGCGTTTACTTCGTCCGTTAATTCTTGGACTTGTTCGATTGAATCTCTTGTGACAATTTTCTAGTGGAGATCTACAATTTGTTCGTAAATATTTATGGTAAGCTAGTGGTTATGGGACATGAAGCTAAAATCATATATTTACTAGCTTACTGTAATTGACACTTCTCTTTGATCATGACGATCATTTTAAGATTTAGACTAGCAATTGTGCGATGTCTCTTTGTTTCGGTGTGATTTCGACTCACACATGTGGGGTAGCTCCCCATGGTCTTCGGGCCATTCGTGTGCCAAAAATTAATGGCTAGCTACCATGAGATAGCTTCTCGTTCGTGTGATACATATGTTGGTGAGTTTTAATGCTCCCGTTCGTGTGATAGGCCCCCCCTCCTTTTTGTGATTTTTGGATTTCGTGTGTTGAATTCTGGAATTTATGCTTCACCAATTTTAGTGATTTTCATTGATATGATTTGTCAATTTTTAAGCATTGGTGAATTCGTGTGTCATTGACTTGTTGTGAATACAAGTTTTGGGTATGAAACCCTTTTTGGATCTTTGAGAAAATTCTTGTGATATTGATTAATCTCTTGTTGATTTTCAATTACTTATATATATCACAGCTTGGCATTGTGATTATTATGTGTTTAGTCGTACCTCTTATTCTATATCGCTTCATCTGATATTTATAGTTAGACTGATCCGTTTATTATTTTCTTATTAAATAATACTCGGGTCAGACCGAGATGTTACAGGTACTTCAGCTTGACTTCTCACTTGGGATTGACTTCTCTGACCTTTGGCTAACTACTTAGATTAGTAGTTTATTTTATTGTATACACTTGAGATATGGACTCATAGTTGTATTCTTTTTTATAGCACGTGTTGCTATTCTTTTGTATTATTGTGGATCTTTTTGACCACTACTCTGATATACACTTCCATGTGTTAGTTATATATTCATATCTTCTTCCGCCTTTGTGATATGAATTATCTGTGACTGATTTGTGTTATGCTTATTTCTATATTTGTTTTTGAAGATTATTATAGCCACTGTGTAGTTGCTTTGAGTTTGTATCGGTGTGTCGGATTTCCTCTCGAAATCAAATGCATGTTATACTATCCGACATAGCGGTGCTCGCACAAAGCAATTGCATGGATGGTCGCTCCTCAACAGCCTTATTCTCCGTGCTAGTTGACGGCATTACCCCGTAGTGTCCTTGGCTAGCGTGGGTATAGAGGTGGGGCGTCACAGTTGTTTATTTATTTATTCAGATTAGTTAATTTAAATGTTAATTAATCGTTATGCTAATCAATTTGTAATTTTTAAATACGAGACCCGTTCGGACAAAACAAAGTGCGCTGGAATCATATCGTCGTCGTATGCAATATGGGATCGAGCTGGGATTTATTTGTAACTGAAAATATTTTCAGCTTCAAATTAAGGTGAGTGATTTATACGCACACGTGTTGGCTAAAAAAACATTTATGTTAGTTAAATTAATATTGTGAAGTGATTGGAATTTATCAAATGTTGCTTGATAAATTTAATTGACAATTGAATTGACAGCTAAATTTATTGATCGGTTTTGAATTGATAGTTAAATTAAATTAGAATTTAGTTGCCAGCAAAATCCCCGAGATTAATAATTCTAAAATCATTGTGAATTTTATTGACTGTTTGGATGATTGGTTGTGATGGTTGCGATTGGCTGATTTTGGATGTTTTGTTATGTTTAATATATTCTATGATCACCCTGTGTATTATTTACAGTATGCAAAATTGTAAATTTGATTATTTCGAATAAATTAAGAAATATGTCGAAATGATATATACCTGTGACATTTATTTGGATTGAAATGATATATATCCATCCTTGAAACTAAATTGAAATGAATATCCACTTGGCCATAGGTTAGAAAATTATATACGGACGCCGGGTTGGTTAAATTTAATGATTTTAAAACTTGTTTTGAAATTATATAAATGAATTGATTTTAGGAATAAAAATCCAATTTATGGAAATTGAATTATTTTGAACTAAATCTAGGAATGTTCGAATTTAAACTTGATAACGAAATTGTTTTAAGTAAATCGGAGTTTAGATTTTTAAGTTAAAACCTAAAATACGGCGTAAATTTTCGAAAGTTGATTTGTTTTAAAAGATTGGTCTTTTATTCGAACTTTAAATTTAAAAAAAAATTAATATGGAATGGTATTTCAAAATTTGAGTTTGGAATGGAAAATTTTGATTTAAAATTGGTATTAAAAGTAAATTTGATTTAAGTGTTTAAATCGATATTTTGAAATCGAATTTGAAATTGGAACTGAAATTGAAAATTAAAATTTTAATTAGTTTGGAATTGGAAATAAATTTGAAATTGGAATAATTTGGAATTGGTATTGGAAATTAATTTGAAATTGAGATTTAAACTAATTTGGAAATGGCTATTGAAATTGAAAGTAATTTGTGAATTGAAAGAAATTTGTGTGGAATCGAAATTTATTCGAGGTGAAATTGGAATTGAATCAATTAAATCATAATGGAATTGGAATTGATTTGGGTAGGAAATTAAGAAGTTGACCGGTTTAACTTTGGAAGTATTTTAAAAATGAATATTTTAGTATGACTGATTTAACATCTATATTCTTTAAATATTCAAACTATTTTGATTTTTTTAAACTACTTTATTATATAAACCATTTTTATATTAAAATTATTTCTATTAAGCTATTTTTAACTATTTAACTATTTTAAACTATTTTCTAAAATCCAAACTGGTTAAAGGGTAAATTGTTTATATTTAAACCTTGGATTTAAATACGAACTAGGTTAAAGCGAAGATGTTAACCTAAATTGAATTCGAATAAAATTTGGAAGTGAGATTGATTTATTGGACAAAAATTGAAAATTTTAAATACATGATAATTTCAAAATGGATTTGATTTAAAGCGGATATATGATGATTTCAAAATGGATTTGATTTTAAAGTTAATATGATATTTTGATCTCAAGTACGAATTGTTTTCGAAATATAAATGAACTGACCGGTGTGTAAAATGACGATTGGTTGTTAAAGTGACTGGGGCCTCTTATTGAAATACTCTATTTCAATATTGGAACCACTTTGACAACCATATACGCGGTGGATGATATCTAGAAAGTAGTGGTTGAATTGCCGACGTTTACTGGAATGAAGTAAGAGAACGATGATGGATAGCCTTGACATTCGTGTCATAATTAAAATGATTAAACCAGGAGCCTATGTCTGGCCATTGAGGTTAGCTTCCTCTAGCGACGTTGATCCCTCGTATTACTATTGTGATTTCGTATTCGATGGTGCACCTTTTTCGTTTGGATTGATTATCCCGGTCGGCCACGGATGGGTTACGACCGGCCAAAAAGGGTAAACTGGTAGAATCCTACATTGGGAATTGCCTCACATGCCTTGTCATATTTATCCCTATACGAGCCCATTACGACTTTGGTTTAAAACTGTAAAATGTGTTAAGGTGGATCAATGTAAAGCCTTAATGCTATTTTGATATTTATTTTACCGATAGACATTATATATCATAGTGTATACTATTATATATAAATAGTTTAACGGATCCTTGGGAGATGGAAAATCCCGTAACATCTCTTAAGGTATTGCACTCATATTTGTGATATTGATTTGACTTTCATAAGAGTATTTTAGTCCTGACTCGAGTGTTTTGTCTTTTCATTGCGCTCGGGTCAGCCCTGAGTTTTTTTCCAGTGTATTGAAGACTATTCTTTGGAGGACGAAGACGGAGTTTTAGTATATTATTATGATGCCCGGTGTCATGCTATATTGCTACATTGATTATTTCTCCTTACTATATATTTATAACTCTGATAAATGTGTATAGATTATAATCAGATGTATATTAAACAGTTTTATGAATTGTTATTATATTTTTTCGTTTCCGCTGTGAGATTCTGTATTTTGTTTTTTCTTCTCTTCTTATTTTTCTTATTTTACCCTATTGATTATCTACGTCCGGATTGTTTAAGTCGGACATGTGTGAATTATTGTCGATTTAAACCTTCCGAAATATGGATCGTCATAATATGTGTGTGTGTGTATGAGTTGTGATGCAAGGGGGCATGTTGGAGGGATCCAATAGGATTCCTTGTTACTGTTGAATGATTTCAATAATATTCCAGTCATGTGAATTATTGTGTAATAAACCTAATAATTGGAAATACTGGTTAAGACATCGTTATATGTTAAGAACTAAAACATAATAGTGATAGAAAATCAATATCGATATTGGGTGAGTGTTTGACAACTATTGGCCTCAAATTAGTATTTTAAAAATAATATAAATTGTCATTTGAGTTAGAATTTCTTTTTGAGACAGAAAATGATAAATAAATCCAAAATTGGGTTTCGAAAATATTTTTTTAAATATTGTCTATTTATATTAATATTATTTTAAAGTTATTTAATTACATTTATATTGTTTTAAAGTTATTTAATTATAGTAATATTATTTTAAGGTTAATTAATTATATTAGTATTACTTTAAAGTTATTTGTTTATAGCTAATATTGTTTAAAAGAATTTATCAAAATGCTAATATTTTGAAAGGTTAATCATTTCAAGAATAATCATGTTTTGTAATTTATAATAAGGATTATTAATAAGGTTGAAAATAAATTATTACTATTTATAAAAATGTTAAAGATTAATTATGACTTTTGTTTAACAATATTTTGAAATTACTAATTATTATTTTTAAATATTTTAAACTTAATAATTTTCATTTATTTATAATATTTATTGTTAATAATTATTCTTATATAATGATGTTGTGATGTAAAAGATTTTTAGTATTTATGAATGTTTCTGAGACCGATGAATAGAGTCGAAAGATTTAGACTTTATAAAGAAATTTATAAATTGTTTTGAAGACTTAAGTGAAAATTATTTACAAGGTTAGAGAATTTATAAATGGTTAGATATTTATAAACGAATTTTAGAAACGGGTTTATAGATTTATAAAAGGAGTTTAATAAATGATTTTATGGATTTATAAAGGGTCTATAAATGATTTTTTAATTGTACAAAGAGTTTATAAGTGATTGTATTTTTATAAAGGGATAATAAATGGTTTTAGAGAATTAAAAAATGGTTTATAAATGGTTTTGGAGAGTTGCAAGGAATTTATAAATGATTTGAGAATCGAATAAAAAGAAAATCTTTTTCAATTTTGTTAATATACTTATACCGTTGAGATAAGTATATGGATATTTTCTATGTATTGAAAATATAGGGATTGGTGGAAATACCTTTGTAAATATAAGGAGCGGATGAGAACCTATTACGTTCCCGTGCAAGAGCGAATGACCCTTTGTATGTGAATCTCGGCTCGAAGCAGTTGATTTATATTATATGATTATATAACATTTTGATGAAGAGAGAAATAGGTTGGAGGGATCTAACAGAATTCTTGATATTATTGAATAATTTCCATAATATTTCTTTTATATAGCTTATTGAAAATGAACTTGATTGTGCACCTTATGGTTATAACATTGTTGTATGTTTGAAAACTAAAACCCATTAGTGATAGAAAATCAATATCAATATTGGTTAAGCATTGGGAAGCCATTGGCCTTAAATTAGTAATTTGCAATACTAAAAATCGCCAATTAAATTTGAATTGAGTTTTAAGACGGAAATGATTTTTAAATCAAAAATTGGGTTTCGAAAGAATGTTATTTCAAGTTATTTAATGATAAATATTATTTTAAGATTATTTAATTAAGTTAATATTATTTTAAAGTATTTAATTATATTAATATTGTTTTAAAGTTTTTTACTGTAATATTTTTTTAAGGTTATTTAATTATATTATAATTGTTTTAAATTTATTCGTTCATAGTTAATATTGGTTTAAAGAATTTATCAAACGGTTAATAATTTGAAAAGTTGATTATTTTAAGAATAATTATGGTTCAAAATTAATAATAAGTATTTATTAATAAGATTCTAAAAATAAATTATTATTATTATTTATAATAAGAACAAAGAATTATTATTATTACTTTTGAAATAATCAATAATTATCTTAAGATGATTTAAGATAAATAATATTTATTTATTTATTTATAATATTATTATAAATAATTATTTTATATGAAATTATTTTGAAGTAAAGACTTTTAACTGTATATAAATATTTTCGAGATCTATAAATAGAGTTGTAGGACTTAGATTTTATAATGGAATTATAAAAAGGTTTGAAGACTTAATGGATAATTATTTACAAGCTGAAAGAATTTTGTAAAATAGTTAGATATTTGCAAAATGAGTTTAAGAAATGGGTTCGCAGTTTTGTAAGAGGAGGTTTTTAAAGGTAACTTACTGTGTGACAAGTGTTTAGTCGATGGACTTGTTTTGTTAAAAGGTGTTTTAGGATAATAAATGGTTTATGGATTATAAATGATTACAAATGATTTTACAAAAATTATAAAAGGAATTTCTAAGTGATTGAATTTTATAAAAGACTTTATAAATGATTTCAGAGATTATAAGATGATTTATAAATGGTTTAGAGAATTTGAATGATTTTTAATCAAACAAAAAGAAAATCTTTCCTAGATTTATGAATATACTTATATTGTTGAGATAAGTATATGGATATTTTCTAAGTATTGAAAGATAGGGATTTGCGGTTACATACTTGGAAATGTATTCTTATATGATTAATTTTCAAATGGTTTTATTTATGAAAGATTTATAAAAGAAGGCTAGTGATTGCTTATGCTGAACTAATGTTGGTTTTCCCTAAGAAATAAATTTCTAATTGAATGGGTGTTATCGATAGTTAAATAAACAACTATCAAAATTAGACCCAAATGTAAATTTGAAATATCTAGGAGAAACATGTGAGTTATATGGCACAGTTATCTTTGATGATGCTATACTACGCGTATAAATCCCATTTCGTTCTCCTAGGACAATGATTAGGAAATACGTCCACTAAAGGTTAGAAGGTGATCTCTGATCTTATCTTTAACTGTTTATTTCCTAAAGGATCGGGTTTGAATTTACTGGAAATTATCAAACATTGTTTCGAAGAGACCAAGATCGGGTATATTAATCGAAAACCACTTCAATCCAACGAATGCATTTTTAAGTGAAGACATCTTAAAGATTATGGAATTGGGTATAGAGATCTTATGAGTTTCGTTCAGCTCTAGAATGAACTTGTACGAACGAATGTTGATATTGCACTGTTGCTTGGAGGGCAGTGTTAGCATTGCAAGTTGGATATGCTATATAAAGATAAAATGTAGCCTCAAGCCTCATGAATCGGAAATAACTAAAACAGGAAAGATGTAGTAGGGCTAAGTGGGTCGCTCCCAGGTAGGGTATGATCATCCCATCTAGCATCGCTATTATCTCTCATTTGTAAGCTTCGGGGCCTATTAACGGAGGGGTGATCATGGTCGGTACTATCTAGTAAGGGTAGGCTAGTTCTGTGTTCGCAGGTTGTCCAGGTGAGGTCCTCGATGTTATTTTATCTAGAGATAAACCATGCCGGGGGGTACCCCAGTAGCCCGGTTATTGCATGGAATCCATTCTCCAATAAGCATCGTATGGACTTAGTTGTGCCCAACTATGCTGAAACATGAGATCATTTTAGCTATATTCATATTTTACTTTGACCCCTAGACATTATGTAACAATCGGGCGATTTTCGAAACTCGAAAATCGGCACTAATACGTTCACTATATAGAGTGCCGAGCAAATGAGTGCTGAAAATACAGGTTGTTAGGGTTTGAGAAAAAAAGAGATTAAAGAAGAAATAGAAATAATAACAATAAAGAATAAAATATAATATACAATAGCAGCTTTTTATATGAAAGAAAATTTATAACTGTTAATATACATATAAATTATCAGAGTACAATCATCGACATAAAAATCTGGGCTGTTATGATAACTTGCCCTAAAAATGCCTCAAAATACTGAATATGCATCCTACAATACACAGCGGAATGTACTCAAATACGCGTAATACGTCTCTACCATCCAACTCGTCTCTTGAGCTCTAAAACAACCTAACATGAATCTGTAATACTCTGTCTGACCCAAGCATTACAATAAAGTAACACCCGAGTCAGGCTGGAAACCACTTGAGTAAACACACTTAATTTTGAGTTACTTAAGATATCAAAATCCTTTGAAAAACCAAGGTTCCCTGTAAGGCCACGTCTTACATAAACACGACGGGTTTTCATCTGGCAATAACCAAAAAAACTTTTCAGAAAATCCTGTAATATTATAATAGTGTCTAAGTACCATACTTACTGAAAGCCGAATTTATTTCATTTATTTAAATTCCCGCATACTGGGCTTTAAAATCAAAACCGTAGGGGTTTCTGGTGGTTTGGATCGAAGTGGTTCCAAATAATGCTGATATCTGATCTCAATCTCTTTGAACTCAAAATGATAAATTTTTAAAAGACCAAGTCATTTAAATAACAATATTCCAATCAGGGTGTTAATATCTACATATGGACATTCATTCCCTATGTAATGTGTTAACGTTTTATCCTATTTACTATAATTTGTTTGGCTACTTAATAGCATAACAAAAGCTAATTGAAAGCAATATCAAAGAATAATTTTAGTTAACATAGATCATTATCTCAGATAACGGTTTACAATTAATACTAAATCAGTTTACAAATTCAGAATTTAATTAGTTTCAATTAATTGAGTCGAATATATATATATATATAATCCAAAATGTTTGTTAATCAATAAAATATTTTATTCTTAATTAAATTAAAATAAAACAGTTCATCCAATAATTAATTAATTAATTAATTAACATCTAATTAATTTAAATAAGAAAGTACTTATTTATTCACTCTAAATATTATAGTCATTATATTTACATTGACAAAAACACAACGATATTATTTTGAATGACAACACACTACGGTGGGGATCTCGACATAAAAACCTGTTCGTCGATTGGGTTCAAAAATGAAGAAGAAATAAAAAAATCTTATGTTTAAGTATTTATTAAATCAGTAACTAGTTTCTTTTGCTTTGACTCAATTCAGGCCAAACCCAAAAAGGAAAAAAAACGCCGAACCCAAAAAAAGGCCCAAACTCCTATCTCCTCCTTCTCCACCTCCCTGTATCTTTCCTCCTTTTATCATTTTTTTCCAATGCATGAGACCCAGACGTGCATGTTCATGTGCAAGTACACAAAAGCACCGATCACCGAAACTTGTGGTCGACCGTCTCCACGAGTCGTCGCTGACCTCCACAACGCGCTCCACCCCTTGGAACAACTAACGAGGCCAACATTCGAAATTCGAACTCAAACCAATATCCTGGAATCAACACCAAACCACCCCCAATGCCTCGTCAAGCCACCGCACACCACCATCCACTGCCAAACTCCATCAGAAGACTCGCCATTCTCTCCACTTCCATTTACGCCATGACCACATGCTCCATTATTTCCCACGTCGTTGCATTTGCACACGAACCAAGCCTAAGACGCACACAACTTCAACCCTAGTTCCAACTCGTCCAGCACCATAAACATCAAAAAAATACTGCCTCCTCCGTGCTGAACTGTGAACCCCCAAATCGACTCGACCGCCTGAATTTGACTACGAACCAAATTTCGGTCATCTTCACTTTTCTCCCGCAATGCCCAACTAAAATCTCCAACTCCCTTCTAAAAATCACCATTTTCGATAACAGATTCACTCATGTAATCAAAAGACCAAATTGTGATATTTGATTTTTAGTCATCTATAAGAAGTTTGCTGTAATTTGGTTTTTTCTATCTCCATGCTTATCGATAATTGATGAAATAATTTTAAAAAAAAATGTACACCCAAAATCAGACTACTTTTATTTTGAACCCTTTGTTTCTTTTTTTTAGTTAAATCAATGAACAAGAGCAAGTGTGGCCATGTATATATAGAAGGGAATGGAAGTGTACAGTGTAAGCCAAAGGAAAGAAGACCTATACAAGTACATGCCTTTTTCATATATTTTCTTTTCCTTTTTCATTTATGTTTTTTTTCTTCTTTTCATTTGAAAATACACACACATCTATATTGAGTGATTAGATTTATTTTGTGCTTGAGATGAAGTTTTTCCATGTTGATGTCCCATTTATGTTTGTATATATACACATATAGATGTGTGTGTATATATATTCTTATACGCGTACTTTTACCACGTACATGTTTACATGTTGCATATTTACATATTCAATTGTTTTCGTATTTATTTACATACATATTTTCATCATAAGGTTTTTTTCACTTATATGTGTATATATATATATATATATATATATTTGCACTTTATTTACATTTACATATTCACTATTTTATATAAGATATATACATATACATATACTTATGTATATTTTGTCATCATATATATTTACTTTTATACAAATTTTCATATACATTACTTCATATGGGCATGTGTATATATACTCATCATATATTTTGCCATCATATAGTTTACACTTATATGTACATATACCTACACATGCATTATTCTTCCAACGTATACACATATATAGATGTTCTATTTAAATTTTAACGGTGGAGTTTATACACATATATTTATAAAATTTATCATGTTCAGAAAATTTAAAATTTAAAATTAAATACAGTTTTTAATCAACATATAGATTCAGATATTTTGAATGTCAGAAAATTTATCCATTCGACTTAAAAAAATTAATATTTCAAAATTTAAAATTAGTTAATCATCCCAAAAAAGATGGCTAAAAACTGGGCCATTACATTCCTCCCCCTAGAACTTTTCATCCTCAAAAAGGAACGAAGCAAGATATAGAATTTTGATGCATATTACTAAATAAATAATCTTTTAAACATTTTAAACTCTTCATTCTTTCATTATACAATTGGAATATATCCACATTAAATTAAATAGTACTATCACGCTAATTTTATATTAAAACATTTTTCATAACTTGATGTCTTAACAAATCCATCCTCGTTCTTATAGAAATTTAGTCATATGTTGATCAGGCGTATGACTGAAAATCTTTAAGTACTTAGTAGACCTGTTTCAACACCTAGTGAAAATAATTGAAAAGCCTTTTCAAAAAAATGATATGGAAAGTATCACCCCCTCTTTCCTTCTTACTACCATGGATCGCAGTTAACATGATGATTGCGTCACCATCCTGGCGAAATACTAAGTAAACTGTAGGCATCAGCACCTCTCGACTTACGCCATGGGAACACAATAGTCCGCAGCTACACAAAGGTTGCGTTGCAATCATAGCTAAACCGTAAGTAGTCTATAGGCAATCTTTGCCCCCCGAATTACGCCATCAAACGAAACTAAACCACATAGATCGCAGCTACATAAAGGTTGTGTCACTATCTCAGTGAAACCAAACGTAGACCATAGGCAATCGCTGCCTCTCGAATTACGCTATGGAACCAAACCACATAGGTCGCCATCTACCGATGTTACGTCACTATTATAGCGAAATCAAACATAGATTGTAGGCAATCGCTGCCTCCTAAATTATGCTATGGAACCAAACCACATAAATCACAATCTACCGATGTTATGTTGCTACCATAGTGAAATCAAATGTAGATTGTAGGAAATCGCTGCCTCCTGAATTACGCTATGGTACCACGATAGATTGCAGTTATACAAAGGTTACATTGCTATCACAGCAAAACCATACATAGTTATAGGCACAATACCCCTCGTTTTACGCTATGCAAACAAATGATCACCAGGAACTCATGAGTTTTGTCCGTACGTCTTCTAGAATCCCAATTCTCATTGAACCCACCCAGTGGATTCCTAAGTAGAACCACCCAGTGGATCTCCTACTCTAAGTTTCGACTTTCGTGGTGGTGCCTTTCCATACCGTTAGTCTCAAAACATATCATACTATATACATAGTACCTTTCAAATCATACACTTTATATGTATCACATATAAATTTTATCTATATAAAATTGATATCCTTAAAATCAATATTTTTCTAATTTGGTTTACCCAATTTCCAAAGTCGGATATTTGCCAAAATCAAATGCCTTTAAAAAAATCAATAGGTTCCAAAACTATTTTGGTTTCATTCCTATATACACAAAAAATTATTCTTACCAACTCGAAAAATTTTAGGACCGATAATTTCTGAGTCCGCTTCATAGTTATATAAACTCCATTTAGTATTTCAAATATCTTTCAAAGATCATTTTTTTTCTGGTTATAAATTCAAAAGGGGAGTTTGAATATATAACTAACATGGATAATCTCACTACTGACAATCAAAAATTTCCAAGTTCGACAACGTACAAAGTTATTTACAACATTTCTTACCTTTTATAAAGTAAGTTTCAGTTATAGTAACTACTAAACCTTCATTTTAGAATCATTATATTTACTCAAAATATACTATTTCACTTCAGAATCATTTTTGCCTTAATATCTCGATTTCAGTTCTAATTCAAAATTGCTTCGAATTTCCAATTGGGTTATAACTTCAATTTAACCCAATTTGTATTTAAATACATGATTTAAATATAAATAATTTCCACTCTAACCAGTTTGAATTTAAAAAATAGCTTGAATTTTTTTCAAATAGTTAATATAAGATAGTTTGAGTTTTAAAACAATTTTGTATAGTAAAATAGCTTGGAAAAATCAAAATAACTTGAATATTTAAGAAGATAAATTTTAAACAGTTTATATTAAAATAATTTATTTGAAAATAATTTCAAAGTCAAACTAATTTAATTCCCAATATTCCAATTCAAATCAATTTCAATTTCCATTTCCGTTTAAATTAATTCAATTCCGAATCCAATTCGAATTAACTCCAATTCCAATTTTAATTCAAATCAATGTCAATTTCACTTTTAATTCCAATTAATTCAGTTCAAATCTAATTTGAATTAATTTCAATTCAATTCTCAATTTTAAATCATTTTGATTTATATAAATTCAAGTTCGATTTTCAAAATATTGATTTAAATTACTTAAATAAAATTAACCTTCAATATTGAAGATAACAATCCAAATCTTTTAAAATAATTCATTTTCGAGCCCAAACTTTGAAATATCCATTTAAATTACTTCTATTTGGACTTATTTTAAGGTTCGAGTAAGAGTTAAAATCTTTTTTTCCTTTTTCAAATGAATCCATTTTCGGAATTCAAGTGGTTTCTCAATTACAAGTCCGAAATTTCAAACCCGATTCCTCAAACAATTCCGGTTGACAAGTTTGTTTTTAACATTTCAAACTCGAGTTCAAAAATGATTCCATTTCCATAAATTCGATTTTATTCCTTAAAATCAAAATCACATAAATAATTCAAATAATTTCAGGAATGGATATACATCATTTCAATCCAAAATAAATGTCATAGGTATAAATCATTTCAACATATTTCTTAATTTATTTGAAATAATTCTATTTACAGTTTTATATATCGTAAATAATATACAGGATAATAGCAGGATATATTAAAATAAATAAACATCCAAATCATCTAAAACATCAATCAATAGCAACCATCATAAATTTTCAGAATTCAAAACCCATTTTATTTTAAAAATCGTTTTGAAATCATTCATACATACCTAGCTTCTTTTGCACCTCTTATCAAATCTATACCTTTTCTTTTACAATTTAATTAATTTAACTTCTATAAGTTAAATTTTAATTTTGCCTTGAAATTTCCAATTTCAGGTTATAAGTTCAAAACTTATTTAACTTGGCCTGAGCTATTCAATCCATTTAAACTTACTCAATCTAATTTTTTTTCATTCCAAAATTCAATTCTTATTAATACCACTTCCCACTTGTAAGTTCAAAAACTTTTTTTTCCTTTGGTACTACTTCTCATTTTAATATGAATACCAGAATTCAAAACCAGGCATTTATTTCAAATCAACTTTGAAATCACACACGCACACACACACACACATATATCCCATTTATATACCAAATCATACTTAAATTTTAAACCAACCTTGGTTTCTATCCAAAACAAATTCCTTCAGAATTTTCAAAACGACTCTTGCTTTTAAAACAAAAATTCCCATATCAAAAATATTCTAAATAATCTTATTTATTACTTCTACAAAATACCTTGAAACACATTTCAAAATTTCCAAGACTTAGACTCAAAACATCTCAATTTAAGTTCATTTTAATTTATAAGTCATATTTATAAATTATGCTTATACAATTCCACTTCCTTAAAACATTTCACCATGTTTTATCATTGTTTTAAATTGTAATAAACACCTTTTATACCAAACAACTAATTTATGATAATAATCAATATTATCATACCTAGAAACCAAAATGTTTTACATTCCACAATAATTTTCTAAAAAAATAATTATTTCTATATATATAAAAAAAATCAAGGTAAAATTATTTCATTTCAAATCATTTTGAAAAACTCTTTCGACATTTCTAAGATTCAAATTCTGGTTTGAGCCCATTTTTAGCGTAACCCATTTGCATAGTTCATTCTTACCCAAATTGCTATTTGGTTATATATATAACCACTTAAATTTTATAATCTTATCTGAATATAATAATTACAACTAATCACCTCAATATACTATAATAATTAATAAAAATAATTTCTTTTTATATTAAAAAATAATCTTATATAAAAATTATTTTAAATCATTTTAAGAATCTTTATATAAGAAAATAACAAGTACGCTCTCATATATAATACACTAAACTCATTCTAGGGTACTACTGACCCTATCTCTAATGAGTAATCCCCACCAAAGCCATGGTTCTCGCTTAACCTTCGGCTCTGATACCACATGTAATGACCGGACGATTTTCGACCCTCGAAAATCAACACTAATATGTTCACTATAGAGAGTGCCGAGCAATCGAGTGCCGAAAATACCAGGTTGTTAGGGTTTGAGAAGAAAAGAGATAGAAGAAGAAACAGAAATAATAATAACACAAAATCTCACAATCACAGCGGAGCAAAATATAATATACAATAACAGCTTTTTATACAAAAGAAAAACTGTAACTGTTAATATACGTACAATTTATCAGAGTAAAATCATCAACACACAAATCTGGATAGTTATGATAACTTGTCCTCAAAATGCTGAATATGCTACCTATAATACACAACGGAATGTAATCAAATACGCGTAATACGTCTCAACCATCCAGCTCATCTCTTGAGCTCCAAAGCAACCTAACCTGAATCTGTAATACTCGATCTGACCCTAGCATTACAATAAAGTAACACCCGAGTCAGGCTGGAAACAAGTGTCAGTAAACATACTTAATTTTGAATTACTTAAGATATCAAAATCCTTTGAAAACTAAGGTAACCCGTAAGGCCACGTCACACATAAACACGACGGGTTTTATCTTACGATGGCCAAAAACACTTTTAAGAAAATCTAGTGATTTTATAATAGTGTCTAAGTACCAAACTTACTAAAAATCCGAATTTATTGCATTTATTTAAATTCCAACATACTGGGCTTTAAAATCAAAACCATAGAGGTTCGTGGTGGTTATTGATCGAAGTGGTTTTAGATAATGCTGATATATGATCCCAGCCTCTTCGAACTCAAAATGATAAATTTTTAAAGACCAAATCATTTAAATAACAATTTTTCAATCAGGGTGTTAATATCTACATATGGACATTCATCCGCTATGTAACATCTTAAGTTTTATCCTATTTACTTTAATTTGTTTGGCTACTTAATAGCATGGAAAAACCAATTCGAAAGAAATATCTAAGAAAATTTTTAGTTAACATAGATCATTATCTCAATTAACGGTTTATAATTGATATTAAATCGGTAACAAATTCAAAATTTAAATAGTTTCAATCAATTGAGTCTAATTATATATATAATCCAAAATACTTGTTAATCAATAAAAATTATTATTCTTAAATTAAATTAAAATTAAACAGATCATTTAATAATTAATTAATATATATAATTAATTTAAATAAGAAATTACTTATTTATTCATTCTAAATATTATAGTCATTAAATTTACATTGACAGAAACTCAACGATATTATTTAGAACAACAACACTCTACGGTGGGATCTCCACTTAAATCTGTTCGTCGATTTGGTTCAAAATGAAGAAGAAATAAAAAATCTTATGTTTAAGGATTTATTAAATAAATAACTAGTTACTTTTGCTTTGGTTCATTGAGCCCAAACCCAAAAATAAAACAAAAGAAAACAACCCAAATAGAAAAAGGCCCAAACTTCTATCCCCTCCTTCTCCTCCTCCCTGTATCTTTCCTTCCCTTTTCATTTATTACCAGTGCATAAAACTCGGATGTGCACATACATGTGCACGTACACAAAAGCAACAATCACCGAAATTTTCCGCCGACCATCCCCACGAGTCGCCGCCGACCTCCACAACGTGCTCCACCCCTTGAAAACACAAATGAGGACAACGTTGAAATTCAAACTCGAACCCAATATCCTAGAACCAACACCGAACCATCCCAATGCCTCGTCAAGCCACCACAACCACCATCCAATGCCAGACTCACCAGAAGACTTGCCATCCTCTCCACTTCCATTTACCCCACGACCACACGCTCCATTATTTCCCACATTGCTGCCATTTGCACATGGACCAAGCCCAAGATGCGCGCACCTTAAACCGTAGTTCCAACTCGTCCGTCCACCGTAAGCATTATAAAAATGCCACGCCATTTTTCATGGGTTTTCCAGAACCCCAGCCTCCTCCATGTCGAACGGTCAACCCCCAAATCGACTTGACCGCCTAAATTTGACCATGAACCATATTCCAGTCATCTTAACTTTTCTCCCTCAATACCTAACTAAAGATCTCCAAATCCCTTCCAAAAATCACCATTTTCGATAAAAAAATTCACTCATGTAATCAAAAGAATAAATTGTAATATTTGATTTTTAGTCATCTATAAGTAGTTTGCTGCAATTTGGTTTTTTCTATCTCCATGCTTACCGATAATTGATGAAATAATTTTTAAAACAATCTATACCAGAAATTAGACAACTTTTTTTTGAATTCATAGTTTGAAACTAATTAGGTTTGAGTTTTTTACTTTTGAAGTTGATGATTAACTGCTTTTGAACAAAAGATTATGTAACAGAGCATTTCCTGGAAGAAATATTGAGTCTTGATGTACTTTGACACCAATATATAAAGGCATGTATTCATATCTACACATATATTTTTAATACACATCATACTCACTGCCATATATATACGTATGTATGTATGTATGAATGAATGTATGTATGTATAGGTAATAACAATGGACAAAGAGGATGTTTACTAACTATCTTTTGAAAGATAAACACTGCTGTTGCTTTACTCATCCTTCTTCCTTCAGGCTTCCAGCTTTAACACTTTGTTTCTTTTTTTCTAGTTAAACAAATGAACAAGAGCAAGTGTGGCCATGTATATATAGAAGGGAATGGTAGTGTATAGTGCAAGCCAAAGAAAAGAAGATCTATACCTGCACAGGCCTTTTTCATATATTTTCTTTTACTTTTACTTAAAAAAAAATTTCTTCTTTTTGAAAATAGGTTGACTTGATTTGATAAAAAGATGACTTGATATCCTAGTGACTTGAAGATTGAGTGATTAGATTTATTTTGTGCTTGAGATGAAGTTTTTCCATGATGATGTCTCCTTTATGCTTATATATATAGGTCTATTGATATATATATATATATATATATATATATATATTCTTATATGCCTACTTTTACCATGTACATGTTTACATGTTGCATATTTACATATTCAATTGTTTTCATATTTATTTACACACATATTTTCAAAGACTTTTTCCACTTATATGTATGTGTGTGTGTGTGTGTATTTACACATTTATTTACATTTACATATTCACTATTTTGTATAACATATATAATATACATATACTTATGTATATTTTGTCATCATATATTTATTTACATTTAATCAAGTTTTCATATACATTACTTCATACGGGCATATGTATGTGTGTGTGTGTGTACTCATCATATATTTTTTCATCATATAGTTTACACTTATATGTACATATATTTACCCATGCATTATTCTTCTAACATATACACATATATAGATATTTTATCTTAAATTTTAATGGTGGATTTATATACATATATCTATAAAATTTATCACGTTCAAAAAATTATAATTTAAAATTAAATATAGTTTTTAATCAATATATAGATTCAGATATTTTAAATATCAGAAAATTTAACTATTCGACCTATCAAAATTAATATTATAATAATTAAAATTAGTTAATCATTCCAAAATCAGATGCTAAAAACCCGAGTCGCTACACATTATTATAATATAAATCGAATTTGTATAGAAAATGTTTTGGTTATCGTAATCCAAAACTCATCCGTGTTTATGGGTGGTGTAGCCTTATGATATACTTTTGATTTCAAATATTTTTATAACTTTAAAATCTAGTTGGGTGTGTTTTCCCACACTACTTTTCTAGACTGACCCGTGTATTATTTATTATAGTGTTGGGGTCAGACCGAGCATATTTACAGATTTTATCTAAAAGCTTTGGAGATTCAGGAGATGGATTGGAGGCCCGGAGATGTATTCACGTAAATAATTATTTTCTGTTGTATCCGTTGATGGTATTTGTCAACAATTATAGGGACAGGCTGTTATAAGTTTCCAGCCTGAAATAGGTCAATATACTCTGATTGAAGTTTGAATATACATATATTATAATTTGTTTATGTAAAGATTTGATGTATATTACAGACTATTCATTTTTTTATGAGATTCTGTGTTGTTTAGTTTTCTTCTTATCATCTTCCTTTTTTATTTTCCCCTAACAATCAGGTTTGCCGGTATTTGATTGCTCGGTATGCAATACAGTATACGTATTAATATCGATTTTTGAGGGTAAAACCCCAAGCATTACGTTTGGTATTAGAGATGAAGGTTAAGCGGGAATCTTGGCTTTGATGGGGTACTCATTAGAGATAGGGTCTGTAGCACCCTAGAATGAGTTTGACAGTGTGTGTGTGTATATGTGTGCGTCTATGAGTGCGTATTTGCTAGTGATATAAAAATTGTTTTATATTTTGTTGGTTGTTTTGTTGAGTGGCTTATGGATTCCGGTCAATACGAGTAATTAACGTTATTGATAGGGATATCTAAACACTTAAACAGACAGTTCAACATAGTATTGTTTTGAAATTGGGTAAATGAAATAATTTCACCTTGATTAAATTTTATATAAATGTAACATTCCTGATTTTTAAGCCAAATTAATTTAGTAATTAATTTTATTTTTGAATTAAAATAAAGAATTAATTTTGGTAGTTAATATGAAATTTTGAATTAAATTGTGAATTTAAATTATTCAATTGAAATTGTGGAATAAAATATACACTTATAAAAGATATTTGTTTGCTCATTTATAAATATAAAATTGATTGTATATTAATTTTTGAATTTGAAATTTAGAAATAAATGTTTTGAATAATATATTTGAAAAGCCCTATTTCAAAATTTATAGAAATTTTTTTTTTCTAATTTATAATATACATATGTAATACATATTTTGAAAGTTGTATTGGAATTCAATATAGTAAATTTTTTAAAAGATATTCAAAGGTTAAATTTTAATTTGGTATAAAATAATTTTAAAAAGTTGTTTAAAGAAGAAAAAATTATATCCTAAAGAATTACATATATAATCTATACATACTTGTGTAATTTAATTTTTAAATCAATTTCTTTAAAAGGTTATATAAATGTTAATAAAGAAAAAATGTATTTATTTAAATACGAAATATAATATAAAGTTATATTTAAATGTTGTTAACATGAAGATTTAAGGTGTTTAAAACATAAACATGAGAAAACATATTACAAAATTTATAAATGTTAATAAAGAAAGGCTTCAAACACAAATTGTTTTCATGTTAACAAATTAATAAAACAAAGGGGTAAGACATAAAAATACGTAATTTTGACAATTGTAAATTATATGGTCCATGCATTGACAAATGTTTAATAAGTAACAACATCAATTTACGAGTTTTAGCTGAAATAATACAAGTGGCAAGATTATTTTTTCTTTTGAATATGAATTTTATACAAAAAAAAGAATTTATTGAACTAGGCTATTCTCAGTTTTGTAAAACTTGAGAACAAAGAAAAGCAAACATAGTAGTTCTTCAAAGTAAAAGAAAACCAGATTTTCACAAAATCAAAACCAGTTGAATGAAGATCAAAGTAACAGATTTAAATTCAAGCTGAGTCAAATAATAATACATTCAAGTTCAAACTGGAAAACAGAAAACATCTCAACTTGAAAATAAACCTATAATCAAGTAAGGATCACTTTCCAGATCTTCGTAAAGCAAATATAGGGATTCAATCCGAGATCAACATCAAGCTTTCAAGCTTTAAAATTGTTTCAAGTCCCTGACCCAAAGCATAAGGCCTGTAACTGTTCTCTGTTTCTTTTGGAATCCAGGTGAGCAAACTTGCCTTTGATCTAATCTTTGATTAGATGTGATGATTTATGTTTGAATGTTTGCAAATGTGTTTTGCATGTATACAAATATATGTGAAAGAATCTAAGCATGTCTGTATAAACAGATATCTACTCCTCTATTATGATTACAGGCTCCAGTTCACCAATAAAATCCATATCTCATTATCTAAATGAAATTAGACTATGGTTTCTATATGAAAAATGTTTGAGTGTGTGTAATATCATTTTTAAAAATAGATTCAAGCTAAACAAATTGGGAAATATTTTGAAAATAAGAACTTACAGGAAAACTAATTTCAAGTCAGAAAATCATTGGATTAAAATTAATGTTTTAAATATGTAATCTTATTCGCATTAGGAAATCTTGAATTTAGGTGTAAATATTGTAATTTTTAAGTTTGAGTTAGAAGAAAAGACATAAGATGACCAGAAATTGGGTTTTGATGCTTTTCTGGTGATCGGTGAACTTAGGGAGGTCATGTTAGGGGTTGAGAGAAATTTGAAGGATGTAGATCAAGGGGAAAATATTGGAAGAATTTATAGATCGTCGATGTGTTTGATTGTCGACGTTATAGGGTTTAAGTCAGGTTTGGGGGTTAGCTGGGTTCTGATGGCCACTGCATCATTGGGAATAGATCAGAGCCACCCGTGCTTATGGGAAATTGTGCGTGGAAGTCTGGCGCATATTTGGGTTTGATGGTGAGGTGGATAGTGATCGAAAGCGAGGTCGGTAAGGCGATTTTCATTTGAGGGTTTTTGTTCCAATTCGATCGAGTTATTCATTTTTCGATCCACGGCGAGAATAAGGATTCTGATGGGTTAGGTTGTCGTCGATGTAGTTGTAACAACCCGCATATTTTACGATTGAATATCTAAATATTTTTGTTCAAATATTTTATCATTCGTCGGATTTTAGTCCAAAAAGTTACTTATTGCATACGGTCGAATTAGGACCCGGGACCACGTCCATTGAGTTCAAAATGCCGTTTGCGATCTTTTTGAGTATAAACTTTGATATGTTTGGAGTTAGTGGAATTCTGCCACTTTTTCACTTTTGGCTTTGGGTTGGGTTTAGCCCATTAGCCTAAACTATTAACTCTAGCTTAACCCCCTCTTCTCTTCATTATTTCACTTTCATTTCCTAACACTCAAGCTTCATAAAAAATGGAGAGAGGAATGGGAAATTATAACTCCAAGCCCTAGTTCATTCGCAAAATCCAAACTCTAGCTCCCAATTCTATGAGAAGCCATTGATTCAAGCTTCTTGTGTTGAGATTGAAGTGTGGTTGATTCTTCCTTTTCTCTCAAGCTTCTCCTTCATTGATTTTGTAAAAAGGTGAGATTTTTATCTCACATCTAAGTCTATGATTATCTTTGATTGTTAGGTATGAATTCCTAACATTTATTCATGTGCATTTGATTTTGATTTTGATTGATTTTGTTAATATTCCATTTTTTAGTGTTTTGAGTTCAAAATTTTAAAAATCATAGCTTTGTTGTTTGATCATGCTTTTGGTGATGCATCGAGGAACATATAAGGCCGGGTAGTCGATTGGCATAAACACTTAGCGTCATTGCTCGACCGATTGCAAATTGAGTGAGAGTTTGCACTTCTAATCTTTAGGTCGCTTGGCCTGCTATGTGTCGGCATGTTAGGTCGCTCCAACTTAGGTCGCTCGGCCTGGTAAGTCGCAACCATTTAAGTCACTCGGCCTGCTATAGGTCGCAACCACTAAGGTCGCTCGGCCTGTTAGGTCGCAACCATTTAAGTCGCTCGGCCTGTTAATTCGCAGCCATTTAAGTCACTCGGCCTGCTATAGGTCGCAACCATTTAGGTCGCTCGGCCTGCAGTTAGGTCGCGCCATGTTGGGTCGCAACCATTTAAGTCGTTCGGAGTGCACCAACTTAAGTCGCTCGCCCTGCTTTAAGTCGCACCCACCTTAAGTCGTTCTGAGGCTTAGGTCGCCTTTGTCGCTTACGTCGCTCATTCCTTAGGTCGCTTGTTTCTTATGCCGCTAGCTCCTTAGTCGTTCACTTATGCCGCTATCTTCTTAAGTCGCTCAATTAGGCTGCATGCTATTCCTTAAGTCACAGATCCCTTAGAACGTATGACGTGGAGTCGCATGAGTTGTACCGCTGATTTCTTGTGTTGCATTGTTGTTAAGCCGTAAGTCGTGGCTGTTGAGTCACAAGGGTATTTCCACCTGGATGGATTTGGAATCGAATTCTTTGGATTTTATTCACGTCTTAGAATGTGAATTTTTGTAATTTATTGTTTCTACGACCATTTTTGTGATTCGTCACTTTAAAAATATAAAGGTTTCAATAGTAGTAGTAAATATCAAAACTCTTTCATCAAAACGATTTCAACCCTATTTTATTACAAAGCTCGTTTCTTAAAACCGTTTTCCAATCTACTAGTATATACAAACCTTTACCTCACTCGTGTGAGAAATCTAATTAAACTACTTAGTAAAACAGTGGTTTGAAACGCTTGCGTTTATTTACTTGGTTAATTCTTGGACTTGTTCGATTGAATCTCTTGTGACAATTTTCTAGTAGAAACTTACAATTTGTTCGTAAATAATTAGGTTAAGTTAGTGATTATGGGACATGAAGCTAAACTCATTTATTTACTAGCTTAGTGTAATTTACACTTATCGATCAATGATGATCATTTTGTGATTTAGACTAGCCATGTGCGATGTTTCTTTGTCTGCGAGGGAGACTAAACCCTGTTTTTAGTGGAGCTTCGGCTTGGTGGGGTAGCGACCCATGGTCTTTGGGCCGTTTTGGAGCTTCGGCTCATGGTCTTTGGGCCGTTTTAGTGGAGCCTCGGCTCAAAAATTAATGGTTAGCAACCATGGAATAGCTTTCCTTTTTAGTGATACACGTGTTGGTGAGTTTTAATGCTCCCGTTCTAGTGACAGGCCTCTTTCCCCTTTTTGTGATTTCTGGATTTCTATTGATTGATTTCTAGAATTTGTGTTTTACCAATTTTCGTGATTTACATTGATAAGCTTTATCATTATTGTGCATTGGTGAATTCGTGTGTCATTAACTTTTGTGATTGGCATTGATATAATTGTCAATATTTATCGTTTGGTGAATAAAAATAAAGAGTATGACATTACTTTTTATCTTTGAAAAGATTCTTGTGATATTGATTAATCTCTTGTTGATTTTCAATTACATACTTATCATAGTATGGCATTTTGGTTATTATATGATTTTTTCATATCTCTTATTCTATATCATTTCATCTGATATTTAGAGCTAGACTGATCCGTTTATTATTTTCTTATTAAATAATACTCGGGTCAGACCGAGATGTTACAGGTGCTTCTGCTTGACTCCTCGTCTGGGCTTATTATTATCCTGACTTTTGGCTAACTACTTAGATTAGTAGTTTTTGGTTGTATACATTTGAGATATAGACTCATTGATGTATACATATTCTTTTGTCTAGCACTTGTTACTATTCTTTTGTGATATTGTGGATCTTGTTAGACCACTACTCTTATGAACACTTCTATGTGTTATATTCATATCTATTTCTGCCTTTCTGATATGAATTATCTACGACTGGTTTATGTTATGTTTATTTTTATATTTGTTTCCGAAGATATTATAGCCACCGTGTGATAGCTTTGAGTTTGTGTCGATGTGCCGGATTTCCTCTTTAAATGAAATGCATGTTGTACTATCTGACATATCGGTGCTCGCACAATGCAATTACACGGATGGTCGCTCCTCAGCAGCCTTATTTTCCATGCTAGTTGACGGCATTACCCCGTAGTGTCCTTGGCCAACGTGGGTATAGAGGTGGGGCGTCACAGCTTGGTATCAGAGCGAAATTTCGGAACAATGTAGAATAATCTAGCAAGGATCATCGTCCTAAGTCCTTCTTAGGAGTCGTGCTTTAGGATTTAATTCGAGTCTTCGTACCGATTCATCCTATTTTCTTTATGATTCCTTGTTTTATCTATCAAGATTGCTTGATATTCATTTGGTGAATAACCTTATCCTTCTTCTTTCTTTCTAAAGGAAGAGAAATGGTTAGACCTGGTCGTCCCAGCGCCAGTCAATCTAGTGCTACTCCCTAAGATGGAGTATTTATGTCTGCCCAGCAGCTTCTTGATCTAGTAAAAAATGCTCAAGCAGCCGGATCTAATCCGGAGTCTACTCACCCTAAGTCTGGATTTGCACGTTTGTGCAACGATTATACCAATTTAGGTGGGAAACCATTCAAAGGATCTGAAACTATTATTGAAGTCCAGGCTTGGCTGAGAACGTGCGATCGAATCTTTTCTCGTATGAATCTTATTGATCTTCACCGTGTTCAGGTGGCCTCAAGTATGCTCCAAGAAAGGGCATTAGATTGGTATGGGCTTCTGATTTCTGAACTAAATGAATCGGATCTTACTTGGGAGAAATTCTGGGAACGCTTCGAGTTAAAATTTGTGCCAGAAGCTGAGAAGGTGACTTTGGCTCGTCATTTCATAAACCTTGTTCAAGGTGAATCTTCCGTGGCAGACTATGTCGCATCATTCGAGTCACTTTCTAAATACGGGGTCGAGTACATAAACACCTCATTGAAGAAAAACCAAAGATTTGTCTATGGCTTAAATAAAAATCTCAAGAAGCCATTACTTCTAAAATTAGAAGTTTCTTTTGATCAGCGCATTGATATCACTCTTCGACTTGAAGAGGCTGATAGAGTAAGTGATGTTGAGGTTGGGAGTGCTAAACCAAACTTCACCAACAAGAAAAGGCCTAATAAGTTCAAAGGTCCTTATCCCAACAATAAGAAAGGGAAGCAAGCCTCTCCGGCAACCAAGACTTCTGCCTCAAGTGGTGAGCAATGCTACAACTGTGGTTCTAAGGACCATTATGCGAATAAGTGTTCAAAGCCCCGTGCTTGTCGCTATTGCAAAAGCGCGGACCATTATATATCTTCGTGTCCCAAACTTCAAAACAGGAAGGAGGGAAAGCTTAATGTGGTGCAAACTCCTAGTAACACTTCTCGTGGTCAAGGTATTTCTCATTCTATCCTTGATGGCATTATTTTATTTTGTGATCATCTATTCGAGTTCTTTTTGATATGGGTGCGTCCCACTCTTTTATTTCAAAAGAACTTGTTGATACTTTTTCTTTGGATGTTTTGTGTTTAATGACTTCTTTGAGAATTGCGAATCTGGTTGGTGGATCCGTAACAATCAGTTTATTGTGTAAAGATGTCGGGATTATTTTGTGTGATTTTTCTTTCCGAGCCAATTTGCATGTTATGCGCTTCTTAGGCTTTGGAATGATTTTGGGAATGGATTGGCTTAACCGCTATGAAGCTCAAATCCTTTGTCCTGTGCGGACTATTCATCTTAGACATCCTCAATCTGTTAACCAGATTACTATTGACCTTAAAGATTCGGATTCCAGCTTGGCTGCATCTTTATATTCTTTAATCCTCATGATGATGATAATGACGATGAGGAAGATGTCATTTCTCTTATTTACGTTGTTCGTGAATTCTCCGACATATTTGAGACCGTTTTAGGATTACCACCTAAGCGAGCAATTGAGCTCAGAATTAATCTCATCCCTGGAGCTCAACCTATTACTCGTCCTCCTTATCGTATGTCCAATAAAGAAAATGAGGAGATGCGCAAACAATTATCCGAATTAGAGACGAAGCAACTTATTCGCTCTAGTTCCTCACCTTGGGGAGCTTTGGCTATTTTTGTGAAGAAATCCGACGGTACACTTAGGCTTTGCGTTGACTATCGCAAGATTAATGATCTTACTATCAAGAATAAATATCCTTTACCTCGGATTGATGATTTATTTGATCAGCTTAGTGGTGCTAGAGTCTTTTCACAATTAGACTTAGCAACCGGTTTTCATCAGCTTCGAATTGCAGAGGATAGCATTCCTTTGACATCGTTCCATACTCGTTATGGATCTTATGAATGGCTTGTTATGCCATTTGGTTTAACGAATGCTTCGGCTTATTTCGTTGACCTTATGAATAGAGTTTTCAAAGACTTCCTCGATCGGTTTGTTCTCATCTTTATTGATGATATTCTTGTGTATTCATAAACCAAGGAGGAGCATGAAAAGCATCTTCAGATTGTGTTGGAAACTCTTAGGAGCAATCAATTGAAAGCAAAATTTTCTAAATGCCACTTTTGGCAATCTCGTGTGAAGTTTCTCGATCATATTATTTCCGAATCTGGAATATTAGTGGATCCTTCAAAGATTGAAGTGATTCAAAATTGGAAGAGACCGGAGAGTGTGACGGAAATCCGTAGCTTCCTAGGATTAGCAGGCTATTACCGTAATTTTATAAAAGACTTTTCAAAAATTTCCATGCCTCTTACTAGTTTGACCAAGAAGGGAGTTGAATACATTTGGTCGGTCAAATGTGAAGCTTATTTTCATAAATTAAAAGAACTCCTTTCCGATGCTCCTATTCTTGTGATTCCCGAGGGAAACCAAGACTTTATTGTTTATACCGATGCTAGTTGCGTTGGTTTGGGTGTCGTTCTTATGAAAAGAGAATGTGTTATTGCTTATGCTTCTAGGCAATTGAAGCCAGCCGAGACTAGATATGCCACTCATGATTTAGAGCTCACGGTTATTGTTTTCGCCCTTCGTATTTGGCGTCATTATCTTTTGGGAGAAAAATTTATTCTTTACACCGATCATAAATCTTTGAAGTATCTATTTCCTCAAAAGGAACTTAATTTGCATCAACAATGTTGGCTCGAATTTCTTGCAGCTTATGATCTTGATATTCTTTATACTCTCAGAATGGGAAATTGTGTCGTGGACGCACTTAGTCGTAAGCAACAAGCGGTTGTTTCTATGATGATATCAGAATGGAGCGATCTCGGGGTTTTATCCACTTGTGAGATTCGAGATCGTATTTCCGATTTATGTTCATATCTTGTTTTATGTTGCCTTGAGGCTCATCCTTCTCTTATAGACCGCATTCTTGAAGCTCAAAAGCTAGGTCTCGAATTGGCTCTTCTTGGCCAAAATTTTAGGGATAAAATGGATATTGAAGGTTTGAAAGACTTTGATATTGATTCTCGTGGAGGTATCCGAAAATTTGGTAGACTTATCGTGCCAAATATTAGTGATCTTCGTAAAGACATTTTAGAAGATTCTCATCGTTCTAAATTTACCGTTCATCCCTGTAGTAGTAAAATGTACATGGATATGAAGCGACTTTATTACTGGGAGGGAATGAAATCTGATATTGCTAACTTTTTTAAGTGTTGCATGACTTGCTAACTCATTAAGGCCGAGCATCAAAGGCCCGGTGGGTTATTACAACCTTTGAAAATTCCAATTTGGAAGTGGGACCAAATTTCCATGGATTTTATAGACGGCCTTCCTCGTTCTCGTTCGGGTCATAAAAGCTTATGGGTGATAGTCGATAGACTTACCAAATCCGCCCATTTTATTCCCGTTCGGTCCAATCGTACCGTGCCTCTTTTGGCCAAACTCTTTATCAAAGAAATTGTTGAATTGCATGGAGTTCCTACTTCTATTGTTAGTGATCGTGATCTACTGTTTACTAGTGGATTTTGGAAGAGTCTTCAAAAAGCTTTGGGAACGAAGCTTAATTTTAGCACCGCTTATCATCCTCAGTCTGATGGACAGACTGAGCATGTGAATCAAACTCTTGAAGATGTTCTTCATGCATGTGTTCTTGATTTTGGTGGAAGTTGGGAAGATCATATTTCTCTTGTTGAGTTTTCCTATAATAATAGCTTCCAATCTAGAATTGGTATGGCTCCTTTTGAGGCACTCTATGGAAGGCCATGCCAATCTCCTTCTTGTTGGCTTGAGGCCGGTGAGAAGCTGGTTATAGGTCCAGATTTTATTCGTGATTCCACAGAGAAGATTTTATTCATCGTAGGATGAAAGAAGCCCAGAGTAGACAAAAATCCTATGCCGATAACCGGAGAAGGAAAGTAGAATTTTTTGTGGGAGATCTTGTGTTTATTCGTGTTACGCCTATGAAGGGTGTTGTACATTTTAGTCGATCGGGAAAATTAGCGCTTCGATATGTTGGGCCATTTCCTATCACCGAACGTATTGGTTCAGTGGCTTATCGCCTTTTGTTACCGGCTCAGTTTTCTGCTATTCATGACGTGTTTCACGTTTCTCAATTACGAAAATGCCTTCGATATTCCGATTCTATTCTAGAGCCCGGTGTTGTGGAAGAAATTGAAGTTTCGCCTAATTTAACTTATGAGCAACATCCTATTCGTATTGTTGCTTCGGAGGTCAAACGCTTTCGAAACAAAGATGTTCTGCTTGTTAAAGTTCAATGGTCCTAAAATCCTAAGGATTATTCTTGGGAATCTAGAGAGTTCATCGAGCGAACACATCCGGACTTACTTTCTCATGCCCTTTGAGCTGAATTTCTTATTTCAAATTTCTTTTGTGTTGATATGCTTTCATGGTTGTTACCTTATATTTTCTTCTTAAATATTGCGAGGACGCAATTTCTTTAAGGAGGGAAGTTTATAATAACCCGCATATTTTACGATTGAATATATAAATATTTTTGTTTAAGTATTTTATCATTAGTCGAATTTTAGTCCGAAAAGTTACTTTTTGCATACGGTCGAATTAGGAGTCGGGACCACTTCCATTGAGTTCAAAACACCATTTGCGATCTTTTTGAGTATAAACTTTGATATGTTTGGAGTTAGTGGAATTCTGCCACTTTTTCACTTTGGGCTTTGGGTTTGGTTCAGCCCATTAGCCTAAACTATTAACTCTAGCTTAACCCCCTCTTCTCTTCATTACTTCACTTTCATTTCCTAACACTCAAGCTTCATCAAAAATGGAGAGAGGAATGGAAAATTAAAACTCCAAGCCCTGGTTCATTTGCAAAATCCAAACTCTAGCTCCCAATTCTATGAGAAACCATTGATTCAAGCTTCTTATGTTGAGATTGAAGTGTGGTTGATTCTTCCTTTGCTTTCAAGCTTCTCCTTCATTGATTTTGTAAAAAGGTGAGATTTTTATCTCACATCTAAGTCTATGATTATCTTTGATTGTTAGGTATGAATTCCTAAACTTATTCATGTGCATTTGATTTTGATTTGGATTGGTTTTGTCAATATTCCAAATTTTAGTGTTTTGGGTTTAAATCTTTAAAAATCATAGCTTTGTTGTTTGATCATGCTTTTGGTGATGCATCGAGGAGCATATAGGGCCGGGTAGTTGATTGGCATAAACCCTTAGCTCCGTTGCTCGACCGATTGCAAATTGAGTGAGAGTTTGCACTTCTATTCCTTAAGTCGCTCGGCCTGGTATGTGTCGGCCTGTTAGGTCGCTCCAACTTAGGTCGCTCGGCCTGGTAAGTCGCAACCATTTAAGTCACTCGGCCTGCTATAGGTCGCAACCACTTAGGTCGCTCGGCCTGTTAAGTCGCAACCATTTAAGTCACCCGGCCTGCTATAGGTTGCAACCATTTAGGTCGCTCGGCCTGCAGTTAGGTCGCGCCATGTTGGGTCGCAACCATTTTAAGTCGTTCGGACTGCACCAACTTAAGTCGCTCGCCCTGCTTTAAGTCGCACCCACCTTAAGTCATTTTGAGGCTTAGGTTGCCTATGTCGCTTACGTCGCCCATTCCTTAGGTCGCTTGATTCTTATGCCGCTAGCTCCTTATGTCGTTCACTTATGCCGCTATCTTCTTAAGTCGCTCAGTTAGGCCGCATGCTATTCCTTAAGTCGCAGATCCCTTAGGTCGTATGCCATGGAGTCGAATGAGTTGTGTCGCTGATTTCTTGTGTTGCACTGTTGTTAAGCCTTAAGTCATGGATGTTGAGTCGCAAGGGTATTTCCACCTGGATGGATTTGGAATCGAATTCTTTGGATTTTATTCATGTCTTCGAATGTGAATTTTGGTGATTTATTGTTTCTACGACCATTTTTGTGATTCGTCACTTTAAAAATATAAAGGTTTCAATAGTAGTAGTAAATATCAAAACTCTTTCATCAAAACGATTTCAACCCTATTTTATTACAAAGCTCGTTTCTTAAAACCGTTTTCCAATCTACTAGTATATACAAACCTTTACCTCACTCATATGAGAAATCTAATTAAACTACTTAGTAAAACAAGTGGTATGAAACGCTTGCGTTTACTTTGTTGGTTAATTCTTGGACCTGTTCGATTGAATCTCTTGTGACAATTTTCTAGTAGAAACTTACAATTTGTTCGTAAATAATTAGGTTAAGTTAGTGGTTATGGGAAATGAAGCTAAACTCTTTTATTTACTAGCTTAGTGTAATTTACACTTATCGATCAATGATGATCATTTTGTGATTTAGACTAGCAATGTGCGATGCCTCTTTGTCTGCGAGGGAGACTAAACCCCGTTTTTAGTGGAGCTTCGGCTTGGTGGGGTAGCGCCCCATGGTCTTCGGGCCATTTTAGTAGAGCTTCGGCTCATGGTCTTCGGGCCGTTTTAGTGGAGCCTCGGCTCAAAAATTAATGGTTAGCAACCATGGAATAGCTTTCCGTTTTAGTGATACACGTGTTGGTGAGTTTTAATGCTCCCGTTCTAGTGACAGGCCTCTTTCCTCTTTTTATGATTTCTGGATTTCTATTTATTGATTTCTAGAATTTGTGTTTTACCAATTTTCGTGATTTACATTGATAAGCTTTATCATTATTGTGCATTGGTGAATTTGTGTGTCATTAAATTTTGTGATTGGCATTGATATAATTGTCAATATTTATGGTTTGGTGAATAAAAATAAAGAGTATGACATTCCTTTTTACCTTTGAGAAGATTCTTATGATATTGATTAATGTCTTATTGATTTTCAATTATATACTTATCGTAGTATGGCACTTTGGTTATTATACGATTTTTTCATATCTCTGATTCTATATCATTTCATCTGATATTTATAGCAAGGCTGATCCGTTTATTATTTTTTTATTAAATAATACTCCGGTCAGACCGAGATGTTACAGGTGCTTCTGCTTGACTCCTCGTCTGGGCTTATTATTATCCTGACTTTTGGGTAACTACTTAGATTAGTAGTTTTTGGTTGTATACATTTGAGATATAGACTCATTGATGTATACATATTCTTTTGTCTAGCACGTGTAACTATTCTTTTGTGATATTGTGGATCTTGTTAAACCACTACTCCGATTTACACTTCTATGTGTTATATTCATATCTATTTCCGCCTTTGTGGTATGAATTATCTATGACTGATTTATGTTAAGTTTATTTCTGTATTTGTTTTCGAAGATATTATAGCCACCGTGTGGTAGCTTTGAGTTTGTGTCGATGTGTCGGATTTCCTCTTGAAATGAAATGCATGTTATACTATCTGACATATCGGTGCTCGCACAATGCAATTACACGGATGGTCGCTCCTCAACAGCCTTATTCTCCGTACTAGTTGACGGCATTACCCTGTAATGTCCTTGGCCAGTGTGGGTATAGAGGTGGGGCGTCACAGTAGTCGTCGACTTGTAGGTGGTACTGGCGATGGTCGGAGAGGTGGCGAATGCTGGTGCATGTGCACAAGCATTGGGTGGCGTCAGTGGTTATTTTGTTGGTCGTGGGTTTGAGAAGATGAAGCAGACTCAATGTCATGCTCGTGAAATCATGGTGTAGGCTCGAAGGAAACATCGGGTTGCTTTTGTTTATAAACCAGGCTTTAAATTTTAAAATCAAAACCAAGTTTAAAAATATAGAAGAAGAAATTCGGGTATAAGTTCGGGGATGAAGTGTTTTGGCTCGAGTTCTTCATTGGGTACTTGTTTTACCAGTTTTAGGAAATACAAATAAAGTTTTATTTAGGTTTTAAACTATTTTCTCTACATATAAAATGTTGTTTAACTTTAATTAATCAAGTTAATTTTTAAGTTTAACTAAGTAATTTAAAGATATTGGTTTTAATTAACTTAAATATTTTAAGTTAACCCATATGTTAATGATAAAATTTTTTAAGGGTTTATTTAAAAGATTTGAATAATAATTAAGGAATTGTTTAGGACAAGGGGTTTTATCTTAATTTTTTAAGATTTTAGTTAATGGCCAGTTGTTTAATTGATGTGATAATTTGAAGGTTAATTAATTAATGAAAGTAATTAGGAATAATTTATTTAATGATTAAAGTTGATTAATAAATGATTAATTAGAGGATAATTAATTAATACGGTTAATTGATTAAAGTAATTAATTTGAAGATAATTAATTAAAGGTTAATTTAATAAATGAAAGTGATTAAGGGATGATTTATTTATTAAGGGTTAATTAATTTATGTAATTAATTAAGGATAATTAATTAAAGGATAATTAAATAATTAAGGTTAATTATTTAACGATTAAAGGTTAATTAATTTATTAATTAAGGTTAATTAATTAATAATTAAAGGTTAATTAATTTATTACTAAAGGATAATTAATTAAAATGGTTTGTAATTAACTAATGATTAATTAACCAGGATTAATAATTTATTTATAAGTAATCAATCTGATTTAATTTAATCAAATGACTAATTTATCTTACTTTTGGATGTTTGAATTACATGAAATGCCTTGCATTGATTGATATCCCTAATGTGTGCTATTATGTGATATGAATTGTATGTTTAAGCTGTGATCTGTGACTCATTTATCTGTGATGCATTTATATATTTATCTGTGGTTCTGTGAATGAGGATAAGCGTTATAGATTATACCGCTTATCGATATTGATATGATTGAATCTTTGATGATTGACGATGTTGCATTATTGTGTAAAACCGCCTAGACTACACCATACACACATAAATATGGATTGCATGAGAAAATTAGTTAAATCACAAATTTTTGAAATGGTTTTAAAGTTGGATTTTGAATCCAAAGGTTTTGGGTTAAATATGAAATTTTTTCGTAAAAGCTATTTTGAAAATAAAAGTAATTTTGAATAACTTGATAAATTTTTGAGATTTAAATAATTTGATTTGAATATGAATTCATGATTTGAAATTGAATTCTATGCTGAGAATTTTGGTGTAAAAATGTTATACAAGTTATAAATGTATTTATATGGATTTAAACCATTTTGAAAGTATTGTTTTGAGAATGTGAGTTTAACCCAAGGGCTTTAACTTGTACAAAATTATTCGGATTTTTCCGAAACGAAAACTATTTGTTTTCAAACAATAAAGGCTTTCATAGAAGAAAAGAATTTCCAATTTATGTTTTCAAATTTGAAATGTAATGGTTATCCAAGTTATGAATGAATCTTTGGAAACTATTTTAAAAGCTATGAATTAAATCTTTAATTTAAAGATTGAATGAGTAAATCCAATTTGAATGGAAATTGTTTTAAAATCTGTGAATGAATCTTTGTGAAAGGGTGTGAACTTTGTGAAATAAGTCTTTTTGTTTAAAGATTTGGAAATGGTTATTTTTTTTAAACCATGTGAAAAGAAAAGTTTTGCGTTTTAAATTGTGACTTAACTGAAATCCCATTATCCATATGTTTTTAAATATTGCGCTCATTATTTGGTTTAGCTGGGAGAGGACCGTGTGTCATATAACCCATTCTGAATAATGATACGACGTTATGGATAGCATTTGAAGACTGGTGGTGAAAAGTGGGTATTTTCGAGAATGAAAGGGTAGCCCGTCGATTGTCTCTGCACTGAGTCGCGCCAGTATAAAGATCTCCATATGTGATGGGGAGTCCGATCGGGATTGTGAATACCCGAATTGTAAAGGCTTCTTCGGAAGTGCCTTCGGTTCTATTCAAACACGGAACAGACTTGTATGGTTGTGTGTCTAACATTACATTTTGAGATGTAAAGCTGGTTTCTATCAAATACATTTCTGTTTGGTGGCGGAGATTTATTCTCTTAGCTTAACACCTTCTCTGAGTTACGAGCTCAGAGATTATGTAGTTGATTGTTACTAGTGATACATTCCCAATTTGGTAATATGGCATACGAAGTGCTGCTGATCATTTGTTGATCAAAGCATGGCTTTGTGAAAAAGCGTAGCTTTGTGGACGAGACTGCATCAGGGCCTCACTCCCCGGAAATGGTCAAACGGGAAAGATGCAGCAAGGTTACATGGTTCCCGCCTCTAGGGTATGTCCATTCCTTCTGAAGGGTGGTATCATGGTATGGAGCCTAGATACTTAACTCATGTGTGATGGTTGTGATTGAGATCTCTCAGATAAAGGTCGCAAACAACCGGGGATGGCATATCTTAGGTGTTACTCCTGGGAAGAGGGTAAACCGACCTTATTTTGGCGGAGAGCCGGGTAGGTTCTCGAGGCGTCCCTCTAGAGACGTACCCATGTGGCAATGGGAAGATCCTTGGCCTGACCATTTGTTGGAAATCCAATCATCCAATACGACCCTTTTACAATTGCAGTTGTATTACCTGCCACCTCACTGGCAGCTATAGTAGGCATAGTATAATGGTACCTATGTTGGCTAAGATTAATATTATACTTTCCAAATGTTTTCCACTATGCACTAATAATAATATCAAAATGGTTTTCGCGTATCAAGCATTTTTGACTGTCATAAGGAGAAATCTCCTCCAACTGTGCGTTTGCATTGTGTGTGTGGTGGGAGGCCTTATGGCAGTTTCATTTTCCAAAAAGCATTTCGGATTTCAACTTTTGAAATCTTTTTTTGATTGTTTTAAAGAAAAAAACTATTATTTTTTTGCTCATACCAATCCCATGACTGACCCGGAGATTATTTTCCTTTCCTAAACCCTAGGTTCCCACAATTTTCCATACAGGTAGTCTAGAGTTGGGTTTTTCAGATAGTCGAATAGTAGGAGTAGATTCGATTTCGTCCAGCCCTTGGATTTGGCAATAGCATTTGTTCAAGATGATTGACCTTGCTTAGTATCACTGGATTGGGAGTTCGAGCTATCTCTGGATTGGTTCTTTGGAGATGGAGATCGCTGATATGGGAGTTCCTTCTTTGGTCCCCTGCTAATATTGCATATCTTCCGTCGTGATTTGTTGTATCATATCTCTGATATATGTCGGGGGTCGTATCATTGGATATTGTATTCATTTGAGTTATATGATATATTCATTCTTTCTTCCGCTATGTTGTTATACTTAATATGTTATAAGCTCCGGCGAGCCAGATTTGACGTTTGAATCTGTGGTATTCGAGTACAAGTGAAGTACGGGTGCCGATTTTCGAAGGTCGAGTTAGGGTCATTATAATAAAGGAATAATTTTTTATAAAAATATTATGGTGTTTATGGTGTACTTGGTTTTTAGAGAATGGTAATATTTGATTATTATCATTTGTATTTTGTTATTGTGCTTTAATAAAAGATGTTATTATAATGTAAACAAGAATTAACAATTAAGAAATAGTTTTATATAACCAAATGGAATTATATAAATATGATTTATAAACGTGATTTATAAATTGAAAGGGAATCAGAATTCAGAAGTATATTATAAAAATGATTTGTAAATTAAAGGATTTAAAAAGATAGGAAATTGAGAATTTAAATCTCGTTGGTTTTGGAAATGGTTTTTCAATGTTTTGGAAAATAATGATAATATTATTTAGGAAATATTTTGAATAGAAATATTTAAAAAGGATTTTAAAGAAATAAAAGCACTGAACCCACTTCAGTCACCAAAAAATAATTTCGGTGATGACTGCAGCATATCGACATTCATTTTCGGATTACCAAGAGAGGGATTGCTACCATTGGAATTTTGTTTCGGCAAAACTAGTTTTGATTTTGAAATTCTAAGTATGATTTGAAATACAAAGGAATTAACTATAGTATTGTTTCAAAATAATTTTCATTGGGTGCTTTGTTGAGAATATGAGAAAATAAGTTTGATAACTGATAAATTTTTAGAATTTGTAAGTAAGACAAAGTTTTAAAATTGTTGCATGTGAATGTAAATTGAACTATGTAATGAAATTTAACTTAAACTAAGTTAAATAAAGTGAACTTTGAAAAGAAATTTACCCTAAGTCAGGCTAAATGAAATAATTTTTGAAAATGGAATTGATTGAGATTTGAAATGGATTAATGAAATGGACTAATAAAATAAATTAGTGAATTGTAATATGGTTTGTGATGGTTAATAGACTTGAAATATTGAAATTGAACAATGAATTGAGTTAAATGAAATTTGATTTGATATAAAACGAACATGGACTTAAGTTGTGAAGTGATGGTAAACATAAGAAGTGTTCTATGAAATGTTTAGAAACCGGGGTAAAATTTTATGATTTAATTCATAAATGAATTTAGTATAGAGTGAAACTGTTAAACATAAAATTTGATGAAATGGTTCATAAGTGATATTAATGTTGGAAGAATATACTAAGAAATAAATGAGATTGAAGTGAATGTGAATAAAAAGAATTTAGGATAGCTTAGAAATCAATTGAAAAAAAAATATGTAAGTTGTCCGCTTATTATTTTATTCGTATAACGCTTTTGATCCAGATTCGACTACATGATTTCGAGATTATTTACAACGGTCTGAATAAGGATTTTTCACTCGATTCTCCACGGCGAACAATGGATATAAATTTTTGATTGATTTTGGTAATCTCTATCATAGTATATGGCTATGCAAGGAGAGAAACTATTTTTGATCAGGGAACTTGATCTGAGTCTACCCTAGAGTGCTCATGTGAATGATAATAGTTCGGAAGTGAAATTATATGGTTGAGCGAGCGATCAGATTTGACATTATGTATGGATGATATATATACGTCGTATGGTTTTAGTAAAGAAAGTGTTGAAAATTGAAATTGCATAACATTATGTTTATGAATTATATGATTAGATATCATTGGTAAATAAGTGGCAGGTAAGCAAGAGTTAATTTAATGTCTTTGATTTCATAAGTAAAAATTGGTTGCCTGACTAAAAGGTATTTATTTATATTTTTGTTTGGTTTGATGGTTTTATGATTGAGCCATTTGGCTTCTGTTCTCTTTCTTGGGTTGGGCTGCAATGGCAAGTTGTAGCTGTTCGATCTAGCAACGCAAAGGAGATGCTGCTGAAATTTTTCGTAAAATTAAAGCGTAAGAAATTTTTTAAGAAATTTTGAAGAAAATTTTCAATAACTAAAATTTGATTTTGAGTTATAACCTGAAATGATTGAAAGGAATGATTTTATTTGGAATCTGTGAATGAATTTGGAAACATAGTAAAAGCAATAACAAAGTTCCAATGAGTTGATTTTGGGAAAAGTTAAAGGCTTAAAAGGATGTGGTAAGTTATTTCAACTAATTGGATTTGATAGCTAATGTGTTTGGGAATTTTACTTACCCTGGCAACTTCAGAGACAAAATTCTTTTTAAGGGAGGGAGAGTGTAACGACCCAGAATTTTAATGATATGAATTTGGAATATTTAATTGATTTTAAATATCTAAAAGTTAATTTTATAGGTTAAATAACGCGAATTTCAAATATAATAATTTATTTGATAATTTAATTGTTGAATTTAATAATTTTAATTTTTTGAATAATTGAATCTTAGGTTTTAAATTGGATAAAAATGATTTCAAATATTATTTAAATCCTATTTAATAAAAATGAAGCTAATAAATTTTTTAATGTAAGTTTAAAAGTGATTTAATTGATTTTGAAAATACTTGTTTTAATTAACATATAAAAATGACCTTTTGGGGCACTATCCCAGATTTCGACGAAACTGATTTCATTGGATCCGTAATAGTGAATTATGCTTTACCGTCGAATTTCATGGCAGTCAGACGAATCGTTTGGTTTTATGAATTTGAAATGTGTTGAAATAAATTTTAGAAATTTAATATAATAATTGGGTTCAAAAGGCTATTTTCTGTACGATCGAATTAATTTTAGAAACAAGTTCTATTGTATTCAGAATATAGGTATAGTATATAGAACGCCAGGCGGCAGGTCTCGACAGGAGTTCAAAATTTTCAAACGTTTTGAAATCGATATTTTTAAAGTAAATAAACAAATATGGATTATTATATGACCATGACCTTGCCCATAGCCTCATCTCTACACATTCCAAACCATACCCATCCCGTATTGAAAGGTCATGCTCCCCACATTTAGGTCCATACCTATCCCCATACCACTTTCTCTTATATAACTTTCCTGTAATCATAAAGTAGTGCCTTCCCTTTTAAAAACATAGGATTCAAAATTTAAAATAAAATGTTATACTAGTCTAAAAATCGTAACATTAGTTTTAAAAATCTCATCTCAACTGGATCTTCAATCCTACATTTATTTTGAGAGTTGCAGTTGAGTTTTTGAGTGATCAACATTTGGACGGTCAACTAGGGTTGTGCTTTGAGGTGCATATGGTCGTCGATCCGGCATTTTGAGCTTTGTTTTGGATTTATGGAGGCGTCATGCATCTTGTCGTTCATTTTGGAGGTGTGCGGCTCGAAATGGGAAGGTGCGACATGAAGTAGGTCATGGCTTTGGGGGCGCTCGATCGCGTTTCTCAAGGTGTGGCCAAAGCTGATTTCGAGGGCTCGAGCAAGTGGAGATTTAGGAGTTCAATCCAATGCAATCACTGGATTTACGATTTGCATCCCGTAACTCTGTATCAGTGTGAGAGCTTGCATGGCTATGTACATTTTTGTGTACAGGACATTTCATTTGGGGATTGAGAAGAGGAAGGTAGGATCAAGGGAAAACTAGTAAATATATTTAAGTTGTCTAATTTTAATTTTAAATTTTATCGATAACTTATAAATTTCTATCTCACTTATACAAGTTCAGACCGAATGACGTTTTTTGCATTGGACTCGTGTCTTTGAGATCTTCGCGAAGGGACTGGTTTGGACGAATTTGGAGGCAGTTGAAATTTGGGCTAAAACTGACGATTTTAATTCCAAGCCGGAATGCCTCGGCGACAACAAAATTTTCAATGAGTTAAACTCATCTTTTTGGTTAACTAGTATGATATATAGTTGATAAACATTGTTCGACGATTGTTTGAATGAACTACTACATTTATATTAATTGGATTGAATATTCCCACCTATTGGAGCGGATGAGACCCTAGTACGTGCCCTTGTAAGGGCGATGACCCTTTGTATACGAATCCCCTTTTGAAGTGGTTGATTTATATTATATGATTATATAACGTTTATGATCCGGGGGAAACAGGTTGGAGGTATCCAACTGGATTTCTCGCTACTGTTGAATTGTTTCCATAATATTTCTTTTATATAGATTATTGAATATGAAACTGATTGTGGACATTATGGTTATAACATTATTACATGTTGAAAACTAAAACCTAGTAGTGATAGATAATCAATATCGACATTAGTTAAGCATTGGGAAGAAACTGGCCTTAAATTAGTAACTTAGAATACTAACAATCGCAAATTCAATTGGAATTGAGTTTTAAGATAAGAAATGATTATTAAATTCAAAATTGGGTTCAGGAAGAATATTGTTTTAAGTTATTTAATGATAAATATTATTTTAATATTATTTAATTAAATTAATGTTGTTTTAAGTATTTAATTATATTAATATTGTTTTATAGTTTTTTATAGTAATATTATTTTAAGGTTATTTAATAATATTAGAATTTTTTTAAATTTATTTGTTTATAGCTAATATTGTTTTAAAGAATTCATCAAAATGTTACTAATTTGAAAAGTTAATCATTTCAAGAATAATTATGATTTGAAATTAATAATAAGGGTTTATCAATAAGATTCTAAAATTAAATTATTGTTATTTATAATAAGAAAAAAGAATTATTATTATTTATAATAAGAATAAAAAATTATTATTATTACTTTTCGAATGATTAATAATTATTTTAAGATTCTTTAAGATAAATAATTATTATATTCATTTATAATATTATTTTAAATAATTATTGTAACGACCCAACTTCCACACTCCAGGAAGTCGCATCGCTAAGAAGAAAGAAAGGGATAGAAAAGAGAAAAGAAAGGAAAGAAAGAACAGACAACATCAGAATCTCACAACGGAATCGAATAAATTATAATATATCACATAAAACTTTACATAGTATCATATACATCAGAGTAATACAGCTAATACAACACAAACTAGACAGTTATAAACATCTGTCTAGCAATTACAATTCAAGTACATCAGAGAAACAGACTCAACTCAAACACAGCGGAACCACTAAATATATCTACACGCTGAAGCCTCCTACTCCATTATCTCCTCCAGAACTCGTCAAAGCAATCCTGAAACACTTGACTACTCATACGTAATATGAGTACCCAAGAGTTTAATAAAACAGAAAATAAACACTCAGGTCAGACAGGGGTTTGGTGTGAGTAAACAGGGATAAAAGTTGCTCAACTTTAGAAAATCCTTTGAAAACAAAAGGGTATCACGTAAGACTTCCCACACATAAACATGGAAAAGTTTTTACCTTACGCTAACCAAAACATTTGATAGGAAATCCAGTGATATTATAATAGTGTCTAGGGTTTTCAAAATCAAATACAAAAATAGCTGGAATGCTTACATCTCACGTTCCAACATAGTTGGGCACAATCAAAACCGTACAGGCACTTATTGGATTATGGATTCCATCAATGGCACGGCTACTGGAGTACCGCCCGTCACAGTACGTGGCCTAGATCAACGTACCGAGGAGAACTCCCACTCCCCTGCAACACAAGGCCGGACCCATTGCTTACTGAACAGTTCCGAACAAGACAACCCCGCAGTTAGCGCGCGATTCCAACTGCCCACTAAGCCGAATAAAAAGGGACCTCTAGACAGGGATCAATCTTGCTCTCCAGTGGGTGCTACCCACGAAGCCTTGCTGCACCTCCCCTATTTTAGCCATTCCCGGTTGATGAGGCTTGAGGTTACGATTACCTTTATAGGACATATCAAATCATAGAATGCTCATCGTCCACCTGACGATGTTCTGAAAGCATTCAATCCATACAAGTTCGTTCCGGGTTCGAACGAAACCGAAGGCATTATCTCGTTACACTCGTATTGGAATCACCCTTAGAGTTAACGACGATAACCCTTGCACTCTAAATCACCATCTCGAACCTATAAGTACTATTCCGTCAAACTCATTACGGAATCACCCACAGAGTTATACTGACGTATAGCCCTTACACCTCGAGTCTTCACTTGCTCCACTTGGATTAACGACCTAACGTTTAATTGGAATCGATGTGGTTTTCGGATATCCAAATATGGAAACCCGATCCCGGTCTCACCGAATCCAAACGCCATCTTAATGTCCAAGTTGTACTTAAGGGTTTTAAACAATTAATTTATTTCATTATTATCTAATTTACACAGATAGATAAACTATATATCATAATAGATAATCATATTCATAACATAAAAGACAATCTGTATCATCCATAAACAGATAATCATCTCAACCAAATAATCCATCACAACCATCTTACTTAAACCAAGCATTCATATCATATAGATACGACTCATCTCATTACTGAGATCACAACCATTCAATCAATAACATCCATAAGCAAAGATTTACTAACCAACAATTATAATTAATTTAAAATGAATTAAATTAATTACAACCATCTCTAATTAATTTAAATTAAATTAAATTAATTAACACATTTAAATCCTGCTTAGCATGCATTAATTAGTTAACCTAGTTAATCAATTATCCACTAAGTATTAACTTGATTAAACAACTTTGATTAATCACTCACTAATTACAATGAGTAATTTGTCTTTAATTAATTTCATAAATTAATTAACCTTAATCATAAGTAATTAACATTTACTTACTCATTTATTCATTAATTATAATTAATTATATTTATTGTTAATTAATTACCATTAATTAATCACTTATTTAATTTAACTTAATCAAACAATCCTTAATTACATCATTAATTATAATAATTAATGATCTTTAATATTTAAATGAATTACTTAATTAAAATTAATTACATTTAGAAATTAGTCTAATTATTAATCACCTTGATTAATATTAAATTAAGTAATTAACTATCTTTAATCACTCATTTATGAATTAATTAACCAATAATCAATCATTAATTAATTCCTTAATTAATTAAAAAAGTAATTATCCAAAATTACATTCCAGTAATTATAAAATAATCCTGCTCCATTAATTATAATAAGTAATTACACTCTTAAAATCATCAAATGATTTATTTAAATTAATTAAACTAAATTAATTAACTTAACAAATCACAATATTAAAATTAATTACAATAAGTAATTAATTCCTTAATTACTTAACAAATTACAATTAATTAGATTCAATTAATTAATCCTGTTAATTTTCAAAATTAATTACGTAAATTAATTATGAAATTATCCTTAGATAATTATCATCAATTATTAATTTACACATTTCATTAATTATATACTTAAGAAAATTTAATTTAGATTAATAAATCATTCCTAATAAATATTAATCTAAACCATTATTTAAAAATCAAATAATTAAGTAAACCCTTAATTAATTTAAAGATTTTCAGAATAATTAAATTACTTATCAAATGGCTCATTTAAACTCAAAACGTATTAAAACAACACATTTCTAAAAAAATTAAATTCAAATTCCAGTTTATTTAAAGATTCAAATGTTTAATTATATAGACATTAATCCAAATTGAATAATTATAAACCTTAAAATAAAAAATGAATGTTTAAACAACATTCATTACTTAAATATAAAAGAAAGATTTGCATAACTTACTTGATTAAAATAAATTAAGTTTTGTAACTTGATTGATTATTTCAATTTCAAATTTGAATTAACACCTCATATTTTAACTCAATACTAATGGAAACTAAATTCTTTCAAGTTTTAAAACTTATTTGAAATCAAATTCCATTTTCAACTCTATTTTGAAAACATTTGAATATGTTCATCATTTTTATTTTTATTTTTTATTTTTATTTTTTTCAAACTGGTTTTGAAATCAAAACTGTTTCCAAAGAAAATTTGAAAAAAACTGTTTTTAACTAAATTTTCGAAACCAATTTAAATCTTGTTCGAATCATTTAAATCTGCTCAATATTTAAAACATACAAAACTTGTTTAAATCAAATTCTGATTTTTAGAAAACCAAACCTGAAACTGTTTTAACATTGATTTTAAACTGAAGTTTAATCTTGTTTAAATTTAAGATTTTCATTTTTAAAACTTTAAATTCAAACTATATTTGAATTCAGATTCAAGTCACACTTGAATCAATTCCTGTTCTAAATTGAATTTCATTTAATCATTTTAAAAGCTGCAAAATAACTTTCAGGTTTAAAACCTGAAACTGTTTTTAAAATCTTGTTTTAAATAGAATTTAAACTTGTTTAAATTTAAGGTTTCATTTTTTTTTAAACCTTGAACTCAAAATTCATTTGAATTCAGTTCTAACTTATACTTGAATCAAGTTGCAAAATGAATTTATTCAAAACTGCAAAACTATAGATTCTAAAACCTGCAACTGTTTTTAATATTGATTTAAAACCAAATTTAAAACTTGTTTAAATTTAAATTATTTCATTTTTAAAAACTTTGAATTTCAAACTCTATTTGAATTCAGTTTTAACTTGCATTTAAATCAAATTACAACTTAAAATATGAATTCATTCAAAATTCTTAAAAACTGCAAATTCTCTGTTTAAAACCTGTAGCCAACTACCCGAGCAACCTATGATTTTACTTCGAGTTTACCTACCTTCTGCTTCGAGTCAGAAGAATAAAAACCCGAGGAATGACTCAAGTAAAAACCCTGCATATAACAGAAGTTCACCAGACCTGTCAACAGCCAATTTGCTCGCCTCCGACCATCTTCATCGCTACAATTCCGGCAGATGGTCCATCTACAACCCCTCTGCAACCTCAACAAACCCCACTCCTATTCGATGCAGCAGAAAGCATGTGCAGAATCCCAAACTTCATCACTGCAATACCAAGTTTTGAAACCTGGAAAACCCAATCCCCCTCTCTTTCCCCTCTCTGATCATCTATCACCACTCTACTCCATCCTCACAACAACACTCACTAACATGAAGCATCTTAACACCCAACATTAACTATCCTAACAGTCAAAACCAAAAATTTCTAATCCTGTTCGAAACAAAATTTCAAATCCCACAGTTACTTTCAAAAAAGGGGTTTTTGTTTCGGATATCATGACTTCATCCATGTATTCAGGTTATAAACTTGTTTCAATGATTTAAGAAGTTTAAGATTTCTTGATTTGATTTTTTTTATTTGTTAACTGTCCTTTACTGTTTACAGAGAAAACAGATTTTAAATTTAAATCTTAGTTATGATTTATAAGCTTAATTTATACTAAACAAACATCCCTCATTTCCATAACAAATACAACAGAGAATTAATTCAGGGAATCATGTTTTTATTTCCATTTAAAGGTTTAGTTCTAAAAACAGAATCAGGTAATAAGATACCTGTAACACATATATATGCATTTATATATATTGTCACAGAAAATTCATCACAAGAGAAACCATACAAGCAAACTTAATCCAATTTATTCACATGCAATAGAAAATTCTAAGTAACTTTTCAATTGTGAGCTTACTCACTAAAGAAAGAAGACAGAGTCATTTTTTTTTCTACAGCGGTTTTGATTTTTTTTTTTTTTTGAAACAAACAGTTTGCATTTGAAGCTTAAGTTCTGGAAATTACTTTTAGCATTGATTTTAAAAGAAAATAACTGTTTTTAAAAATAAAAATTTACTCACATTTAATTGAAGCTGCATAAAGTAATTCCAGAGATGTGGATTCATTTTCCAGAAATGCATATTGAAATGCATGTTGATCATGGATTCATTTGCTTCTGGAATTGCTTGTTGCTTTCTGTTGATGATGATGCATGCAGACCTTCCAAATTTTGGGTTGAAGTTTGCATTGCTTGTATTTTGATTGCTAAGTTTCTTGATGTTGAATTATTGTATGCAGACTTGGTTTTAAATGTTGCAGATTTGAAGAAATTTATTGTAGATTTGATTAAAGTTTGTTTATGAAGAAATTGATTTGCAGATTTGTAGTTGAATGCATATTTTAATTTGCATTTGTTTTGAGGTTTTGATTTACTGAAATTTTGATTTCAGGTTTACAATTTTGAAGACAATGTGTTTTTAAATCATGCCACTTGTTATGCTATTATGTTAAATATTTTATAGGTGTCTACTTAATAGTTTAAATGACTAACACATATGCATATTAATATAAAAAGCAAATTTCTAAATTTATACTTGTATTTAAATTATCTTAAAACATATCTAATTTATTTTGAGCAAGTTACAAATGTTTATTAACACTAGCCTTTAAATAAATACATATACACTATGAACTTCTTTATAAAACTATACACTTACATTTTAATGTTTACTTAGTTGTTTTTTTAAATAATATTCTTTTTAAATTAAATTTCAAAAGAAAAGCAATTATAAAATAAAACAAAACAAAATAAACCTTTATTATAAAATGAATTTTAAACTATATTTATTTTTATAAACAAATAAATTCTTACTTACATTTCTATAAAAATAAGAAAGATTTTTAAAACAAACTTTTGAAAAGTTTACAATACTAATTTAAATTAATTTAAGTCAATTTACAATTTATATATTTATATAATAATTAGAAAATATCTTTTATTTAATATAAATTAAAATTAAAACCAAATCCTCTATTTACAATGTATAAACATTTATACATTATAAATAAATATTTTTAAATCAATTTAGAAAGATAAATTTATTACATAAATATTTTAACCTTTGAAAACAATATCATTTAACAAACTAAATAATTATAAATTTTCAAAAGAGAATTTCAGTTTAAAATAATTTATTAAATCAATATTTCACATTTTAAAATAATTATTAGAGAAATTATTAAATAATTATTGCCTAAATTTCCAGGACATCACATTCCTCCCCCCTTAAAAGAATTTCGTCCCTGAAATTTAAAAGCAAAGGTAATTTAATAATCTCATACAGATTTTAAATTTAAAAGAGCTAACAAATACTAGCAACCATAGCAATCAATTCAAACAAACAATTCTACTTATCCAGACAAAATTCTGGATAGAATTTCCTAGAGTTTCCCAAGTACAAATACCGGGACGCTCGCCCTACAGAATCTAAACTAGCTACACCACTCAGATCTAGAGCTCCTATACATCTAGATCCACAAATCTAAACAGAATACAGGACTACAGACAAGTCCTGATCAACTCCCAAATCTCTCAGAATTACTGATTCTAAAACCAGGGATAAACCATACACGTACTCCCTCAGAGATACGTGAAAAACAAAACAAATTCCAACCATCCGAACTAGAAATTCAATCCTGTAGATCAAACACTCAACTCTCAAGAGAAAACAGAAAGATCCAATACTCATATTCACAAATCTCTCTTGACGATCCTGGGCTGCCTCCACTTCTAGGTCAATCAAAATCCACCACACAAACTCTATTACATATATCAGAAGACTTTTAACAAACTACTCTACCTGAAAAACAAACAGATACAAAACAATCAAGTCTCCAGATCCAAAATGAATTTCCTGTAGAAATCCTCTGATCCAAAACAAAACTCAATTCCCAAAGAATCGGGTGCTCCTATTCTGGAATAGCTGCCACCATGCTTCCACTGCGCAACTCTGATTTAAGAATGCTGTTGATAAACACAAGTATAAACTTGATCAACTTATTCCGAAATATTGTTCATCAAATTCCATAAATCTCAGTGACCTATCCGATTCGGTCACAACACACAGCAAAAATTCAACTAGAAAACAGATCTGATAAATCCTGCCAACTTAAACAGAACACACTCAAGAATCTCCTACAACGCTGAATCACCGGTAAAGCTCCAAGAATCAAGTCGATACAGAACTCAATCTCTTGATACGGATGCAAATCTCAACTCCTTCGAAGATATCCAGAAAATACCACTTCGATAACTCAAACATCCTCTAAAGATGCTTCAATCCAAACAAAGATCACTCAGAGAACTTCCGAACCATCGCAAGTAACTTTTGTGATTCCACTCAGTTCAAATTCCAAGAAATCGTTCTCACTTCACCAATCAGAACAGCTAAAGCCTTCAAAAGAAGAAACTAGTGGTCCGTCTCTTAACCACTAACATCACTCCCAACTGAGCTTCCAAAAGAAATGGACAAGCTCCACCATCTTCCCGGACTTCTGGCAGAAGAATCACAGAGATTTCTGAACCATCGAAGAACAGGCCACTCACTGCTGCTACTGCTACCAAAAACTTCCTTATCCAAAAACTCATCGAACCTCAAAGCTACACCAGCCTCTTCACAATAGAGCCTTCCAAATAGACAGATATCTCTCAGGAAACTCGCTCCCAAACCAAGCTCAAAACACTCTGCCAAACTGAGTCTCAAACTCAAATATAGACAGAACTCCTTCCTAAGGTTACCAAAATACCAATGCAGGCTTCAGAATTCCCAACTGATCCAAACTCAAGAAAAACAACTCCAATCAAGCTTACAATCCAAAATAAACTACGAATCTTAAAAAGATTTCCTTCAGAGATTAGTGAAATCTTTCTCACCAAACTGCAAAACTACTCAAGATACCCAATACTGCCATAGCAGTCCACTTCCAACCTCAAACACTCAAACTCTAACCATTGGTAGCTGTGTTACACACACTACTACCACATCTACCTTTATTACTTATATTGGAAAACCTTAACAGGTAACCCAAATCAAATAGGCAGAAATAAATAATATATATATTAAAAATTACAAATACGCTCTCTCAAGAAAACACCACTACAGAGCCTAGGTATTCACTCAACCTAATGCTCTAATACCACAATGTAACGACCCAACTTCCACACTCCAGGAAGTCGCATCGTTAAGAAGAAAGAAAGGGATAGAAAAGAGAAAAGAAAGGAAAGAAAGAACAGACAACATCAGAATCTCACAGCGGAATCGAATAAATTATAATATATCACATAAAACTTTACATAGTATCATATACATCTGAGTAATACAGCTAATACAACACAAACTAGACAGTTATAAACATCTGTCTAGCAATTACAATTCAAGTACATTAGAGAAACAGACTCAACTCAAACACAGCAGAACCACTAAATATATCTACACGCTGAAGCCTTCTGCTCCATTATCTCCTCCAGAACTCGTCAAAGTAATCCTGAAACACTTGACTACTCATATGTAATATGAGTACCCAAGAGTTTAATAAAACAGAAAATAAACACTCAGGTCAGACAGGGGTCTGATGTGAGTAAACAGGGATAAAAGTTTCTTAACTTTAGAAAATCCTTTGAAAACAAAAGGGTATCACGTAAGACTTCCCACACATAAACATGGAAAAGTTTTTACCTTACGCTAACCAAAACATTTGATAGGAAATCTAGTGATATTATAATAGTGTCTAGGGTTTTCAAAATCAAATACAGAAATAGCTGGAATGCTTACATCTCACGTTCCAACATAGTTGGGCACAATCAAAACCGTACAGGCACTTATTGGATTATGGATTCCATCAATGGCAGGGCTACTGGGGTACCGCCCGTCACAGTACGTGGCCTAGATCAACGTACCGAGGAGTACTCCCACTCCCCAGCAACACAAGGCCGGACCCATTCCTTACTGAACAGTTTCGAACAAGACAACCCTGCAGTTGGCGCGCGATTCCAACTGCCCATTAAGCCGAATAAAAAGGGACCTCTAGACAGGGATCAATCTTGCTCTCCAGTGGGTGCTACCCACGAAGCCTTGCTGCACCTCCCCTGTTTTAGCCATTCCCGGTTGATGAGGCTTGAGGTTACGATTACCTTTATAGAACATATCAAATCTTAGAATGCTCATCGTCCACCTGACGATGTTCTGAAAGCATTCAATCCATACAAGTTCGTTCCGGGTTCGAACGAAAACGAAGGCATTATCTCGTTACACTCGTATTGGAATCACCCTTAGAGTTAACGACGATAACCCTTGCACTCTAAATCACCATCTCGAACCTATAAGTACTATTCCGTCAAACTCATTACGGAATCACCCATAGAGTTATACTGACGTATAGCCCTTACACTTCGAGTCTTCACTTGCTCCACTTGGATTAACGACCTAACGTTTAATTGGAATCGATGTGGTTTTCGGATATCCAAATATGGAAACCCGATCCCGGTCTCACCGAATCCAAACGCCATCTTAATGTCCAAGTTGTACTTAAGGGTTTTAAACAATTAATTTATTTCATTATTATCTAATTTACACAGATAGATAAACTATACATCACAATAGATAATCATATTCATAACATAAACAGACAATCTGTATCATCCATAAACAGATAATCATCTCAACCAAATAATCCATCACAACCATCTTACTTAAACCAAGCATTCATATCATATAGATACGACTCATCTCATTACTGAGATCACAACCATTCAATCAATAACATCCATAAGCAAAGATTTACTAACCAACAATTATAATTAATTTAAAATGAATTAAATTAATTACAACCATCTCTAATTAATTTAATTTAAATTAAATTAATTAACACATTTAAATCCTGCTTAGCATCCATTAATTAATTAACCTAGTTAATCAATTATCCACTAAGTATTAACTTGATTAAACAACTTTGATTAATCATTCACTAATTACAATGAGTAATTAGTCTTTAATTAATTTCATAAATTAATTAACCTTAATCATAAGTAATTAACATTTAATTACTCATTTTTTAATTAATTATATTTATTCTTAATTAATTACAATTAATTAATCACTTATTTAATTTAACTTAATCAAACAATCCTTAATTACATCATTAATTATAATAATTAATGATCTTTAATATTTAAATGAATTACATAATTAAAATTAATTACATTTAGAAATTAATCTAATTATTAATCACCTCGATTAATATTAAATTAAGTAATTAACTATCTTTAATTACTCATTTATGAATTAATTAACCAATAATCAATCATTAATTAATTCCTTAATTAATTACAAAAGTAATTATCCAAAATTACATTCCAATAATTATAAAATAATCCTGCTCCATTAATTATAATAAGTAATTACACTCTTAAAATCATCAAATGATTTATTTAAATTAATTAAACTAAATTAATTAACTTAACAAATCATAATATTAAAATTAATTACAATAAGTAATTTATTCCTTAATTACTTAACAAATTACAATTAATTAGACAATTAATTAATCCTGTTAATTTTCAAAATTAATTACGTAAATTAATTATGAAATTATCCTTAGATAATTATCATCAATTATTAATTTACACATTTCATTAATTATATACTTAAGAAAATTTAATTTAGATTAATAAATCATTCCTAATAAATATTAATCTAAACCATTATTTAAAAATCAAATAATTAATTAAACCCTTAATTAATTTAAAGATTTTCAGAATAATTAAATTACTTATCAAATGGCTCATTTAAACTCAAAATGTATTAAAACAATACATTTCTAAAAAAATTAAATTCAAATTCCAATTTGTTTAAAGATTCAAATGTTTAATTATATAGACATTAATCCAAATTGAATAATTATAAACCTTAAAATAAAAAATGAATGTTTAAACAACATTCATTACTTAAATATAAAAGAAAGATTTACATAACTTACTTGATTAAAATAAATTAAAATTTGTAACTTGATTGATTATTTCAATTTCAAATTTGAATTAACACCTCGTATTTTAATTCAAAACTAATGGAAACTAAATTCTTTCAAGTTTTAAAACTTATTTGAAATCAAATTCCATTTTCAACTCTATTTTGAAAACATTTGAATAGGTTCATCATTTTATTTTTATTTTATTTTTATTTTTTTCAAACTGGTTTTGAATCAATACTGTTTCCAAAGAAAATTTGAAAAAAAAACTGTTTTTAACTAAATTTTCAAAACCAATTTAAATCTTGTTTAAATCATTTAAATCTGCTCAAAATTTAAAACATACAAAACTTGTTTAAATCAAATTCTGATTTTTAGAAAACCAAACCTGAAACTGTTTTAACATTGATTTTAAACTGAAGTTTAATCTTGTTTAAATTTAAGATTTTCATTTTTAAAACTTTAAATTCAAACTATATTTGAATTCAGATTCAAGTCACACTTGAATCAATTCCTGTTCTAAATTGAATTTCATTTAATCATTTTAAAAACTGCAAAATAACTTTCAGGTTTAAAACCTGAAACTGTTTTTAAAATCTTGTTTTAAACAGAATTTAAACTTGTTTAAATTTAAAGTTTCATTTTTTTTTTAAACCTTGAACTCAAAATTCATTTGAATTCAGTTCCAACTTATACTTGAATCAAGTTGCAAAATGAATTTATTCAAAACTGCAAAACTACAGATTCAAAAACCTACAACTGTTTTTAATATTGATTTAAAACCAAATTTAAAACTTGTTTAAATTTAAATTATTTCATTTTTAAAAACTTTGAATTTCAAACTCTATTTGAATTCAGTTTTAACTTGCATTTAAATCAAATTACAACTTAAAATATGAATTCATTCAAAATTCTTAAAAATTGCAAACTCTCTGTTTAAAACCTGTAGCCAACTACCCGAGCAACCTATGATTTTACTTCGAGTTTACCTACCTTCTACTTCGAGTCAGAAGAATAAAAACCCGAGGAATGACTCGAGTAAAAACCCTGCATATAACAGAAGTTCACCATACCTGTCAACAGCCAATTTGCTCGCCTCCGACCATCTTCATCGCTACAATTCCGGCAGATGGTCCATCTACAACCCCTCTGCAACCTCAACAAACCCCACTCCTATTCGATGCAGCAGAAAGCATGTGCAGAATCCCAAACTTCATCACTGCAATACCAAGTTTTGAAACCTGGAAAACCCAATCCCCCTCTCTTTCCCCTCTCTGATCATCTATCACCACTCTACTCCATCCTCACAACAACACTCACTAACATGAAGCATCTTAACACCCAACATTAACTATCCTAACAGTCAAAACCAAAAATTTCTAATCCTGTTCGAAACAAAATTTCAAATCCCACAGTTACTTTCAAAAAAGGGGTTTTTGTTTCAGATATCATGACTTCATCCATGTATTCAGGTTATAAACTTGTTTCAATGATTTAAGAAGTTTAAGATTTCTTGATTTGATTTTTTTTATTTGTTAACTGTCCTTTACTGTTTACAGAGAAAACAGATTTTAAATTTAAATCTTAGTTATGATTTATAAGCTTAATTTATACTAAACAAACATCCCTCATTTCCATAACAAATACAACAGAGAATTAATTCAGGGAATCATGTTTTTATTTCCATTTAAAGGTTTAGTTCTAAAAACAGAATCAGGTAATAAGATACCTGTAACACATATATATGCATTTATATATATTGTCACAGAAAATTCATCACAAGAGAAACCATACAAGCAAACTTAATCCAATTTATTCACATGCAATAGAAAATTCTAAGTAACTTTTCAATTGTGAGCTTACTCACTAAAGAAAGAAGACAGAGTCATTTTTTTTTTCTACAGCGGTTTTGATTTTTTTTTTTTTGAAACAAACAGTTTGCATTTGAAGCTTAAGTTCTGGAAATTACTTTTAGCATTGATTTTAAAAGAAAATAACTGTTTTTAAAAATAAAAATTTACTCACATTTAATTGAAGCTGCATAAAGTAATTCCAGAGATGTGGATTCATTTTCCAGAAATGCATATTGAAATGCATGTTGATCATGGATTCATTTGCTTCTGGAATTGCTTGTTGCTTTCTGTTGATGATGATGCATGCAGACCTTCCAAATTTTGGGTTGAAGTTTGCATTGCTTGTATTTTGATTGCTAAGTTTCTTGATGTTGAATTATTGTATGCAGACTTGGTTTTAAATGTTGCAGATTTGAAGAAATTTATTGTAGATTTGATTAAAGTTTGTTTATGAAGAAATTGATTTGCAGATTTGTAGTTGAATGCATATTTTAATTTGCATTTGTTTTGAGGTTTTGATTTATTGAAATTTTGATTTCAGGTTTACAATTTTGAAGACAATGTGTTTTTAAATCATGCCACTTGTTATGCTATTATGTTAAATATTTTACAAGTGTCTACTTAATAGTTTAAATGACTAACACATATGCATATTAATATAAAAAGCAAATTTCTAAATTTATACTTGTATTTAAATTATCTTAAAACATATCTAATTTATTTTGAGCAAGTTACAAATGTTTATTAACACTAGCCTTTAAATAAATACATATACACTATGAACTTCTTTATAAAACTATACACTTACATTTTAATGTTTACTTAATTATTATTTTTTTTTAAATAATATTCTTTATAAACTAAATTTCAAAAGAAAAGCAATTATAAAATAAAACAAAACAAAATAAACCTTTATTATAAAATGAATTTTAAACTATATTTATTTTTATAAACAAATAAATTCTTACTTACATTTCTATAAAAATAAGAAAGATTTTTAAAACAAACTTTGAAAAGTTTACAGTACTAATTTAAATTAATTTAAGTCAATTTACAATTTATATATTTATGTAATAATTAGAAAATATCTTTTATTTAATATAAATTAAAATTAAAACCAAATCCTCTACTTACAATGTATAAACATTTATACATTATAAATAAATATTTTTAAATCAATTTAGAAAGATAAATTTATTACTTAAATATTTTAACCTTTGAAAAAAATATCATTTAACAACTAAATAATTATAAATTTTCAAAAGAGAATTTCAGTTTAAATTAATTTACTAAATCAATATTTCGCATTTTAAAATAATCATTAGAGAAATTATTAAATAATTATTGCCTAAATTTCCGGGACATCACAATTATTTTATATGAAGTTATTTTGAAGTAAAGACTACTAATTGTGTATAAATGGGTTTGAGATCCGTAAATTGAGTTGTAAGGCTTGGATTTTATAATGGAGCTATAAAATGGTTTGAAGAGTTAAGGGATGATAATTTACGAGGCGAAAGAATTTTGTAAATGGTTAGATATTTGCAAAATGAGTTTAAGAAACGGTTTCATAGATTTTTAAAAAGTGGTTTTAAAAAGATAACTTGCTATATGACAAGTGTTTAGTCAATGGACTTGTTTTGTTAAAAGGTGTTTTGGGATAATAAATGGTTTATAGATTACAAAGCAATTATAAATGATTTTAGAAAATGTATAAAAGGATTTCTAAGTGATTTATAAAAGAGTTTATAAATGATTTTTAGAGATTGTAAAGTGGTTTACAAATTATTTAGAGAATTTTAAGGATTTTAAATGATTTTAAATCAAATAAAAAGAAAAAAAATTCCTAGTTTTATGAATATATTTATACCGTTGAGATAAGTATATGGATATTTTCTAAGTTTTGAAAGATAGGGATTTGCAGTTACACCCTTGTAAAAGTAGTCTTATACAAGTAATTGACAAAGGGTTTTATTTATGAAAGATATATAAAAGAAGGCTAATGATTGCTTACATGCTAAACCAATGTTGGTTTTCCCTATGAAATAAATCCCTTATTGAATGGGTGTTACCGATAGTTAAATAATTGACTATCGAAATTAGACCTAAACGTAACTTTGGAAATATTTAGGAGAAACACTTTAATTATATGGCACAGTCATCTCTGATGATTTTGTACTGTGTGTATAAATCTCGTTTCATTCTCCTAAGACAATGATAAAGAAATTCATCCACTAATAGTTAGGAGGTGATCTCCGATCTTATCATTGACTGTTTATTTCCTAAAGAACCGGGGTTGAGTTTACCAGAAATTATCGAACATTGTTCCAAAGAGACTGTGATTGGGTATGTTACTCAAAAACCATTTTGATCCAGGGAATGCATTTCGAAGTGAAGACATCTTAAAGATGATGGAATTGAAGACGAAGCTCTCAAGTGTTTCGTTTAGTCCTAGAACGGACTTGTATGGCTGAATGCTACTATTGCATTGTTGCCTAGAGGGCAGTGCTAGCATTCCAAGTGGTAAATGCTATATACAGGTAAAACGTGCCTCAAGCCTCATTAACCGAGAATGACTAAAATAAAGGAGATGCAGCATGGCTAAGTGGGTCATTCCCAAGTAGGGTATGATCATCCCTATCTAGAGTCGCTATTATCTCTCATTCATATGCTTCGGAGCCCATTAACGGAGGGGTGAACATATTCGGTACTATTCAATAAGGGGTAGGCCGGTTCTGTGTTGGAAGGGGTTCCAGGCAAGGTCCTCGGTATTATTTTATCTATAGATGCACCATGATGGGTGGTACCCCAATAGCCCAATCATTGTATGGGATCCACTCCAATAAGCGCCGTACAGACTTAATTATGCCCAACTATGCTGAAACGTGAGATGTAAGCATTCATCTGTATTCATATTTTACTTTGACCCCTAGACATTATTATAATATAAATGGAATTTGTACAGAAAATGTTTCGGTTATCGTAAGGTAAAAAACCGTACGTGTTTATTTGTTGTGTGGTCTTACGAAATAATTTTGATTTCAAAGATTTTTTACTTTAAAATCCAGTTGGTTGTGTTTTCTCACGTTGGTTTTCCAGATTGACTTGGATGTTATTTTATTATAATGCTTGGATCAGACTGAGCATATTTACATATTTTAGCTAGAAGCTTTGGAGCTTCAGAAGAGTTGGAGGCCCAAAGATGAATTCACGTAAATAGTTATTTTCTACTATATTCATTGATGATATTTATCTGCAATTGTAAGGACATGCTATTATAACTGTCTAGGCTACAATAGGTTAGTATACTCTAATTGATGTTTGAACATACATATATTACAGTTTGTTTGTGTATATTTTTAAGGTTGCATATAAGAAATAGACTTCCTCTCCTATAGTTTTTATATGGATACATTTGATGTAAATTATAGATTATTCTTTGCGCTGTGAGATTCTGTGTTGTATAGTATTCCTTTTGTCTTCTTCCTTCCTTCTTTTTCCCCAAAAATCGGGTTTTCCGGCATTCGGTTGCTCGGCATGCAATACAGTGGACCTATTAGTATCGACTTTCATGGGTTAAAAAGCCCCAGTCGTTAACAAAAATGGTTTATCTTAACTTAGACAAAATGTGCATCAAAAAATATCTTTCTAAACCTTTCCTTTATAAATAAGAAATTTTCGCAAAAAGCGTATTTTAAAGGAAGACGTGATGATTCATCTTACTATTATTTTTATTCCAAAATATGATAGAAATATTTATAAAAGACAATTTCCAGTACTAATCATTTATTATTTATAAAAGAGGTTAAAAAAGTTGGGTCTTACATACTTCTCTATTTTTTTCAAAATTTCCTCTAATAAAAAAAATATGCCTTAATTATAAGTGCACAATGTGCCTAAAAGGAAAAAAAAGCTTCAAAGCCATTACTAAAAATTACTTTTTGGCCAAATTCTCTAAATTTTACATTTTAAATAAATTTCATAAAGTTTGTTTGATTATTTTATAGCAAACCATAAACCAGCGTATTTTTTAAAATATCAAACATTTACTATTTCTAGTTTTTAAAAAAACATTTTCACCGGTTTATCACTCAAATCGGAGTAGATAAAAGAAACCTAATTTACAGAAGCCTAACTATACCTAACTATGATTTATGTGCATAGGGTTTCCATCCTTTTCAAAAATGGTTAATTCAAGTTTATCCTTCAATACGGCATCCAATAGGGTTTCTATCTTCATTTTAAGGATCTCATGGTACTAATCTTCTTCACTCATCCTTAGATCCATAATTTACCTACTACTACTACTAGTTGGTATTGAATCCTTTACCAGTTTTTCCCTATGAGAAAATCATAATAAACATGAAGCGTTTATTTTTCACCTTATTGTTGTAATCTTACATTTTACTCTAACCCATAATTGTTTGCTTATGTAAGTGATAAGCCAACAACTACCTTATGAGTCTAATTATATAGGGTGTTGAGTATGAATATAAATGCTAGAATCTTTCAAATATGCCCTTTTAGTTGGATGAGGCTCAATTTTTCTCCTCGCTTGCAGATGCCAGTGGAACAATATCACGCCTAGAATCTTGGCTACATCATCCAAGCCATTCCAATTAAAATTACTCACTCTCATTATCTGTAAGTAGGAATTATTTCCAACTTTTTCATAGATAGTGCTGGAAAGAATTAGTGATAGCAATCTATCTTGTTATACTTTTATATATGTAAAATCTTTTAAAAGATTTTATCTATGCATATATAATCTATTTTGGAAACCCATTTCAAAAAAAAATTGAAAATCTTTTAGAAAACTCTTTTCTCTTTGTATACGAGTACATTCTCTTAAGATAATTTTAACTCCTAAGGAATCTTAAACCGGGCTCTCATACTAATTGAGACAACCCACACTACCGTTAGACCGAATCCAAAGACTATGATGACTTTCAGACTTGTGGGTGCCGAGAAGCATGAACTGTCAGGGTTGCTAAAAAATTATATAGGTTAAGAACATAATGATAAATGTAAGGAGTTCTACACTTTTTGATCTTACAGTAAAAGTAATAAAATATAAATACTGAAATTAGACATGTTAGAGAAACCACTTCAAAATGCTCAATTCATCTACATTGTTTCCAAAGCACAATTTTAACATCCCTAATTTTTGACAACGTTATTCAAGAGATTTAATTAGACAAATTAAATAGAATAACGATGATAAGGGGATTGAGATTTGAATAAACTATAAATGGGCCATGCTTAATAATTAAATAAATGGGCTTTACATTGGTTTAAAGGTTAATTACTTCACACATAGGCATATTAGTAAATACCATTTTAATTATACAGCTATAGACTTCTCATTTTTGTCCATCCACGTTTTATTTCTCACCGTCACAATTGCAAATCAAAAAATAAAAATGTAGCCAGCCATTAACAAAGGGGAAAATTCAACCAAAAGCTAGAAATAATTAATCAACAACAAATCTCAAATTCCTTATCAAATCTAAGGTGAATAATAATTTTATACCATCTCGATTTTATTTTATGATTATATATTTTCGAATTTATGTTTAAATTCATTTTCAAATGATATGGATGATATGCTTGAATCATTTTCTAATCGAATTATTTTAATTCATACACATATAAGTTTGCTCGGTTTTAAGGGAAAACCATGGGTTTATGATTTTTGATTGCTATGAAAAAAAGTTATGTTAAGCAAAACATGATTCTAGAGGTGTGTTTTAATTTTCAGAATATTCCAAGCTATGGAAATTTTATTATGAATTTGTGATGATAAATATGATGTAGTTAGGTTTAAGACTTATTTTTGAATATTTCATGAAGAAATTATGTAACAACTGGGGTTTTACAACAATTAATTATCGTTGTTTGGCGATTAATATTGGTTGTTAATTGCTGTTGGAGTTTTTAAAATCAAGTTTAAATTCTTTTAAATATTGTTAAGAATATGCGGGCTTTATTCTTGGCCCAAGTCTTTTTTTTATTTTATTTTTTTTTACTTTTCCTTGGCCTTAGCAAAATTGAAGACGGGTTCCTCATTTTTTTTTTGTTTCGTGTTCATTCGAAAAACCCTAAATCTAAAATTCGAAAGAAAATAAAATGGCGGCTGCGTTTACTTCATTCGCTCCTCTGTCCAAATTAGGGCTTCTTCGATCGTTCTTCTTCGATATGAAATTGGGAATTTTTGAAGCTGCGCCCTTAAGCTGATCGAGCGTCTCCTCGTTGCTCACTTCGGCCGCTTCTTCTTTGACGAGTTCGCCCTTGCTTCGTTAAAAGGTGAGTGAACCCTTCACTCACATCTAATTCAAGACTTTAGTGATTGCTAGCTTGTTTCAATTCCTGATTTCGTTGCTTGATTAACTGAGTTTCACGGCAATGATTTCTCGTCTTGGTTTATTGGTTTGAATTGTTGACTTTTGATTTTGGTTCAGTGACTCTTGCTGACTTGATGAATTGGTTTGTTGTTTTCTCGGTTATAACTGCATTTGAGGTCCAGTTGCTATGTACTTGCTTTGAATTTTTCTCTGCTTGAATTTGTTCGACATCGATTTTGTTATCTTCGTTAAACTTATTGTGTATTTTCGATGCTCGGCTATTTTTTGAATTTTGGTTATCTGAACTTTGGTAATTGTCCTGACATTGATACTGCCATCCCAGGATTTGCATTTGACAATTTTATATTTCCTGATCCTGAGTTCATTTCTGGTGCATCTGTTGTTGCCATGTTGGCTTGTTGGTTTGAGCAGTTCTCTGGCATAAGTTCTCGGCACATTGTAGTTTTGGTTATTGGTCGAGTTAGGTTCATGAGTCTTGGTTCTTCACAGACCTGTAGTGCTCATTAGCTCATTTATGTTTGTGCTTCTGCCCTGTTCAGTTTATACTTATGGTCTTTATGTTAAATTCATTCAAGTCAGGTATCCATTGGTACACTGGTTTGAAGTCTTCTTGTTGTACCACTGCTGACACTTTCTCTTGGCACTTGAAACTTGGTGTAGTTGTGATTGCCTTTGGCTTCACTGTACTGTTTGGTCAGTTTGCACATGAACTGATTTGGTCTCACTTCTATGTAGATAGCATTTGGGTTTCACTGACCACTCATGTACCTGTTTGCATCCTCGAATGTCTGTTATATGGTATTGTCCAGACTTGACTTGGGTTGTTTACTTTGGAATACTGTCTTGATTGAGACTGTTGTTTTATGGTTTTTGAACTCGTGTTGATTCATTGACTTTGGTATACCTTAATTTGCACTGCAGTTATGTGTATTGATCTATCTGTGAAATTCGTTGTGTTGAGCCACTTAATTGTAGCTGCCTTAACCAGTGAGGCAGTTTGCACATTTTTTTCACATAGTATTGGGCATATGTAAGGTTGCATTCCTGTATATGCATTTGATTCAGATTCTTTTCGAAGGGTTCTGTCCAATTTCATGTAGTTGGCACTGGTATCACTCCGGTAGTCTGCACTGTCTATTGGGGTTAGCAAGTCTTTCATTTTGGGTTGTTTCTCTTGCCTTGAACTGTTGCCATCATGTTATTGTGCATTTTCTATTTAAGTTTGTAATCTCCAGTTCCATGTAGTGGTTACTGATGCCTTTGCTCCATGAATTCATGTCTCATTAATGCAGTAAGTTGTTCTCCTGTCTGGTTCATCTTGTAATTTTATACATCGATATTGAGCCATTGTTTCACCCTTTCCTTTGTGTACTGTTGGTTCCCTTTTGTGTAGAATCACAGTGCTACCCTTGTTTGTCCTTGTTGTAGTTTGATTTCTCTGGTTCATGTATTTGTTGAGAGGCTCAGTTGCAAAATAATTGTTGCCTGGTCATTTTTCCGTATTGACACTGTCCTTGTTGTTTGTACCACTACTTGTTCTTGGTGCTATTTACACTACTGCATAGGCTTGGAGGTGCTGTTTGGTTCTAATCCCATCTGTGTTCGCTTCTTTGAGTTCGGCAGTTGTATACTTCAGGTGCACTTCTAGTAGAGTTGTGTACATCTTTGAATTGCGAAACTATGGCATGCATGTTGCCATCTCCTTGCTGCAGTTTCAATTGCGCAGTTTTTGTTCTCTGTTGGTTGATTTGAACTGTGGTCAAGGCTTGATTTTTGTATCGGCCATTTCATTTGAATACACTTGAGTTGAATCCAGCTTAAATGCTTGGGTTTGACCTTGTGTTCGTTGTGAATTTTCATTTTGTACATCATCACTGTAGTGGCAAGGCAGTGCACGCAAGCGTGAAATGCAGCCACACCGTATTAATTTTATTGGTATTTCTTTGGATTTTTGGTTCGTTGATCTTTTGTGTACATCATCACTATAGTGGCAAGGCAGTGCACGCAAGCGTGTACTGCAGCCACACGGTATTGCTTTTATTGATATTTTAATTGCTTTTGATTTATGGATCTTTTGCGTATTCCATATACTGTAGTGGCGAGGAAGTATACACATGCGTATGCTGCAGCCCTACTAGAGTTGTTGTTTTAAATTAGATATTGTTGTTAATTGCCATGTAGGCAATTTTGCTGTTTTCTAAATTATCTTCATTAATAATCCTTTCATCTATCTTCGTTGATAATTTGAGTTTGCTTAATTGTTGTTTAACACTATACATGTTATATTCACCGTTATCCGATTTCCTTGTTAAAGGATCGGATAGGTGAATTTATTATGCCTGTCGTCTAATTGTTAATTAATTATTACTGCTTCTGTGCATTAATAACTGAGTTTGAATTAGACTGACCCGTGTATTATTTTCTTTTGAATGGAATACTCGGGTCAGACCGAGTATTTACATGTTGTTGATATCTTACTTTGGGTTGCTGCTTGAGCTATGTAGTCACTTCATATCTTTTGGAGTAGTCGTCGTCATTTATAGTAGTCGGTTTATTTGTATAGGAAGATATGTATTCATGTATATTATATACGATAATGTACTTGTATATGTAACTTCCAGAGTCGACAGTTGTAGTTGTATCATATGTATTGTATCACATGTATTGTAACTGACATCAGTTTTTATATATATGAGACTTTTGTTTTATCTGTGTTCCGCATTTACATTATCTGTGTTATTATTATATATATTGCCCTAAACTATTATGAACCATCATAGTTCGTTTTATACTGGAATTGGGTATGTCGATGGGAGTAAATAAATAAGAGATGAAAAATAAAAATATATACCACTCCTATCGAGATAACCAATACTAGCGTAGGGCCTAACTACAGATGGCCGCTCCTATCCAGCCTTATTCTTCGTAATAACAGACGGTATTTCCTTTAATACTCTTTGTTATTGTGAGCATAGAGGTGGGGCGTCACAAATTGGGTCTAAATATGTTTGATTAGATGATGAAATTGAATTTCTATGATTTTTGGGGATTTTTTCCAATTAATTTACTAGGAAAAAAAATTATTTTAAAAGACGGATTTTTCGCAAATGTTACTTTGGTTATATGGAAGGGTTTAAATGTTACATTTTTATGGTTTAGATCTAGTATAAAAGTGGTAGTTTTAATTTCGAATTATTTAAAAAAAATTATGGAAACCAACAAATGGTTTAAGAATGACAAGTTGTTAAAATGCAATTACTAAAAGAAGCTATATTCAGCCTTTAATTCAGATAAAGGTGTTCCACCTCAATTATTACCCCTTTCGACTCTAACGATTCTGCCTCATCCTAGTCAAAACCTACCGAGTCGAAACCATCACAGTCAAAACCATCATAGTCGAAACCAATGCACAAGGCGTCACATAGTGGTGCGTAGTGGATCTGAAGGAAGGCGGAAACTTTGGTGTCAAAAGGTAAGCTTTCGATGGGGTCGAAACTCTGCCATGTTTTCAAAAGTAAAAGCCTTGCCTTGTATTACTTAAAGCCTTCAACATAGTCGAAATGTATGCTTTCGAAAGGGTTTTATAAATAGCTTTTGAAGAAGGTTGTCACATTATGTTAAAATATTAGCTTTCAAAGAAGTGCATTTTTCTTTAAATAAGAAGCTTTCGAAAGGGTAGGATCCGACCAAGTCCAAACCTAGCCGTTATTTTCCTTCCTAAGTAGTGAAGTCATCAATACCATCGAAAGGTTATCTGTATTTTTACCTAGGTTAAGACGCTTCCTAATTGCTTTCGGTTTAGGGTTTTGAAAATGATGAAGACGAAAGGGGGTTTTGACTCTGACCTTCGAAGTCTTAATTTATAAAGGTCCTTGCTTTCGATTAAGATGATCCCAACACCATCTACTTTTCTCCAAATTAATTTTTGTTGGTTTTGAAAGATATACTTTCGTATATAATCATTTTGACCCAAATGATGTTTTTAGAGTAAACCCAATGCTTTTGAAAGGGTACTTTATTTGTTTCGGAGCTATGTTTTAAAAAATGCTATCTTGATACAATCGAAAGGTATCATTGGTTTCGAAAGGTACATACTTAGAATTATGAAAAGTGGTTTTATAAGCTTTCAAAGGAGGCCATCCAGCGGTTTCGAAAGTGATGTTTTAAAATTTCAAATCAAACAACCCATTCTCATTTTTAAAGGAAAAACCATGGCTAAATAAAGATTTTGGAAACATTATTCACATTGTTATTAACCCATGACTGTATTTTGGGGTAATGGCAGAATAACGAGTTAGGTTTACCCAGTAGTGAATATAAGTTAACAGATTTTAAAATCAAAATTAAAGGTATTGGAAGGGGATAATAGGTTTATAGTAGGCCCATGAAAACTATATGATAATAGCAGGGGCCAATAGGTTCGTAGCCAGCCCATGAAAGCTATGATTTGATATTGGTAAGGGCCAGTAGGTTTGTAGTTGGCCCATGAAAACTATATCCGGATTAAGATATTGACAGTCGGTCAATAGGATCCTAGTTATCCCATGAAAACTAGGATAAGAGATAAGATATTGGAGTTACTAATAGGTACTTATTGATCGCATGAAAACTAAGTAATTGGACAGATAGTACATAAACATTTAACATATTAATATTACCCTAGAAACTATAATTGAGACAGATAATTAGAATGAATGAAAATGGGTAATCTAGAGTTGATTTATTTATGTTGCATGTCATCATAATGTTTGAAAATACTATGTCTTAACCATCGTGGATGCAGTATATGGTTTTTCTAAATGTTTTAGGATATTAGTGAGGGGAAAACCCATCCCACTAAGCGGCGTGGTCTCACTAGATATATAAATGGTTCGAGATGGCAAATTATTATTCATACCAGGTTTTATGTCTGACTCGAAGTTTTTGTTTTCCCCTTAAACTCTCGGGTACTCAAGTGAATTTGAGTAGGTTGAGAGTTAAGATTTTCAAGTGTTCATTTAGACAAATAAAACTTTCGAGGACATGTAGGAGGCAAGCTTGTTATTAGAGTTCTTTTATTTCCACTGTGTGTTTTGTTTGTAAAGGCAAATTGTTTTCTTGTCTATCTATATACTCTGATCATCTTAAGGGGCATCTGTATATGTCGCTTTTGGCGTATTTTGCAATAATTACATGTTATCTGAATGTGGTCTGCGAACTGGGATATGTAATCAATTTGTAATATTTTGAAATGGAATGTGGAATTTGTTTGTTGTTTAAATTTTTCCACATTCTTGTTTTTCTTGCATTAATTTATCTAATGTCGCCATGTTTAGTCACCGAAGATTAATAACTATGGATGACTACAACATCCATAGTGTTTAGTTTTGGGCCTTAAAATAGGGAGATGTTACAAGTTTGTATCAGAGCATGGATTTATGAAACTTTAAAAAGAAACATGAACATAAAAGATTTTCCTATCATAATCCAATGAATCAAATAATAAGATTGGGATTTGGGTTAATGTTATAGTAACGTACTTGTAATAGCTATATATAGTTATATATATAAGTACGTAGTCCCCGCTCTATTAGATTGTTCCTCTGTATCTTATTAAGGCTCAATGCAGATTTATAAGAAAGGAGATATGAAAGCAGGAAACGAAAGAGGAAATCTTGGTGGAGGAAGTATGACAACTAATGGAAATGCTCGACCCACTGCCCGGAGGAATCCGGGTCGACGGGATAATGCTAGCAATCAAAATGCTGATGCCAATGTGAGTGCTGGAAATCCACCAGTAGATATGGGGGCGATGTATCAGTTCTTTACTGGTTTGATGCAAGTAGAAGCCGTTGTTAGAGTTGTTGGAAACGCAAGAGGAGCTAATCATATGGTTCTATTGGGAATATTGCTTTGCTGAGTAGAGAATACACCAGTTTGGGTGGGAATCCATTCGTGGGAATGGAAAGTGCCTTAGAAATTCATAATTGGTTGCTACATTGTAAGCATATAATTACTGATTTGGGTCCGAGTGATGGGAAAAAGAGAAGGGTGGCCTCCAGACTGTTGCAGGGGCCAGCACTATATTAGTGGCATAGTGTCACTGCTTGAGTTCTGGAAGAGCAGTTAACTTAGGCTGATTTTAGAACAAGATTTGAGGAGAAGTATGTATCTGAGTTTCCAAGTGTGAATGAGGAAACTTATGGATTTAGTGCAAGGAGACATGTCAATGATCGAGTATGCTACTAAGTTTGAAGAGTTATCTTGATATGGATATGCTGTTATAGATATTGACATCAAAAGGAATGAGAAGTTCATTTAGGGATTGAGGCCCAAGCTTGCTAGAATGGCTATGACACATACCCGTGATCCTTGTAATATAGTGGTGAAGATGGCCATTCTCCATGAGGAGTTGCTTGTTGATTTAGCCAAGAGAAGTCGGCGGAAACTCATAGTTCTCGGGGGAAGAAGAGGAAGTTCTTTAAAAAGAAGAGAGCTCAGAAAGGAGATACTGCTAAGAGGTCAAAGGCTGAGTTAGTTTGCTATAAGGGTGACAAGAAGGGTCACTTTACTAATGAATGCCAGTCAGGAATTGGGAAGAAAGGTGCAAGTAAGAAGAATGTGAAATGCTTTAACTATGATCAAGTTGGGAACTACAAGAATTAGTGTCCAGAGTTAGTTAGGGGGGACAAAGGAAAAGTTTTTGCTATAGGACCAACTAGGCCTACCACAAATGATAAAGTAAAGACTATGATGGAAGGTATGCTTTTGATTCAGATCATCTCAGTTAGAGTACTTTTTGATACTGATGCATTGCACTCATTTATATCTCAGCGTTTGGTTGATAAATTATGTTTAGAACCCACCTACCTTGCTACTTTCTTAAGGATTGCGAATCCAATAGGAGAGTATGCAACTCTAGGGTTAAGATGTGACAAGCTAAAACTTGGTTTGTTAGGTCATAAATTTGCATGTAGTTTGTATGTTATTGATTTTGTAGATTTTAGGATCATTTTTTGTATGTTGAGTAAGTATAAGGCTAGAATATTTTTCCAGGATAGAGAAATATCACTGAGACACCATTATAGTCATAACCAAGTGATATTCTTAGTAGAGACTGACCAGAGTGATAGTGCTTTGGTTAATGCTATGGAGATAGGAGATACGTTAAGTTAGGTTCAGGTAGTAAGAGAGTTTGCAAATGTCTTTGAGCCAATCCCTAGATAACCCCCAAAAAGAGATGTTGAGTTTAGAATGATGTTGAGTTTAGAATAGATATTGTGCAAGGAGTTGAACCTGTAAGTAGACCATCTAGCAGGATGACACCTACTGAGATGAAAAAGTTGAAGATGCGGCTAAAGGATCTAGAAGGTAGGAGTTTTATTAGACCAAGCAGTTCGCCTTGGGGAGCGGCCGTGATGTTTATAAAGAAACCAGATGGGTCGTTGAGGATGTGCATCGACTATCGTAAATTAAACGAAAGGACGATCAAGAATATGTATCCGTTACCAAGAATGGATTATCTGTTCGATCATTTGAATGGATCCAGTTTTTTCCCTGTTGGATTTAGCGACCGAGTTCCATTAGCCAAGAGTGGCGGAGGATAGTATTCCTTTGATAGCATTTTGAACTAGATGTGGTTCATATGAGTGCTTGGTAATGCCATTTGGATTTATGAACGCACCTGCTTTCTTTGTTGATTTAATAAACCAAATTTTTCGAAAGTATTTGGGTAGGTTTATGTTGGTATTTATAGATGTCATTCTAGTCTACTCTAGTGATAAGAGAGAACATGAATTTCAAAGTGGTATTTGAGACACTAAGGCAGAATCAGCTAAAGGTGAATTTTACCAAATGTCATTTCTGGAAGGAAAAGGTAAAACTTCTTGGTCATGTGGTTTCAGAGAAAGGATTTTCAGTCGATCCACATAAGATCGAAGCGATAAATAATTGGAAGAGACCAGATGAAACACCTCACACCCCTTGGCATACCTAAAAAGGGCACACCAAAGTAAATGGTGCGTTATAGGCTAAAGCATCACAGAGACTAAGATTCACAAGACAAATAAGTAAAATAGCGGAAACATTTAAATAATAACTTATCGTTCAAAATCAAAATTAAACTTCATCAATAAATACATAACATGTCTCAAAAATTCAAAATATCTCATATCTCATGAAAATACATCTCAGACTCATGCAATCAGGAAATAAAAGTGACAATAATAATAGTAATCCCTCTCACAAGTGCAAGTCCATCATAAGCCAAATGAAAACAATGAAGCAGAAGCTGAAATGAGAAATCTCTAGGAATGAATCTACAAGCAACCTAAATCAACTCAACTCTGATGGCCTATTGGGGGAAAGGGAGAAATAGAGGAGTAGGTCAGACTATAAGTCTGGCGAGTGAAAGTAATTACTAGAATTTCTAAGCACGGTAAAGATAATAGACTAAGCAATAGTTCTAGCTTGGAACGAAAATATAGAAAAGATAAAACTCGGATAAAATGCTGTTTCTGATTTTGTTTGACTGTTTGCTTTGATTGTTTAATTAAATTGATTGTTTGCACTTGTCTTAAATGGTTGTGATTAGACTGGAACCCAAATCCTATCTCAACTTTATTTTGATTAGGCTGAAATCCAAATTATGCCCTTTGATCGGCCTTTTATCTCTATTGTGCCATTGTGAACCAATCCTGTTGGCCATAGTAAAAGACACCTCTTAGCGCCTCACCTAACTATTATGAGACCATCAGCCCTACACCTGAAAGAGAATGCTGCCTAGCCTCACCTAGCTGTTGTGAGACCATCAGTCAAGCCTTGAAAGGGAATATTGTCTGTATTGGTCCTAACAAATAATTTCTAGTTTGCGCTCCTTGCCCAAATCCCTAGATTTGAGTCTCTACCTATTGACTACATATTTACCCTAATCAGCATAAGCGTGTCCCAGCCTCACGTAACTATTGTGAGACTATCAGTTCCTAACAGAAATGGAATGCTGCCGGTACGGGCCCTACTTCTATGTTTGCTTATTAACTTAATTCAAGATCTAAGTTTTAAAATAAGCCTCTTCTGTTATCTTTGCTATATTTTCTTATTAACTTAATCCAAGGTCTAAGTTTTAAAATAAGTCTCCTCTGTTATTTCTACTACATTTGCTTATTAACTTAATCCAGGGTCTAAGTTTAAAATAAGCCTCTTCTATTATTTCTGTTATATTTGCTTATTAGCTTACTATAAGGTCCAAGTTTTAAAATAAGCCTCTTCTATTATAATAACATGTGCTATAATTGCTCTTGTAGTTGTTATTCTTCTATTTTTTCTTTTTTAGTTATAACTACTTGTTATAATTATGCTTGCAAATATCTTAAATTTTCCTATTTCAATCCACCTTTATTTTTGTTTCAGTTTTTCTCACTCTACATCTAATTTCTGTAAATTTAGTGTTTTTCTATTTTAATCCATATTTGCGAATTATTCTTCTTTTTAATATTTTATTCGCGTAAAAAGGAATAAAAAGAAACATACATTTACATGCTAAATTCCAACTTAAAACAGATGTAAATGAATGTAAATAACTATAAATAACTGTAAATAACTGAATAAAGTAATTGAATAAGAATAGCTGAATAAAATAGAATGAAAAGAACTCCTTGAAATTTACTTAAAAGTTAACTGTAAATAACTTATATAAAAACTGTCTCGATATTGTAGAAAAACTACAACTATTGAGAACCCTATTATTTTAAATTACTTAAAAATAAAAAATAATTACAAAACACTCACTTGTGGCCCTTAGATCTAATCCTTGGCCTTCCCGGATCCACTTCTACGGCATAGAATATTTTTATCAAAATCATCTTCTCCTTGGAAAAAATTTCTATTTAGGGTTCAGCCTCAGGCAATGAACCTAATTGGAAGAAAATCCGAATGAGAAAAATAGCTAGGCATAGGGTTCTGTTTAAAGTGTTACTTAGGGACCTCAGACCATTGGATTTGAACATTAAATCTGGTGCAACCGCGTCATAGGCTCTCTAGGAATCGTCGGATGGTAGCATGAATGCATAAGATTTAAGAAAATTTAAGTTATGATGTGTATGCTTCGTTCTAAACAAATCTACGTTCATTAACTAAGGCAGGTCGACCAAGCTTCTATGGGAATCGACCCTAAGGTCGACCTACGTATAATAGAGGTCGACCCTAAGGTCGACCTGACCATTGGGATGGATCGACCCATGCCTTGCAATTTATTTTCTTTATTTGTTTTAGTTGATTTCTTGTTTCTTTTGTATCTTCTCCATACTGAATCGGATTTTGGCAAGTTATATATGAAAATTGATCAGAAAATCACCATGAACCAAATAGTGCAACTCCCCTAACTCGATTCTAACAATTTCACAAACTTATTTTATTATTTAATTAATTTGTTAATTAATTATTATAGCTCGAATTTTGGGTTGTTACATTCTCCCCTCCTTAAAGGATTTCGTCCCCGAAATCTCCAAGGACGGAAGAATGAATTAAATATTTTCATCAAATTATACAACCATATATTCAAATCGTCCATTACCTCCATTGCCCATAAGCTTTCTAATGCAACTTATGTTATATGAAATAATGTAGTGTCAAAGTCCCTGACTAATGCAAAAGATTAGGCGGTCTACTGATTCAGTCAACCTCCTTTTATGCAATCATGTCTGTGCCATGTATCCAAATGAATGCAAATTCCCTAATGGCAGCTTGTAGTTCTATATGGGTGCTACACACATCATCCAAATGCAACAATCATATGCAAATCACTCGTTTATCGAAACCATGAAATAAAATAAAAATGCAAGTGCACACATCCATATGCATATGTATTAGTGACCTAGTTAGGCCGATCCCTAAGAGATAATAATGCCTAGTGTGTGGATATGCATTAATTAGCATCCACTAGCAAACACTTGCAATCACTGGCGTCCATCATAAAGAACATGTTCTAGTGACATGTTTACATTAATTCCTATAATCCATATGTTGAATCCTAAGATCTACCCTCCCAAGGGATACTAAAAGAAAGAAACTATTCAAAATTAAAGATGGAAATAGAAAATTCAAGACGTACTATCAAAAGGATGTGGATAAGAGATACGTATTTTCTCCTCGGCCTCCCACGTAGCGTCCTCAATACTATCTCCCCATTGCACCTTAACCAAAGGGACTTTCTTATTCCTAAGCTTCTTGATATCATGTCCAGCGATCTTGGTAGAAATGTGACGAACCGATGCTTCTCTCTCCACTTCAACTTCCTCAAGTTGACTAGGTTCTACTACCTCTGCTGAATCTTGCAAGCATTTTCTCAAGTGTGAAACATGAAAAACGTCGTGAACTCCTACGAGCCTCTCCGGTAGCTTTATCAAACAAGCCATCTTCCCTACCCTTTCCACAATGGGAATGATCCTACAAATCTGGGAGTAAGTTTCCCACTTGATCCAAACCTCACTACCTTTCTTAGTGGAGACGCCTTAATGAAATCCAATTCTCCTACCTCAAACTCAATATCCCTTCTCCGATTGTCTGCATAGGATTTCTATCTGTCTTGGGCCATCTTCATTCTTCTTCTAATCAAATCAATCTTTTCTAAAGTCTCTTTAACCATGTTGGGACCAAGTAGCAATCTTTCCGTAGACTCTAACCAGCACAAAGGCGACTTACAAGGTCTTTCATGAAAGGGCTTCAAAAGGAGCCATCTCCATGCTAGCCAAAAAACTATTGTTATATGAAAATTCCACTAAAGGAAGATGCTCCTCCCAAGTTGCTCCAAAATTAAGAGTGTACATCCTCAACAAATCCTCAAGGACTCTATTAACTCTATCTGTTTGGCCATCCTATGAAGATGATAGGTCGTACTCAATCTAAGCTGTGTGCCTAAAGCCTCATGCAAGATCCTCCAAAACTCGCTAGTAAAGATAGGGTCTTTGTTGCTCACTATGTTAGAGGGAACTCCATGAAGTCAGAATATCTCACGATTGTATAAGGATGCCAAATAAGGTGTTGTCCTCTTAGTCTTAACTGGAATGAAGTGGAGGCTCTTAGTCAAACAATCTACAATCATCCAAGTACTAGTTTTCCCCTTCCTAAATCAGGGTAAAGCATCAATGAAGTCCATCAAAACACTATCCCACTTCAATCCGAGTTCATTCAATGGTTGAAGTAATCCGTCTGGCCTTTGTTGCTCCGCCTTAACCCTTTGGCATACAAGACACTTTTCCATAAACTCTGCTACGTCCTTCCTCATGCCACTCCAACAAAACACTCTCTTCGTGTCCCTATACATCTTCACCACTCAGATGAATAGTCATTCAAGAATGGTGTGCTTCAGTTAAAACTGCTCTCGTAAAATCACCAGTGTGGGGGACACAAAGTCTTCAGTCTCTCCTTAACCACCCTTTACTATCAATGAAATAGAGCTAGAGATGTCTAGAGACCTCTCCTCTACTAATCCTATCTAGAATATCCATAAGTGCTCCAAATCCACTTGCTGCCTTGAGCCAATCAGATCTATGAAGGTAGGCTTAACATCAAGTGCTAAAATCTTAGAAAAATCTCTGATAAACTTCCATAATAACCAGAAACCTTGGAAGCTTCTAACTTCTGTAGCGTCCTTGGGGGTCTTACAATCATGTACTGCTGCTATAGCAGGAACCACAGCTAAACCCTCTCTTGAGACTACATGCCCTAAGAAACGCTCCTCCTTACGCCAAAAGTGACACTTCGAGAACTTTGCTTTCAACCGATGAACACGAAGTGTACGAAGAACCTCCTCACGATGAATAGCATGCCCTTCCATACTCTTGGAAAACACTAGAATGTCGTCCACAAACAATACCACGAACATATTTAGGACATATCAAGAAACATGGCTCATCAGATCTACAAAATAGGCCAGGGCATTGGCCAGCCCAAATGGCATAACAAACCACTAAAAAAGTCCATCAGGTGTCCTAAATGCTTTCTTAACGATGCTACCGTTAGCAACCCTAAACTGACGAAATCCAGTGGCTGGGTCAAATTGAGAAAATGCTGAAGAGCCAACTAACTGATCGAAAAGATCATCTATCCTAGGAAGTAGGTAACGGTTCTTTTTCATGACCATATTCAACTCTCTGTAGTCTACACTAAGTCAAAGGGAACCATCCGCCTTTGTAGTAAAGCCACTCAGATATACTCTGTCTGATGAAGCCTTTCTCTAATAGCTCACCTATCTGCTTAGTTAACTCCTTCCTCTCCCTAGGATCCATATGTCTCATGGGCAGTGCCACTGTTTTAGCATTGTCATTTAGACAGATCCTAAATCCGATCTCTCTCTTAAGGTGTAGCCCTTTAACCTCCTCAAAAACATATGGGAAATCTTTAACAACTGGAACTGAATCTAACTCTCCAAGTGATGAATCAAAGGAATAAAGGAAGCTCAACATGACTGACCCCTGTGGATCGCAAGAAACCTCAAGAGTCCATTCGCTACATGTATCTAGTCTAATGACTCTCCTCTTGTAGTTTAATATCGCACCATAAGTGGATAACTAGTCCATCCACAAAATCATCCTATATCTTGAAAATTCCAGTTCGTAGGCGTCACAATCAAACTTGTAACGACCCACCTTTTTGGATGGTTCAAATCGACAATAAACTATGCATGTCAGAATCAAACCATTCAAAAGGAAGGATGTTAATGGGGTGAATAAGAAAAAAAAGGAAAGAAAAAACAAAATACAGAATCTCGCAGCGGAATGACAAAATATAATAATCAAATAAAAAGTTCATGAAGCTGTTTTACAAATAACATTTGATTACACTTTTACAAATTCAAATCAGAGTTATACATATATCATAAATAAACAAATAATGCAGCGGAACACAAAATGTACTGGAATAATAAATAGCAATAATATACGGAATCTTCGTCTTCGTCCACCAAAAAATAGTCTTCAATGGTGAAAAACTCAGACTGACCCGAGCATAAAGGAAAATAATATACTCGAGTCAGAACTAAATTTCTCATGCAAATTAAATCAAAAGTAGATGTAATAAGGAATGCAGATAACTACATTTTTTAAGGTTCAAATTTTTGGAAATGCTATTGTTTCCATATTCAAAATAAAATGGATTTCACAATAGATCCATTCTAGTAAGTTACAAATTTACATAACAATTCCCAGTTAAATTTCATAGTTCAAGAGATTTGATTTATAAAAATATTCCAAAATTTCAATATTCAATTTTATGGAAACTTCCCAATGTGTCAAATTTTAATTTTGAAAACTTTCAAATAAGGTAACAATGGTTTACTTCTCAAAATCATTTTTATGGTTCAAATAGTAAATCTAAACATACTATTTTTCCTCTGATGTAAATACTTGAAATTCATGGGTTTTATATGTTTATTCAGTGTGCAAATAATCAATATGAAAATTTATATAATTACAATAAACTATAGGGTGATAACAAGGATATATCAAATAAATGAATAAATACGCATTCAATCACAATAGCATCCATCACAACATACAATCAACATTCAAATCAATCAATTCAAAAAATCAACCAAATCAATAATAAGTCACAGTAATTATTAGTCATCACATATTTTAGCTATTCAAATTAAATATCAATAAAAATTCCAAACCAACAATCAAAAATTTATCACTACATGACCTGGTTTAACTTGCAATAAAATTAGTATTTCGTGAGTGAGTTTAAACACTCACCTTCTAGATTTCCCTTCTCTAGTCGGATTTGGATCCGCTACTACTTCCTCCTTTTGATTTATTTTCTTCTATCTTAATCTTTTTTGTAGAATGTTTTGGAAGAGATAGAGAAGTTGTTATAGATCTGGATTTGAAGAAAAAGATTTGGAAAAAGAAGAATGTTTGGAAAAGAAGAAGAAAATTTAAAGAAGATGAAGAAATGAAAAAGAAAAGGAAGCTTTCAAAATGAAGAAGATTTGAAGAAGAAGAAACAAAAAAGATTAAAAATGAAGCAAAAAAAAGAGAAGAAGGAGATTTAAAGAAGAAGAAAATGACAAAGGAAGGAGGAAGGAGTTTTAAATGCTTTATGCATTGATAATGCATAAGGAAATGTATGTAGGAATGAGAAAATTTGCAAACCAAAGTAAAATTAAAAAAATTATAACCAAAAATGAGATGGAAAGAATTAAATATGGCCTAAAAGCTTAGGCTTAGGTGTAACGGCCCAGATTTTTTGAACGGTTAATTTGAGATATTTAAATGGATTTAAATATTTGATTTGAATTACGAATTGATTTTGAATATGGAAAGTATGGTTTTCATTTATAAAGTAAATTCAGGATCTAGATATAATGATTTGTTGGAAAATTTGACCTTTGAATTATATTATTAGAAATTGGGTAAAATATAAAATCTGGAATTTTAAGCCTATTAAAATAAATTGAAGGCTTGTAAAATTTATATTAATAGTGCTGAGGATAATAGAAGTTTTAAAATTGAATTTAACAGTGATTTGTTCAGTTTTGAAATTATATCGTTTAAATTGATATTTAGAAATAGCCTTCCGAGGCACAGTCTCAGAATTCAACGAAATCAGTTCCTTTGGATCCGTAATATTGTATTATTATTGGATTTCAATTTTCGCGGTATTTGGTGGTGACTGTTTGGCCGTATGATAAGTAAATGCGCTGAAAATTAAACCTTGTCTCTGTTCAAAAAAATGGATGCGTTCCTTTTCAAAACTCAAAATCAAAATTCAAAATGAAAAATGGCCGAAGCCTCTCCGTTTATAAAAAAATATAGAAAAATCAAATCGGCGAATGGAATCACGGTGCAGCATCTATTTGAGGGCAATTCGATTTTAGGGTTGTTGTGTTGTTTTGAGCTAGGGCTTTGTTGCATGCTCGAGCTAGAGGAGGAGGGACGCTCGCAATCGGGCGTCGCGCTCGAATGGGGGAAGTACGATGGCGTTCAGGCGCACGCAAGGCAGGGCGAGGCTGTTTGGAACTCAGCGTAGTCGTGCTCCTCGACTGGTGACCGCGACTTCGCCATGGCAAGGTACGGCGGTCTCGTTCAAAATTAGGGAAAATCTCAATGAGCTGTTGCCTGTACGAAGTAAGCTACAAGCCCTTTTTATTTTTAATTCTCTGTATATATACAGTAAAGAGAGCATAATATTTGTGTGTGTATATATATATATACATACATAGTTACTCATACCTTTTTTTTATTTAAAAGTATATGGATTTACAGAAGATAAAATTTATTATATTAGAAAGGATTTTGGGAGAAATATATAGGGATTTTAAGTGTTGAAAAAGTTTAATAAAAACCAGATTTTTGAAGCTATATGAATTAATTTTATTAGTGTATGGGTTTTTAAGAGAAAATGTAGGTATATATATATATATATATATATATATATATATATATATATATATAAGAATATACATATATTTGGACTTACTAGTCTATTTTAAAATAATGGATTTAAGGGTGTTAACTTGTTAAATTAGCTTATTTAATTATTTTAGGTACTAAAGATTTCAAGGGAAAAAATCAGTTTCAATCAAATAATAGGTTAAATTTAAATAAGTAAATGGTAATTAATTGTTTGATTAATTCGATTAAATCGTGAATTTTTTTATACAAGGTCAAAAATCATAAACCAAGTCAAGGTTGAAGTGGATTGCAAACAGAAATAAAGGTGAGTTAATCTCACTCATCTAGGTTTTATTTAAATTTAAATGGTTAAATTTAAATAATTGGTTGAATGATTGAATTGGTTTGATGTGCTATATTATATATAATAATATTTAGTATATATTAGAGTTATTGATTTCCCGCATTATGTAGCGGATGAGACCCTATGCGCCGCATAATAGCGGATGATATTATATAAACCCATATACTGTGATATTCTACCTCGAAGTGGAATTAGTATTATGCTAACGTCTGTGGTTCTAGGGAAACAGGTTGGAGGGATCCAACCGGATTCCTCAAAATTATTAGATTGTTTTACATTCTGTGTTATGTTTATTTGATATTCTGTGATGAATTATATGGGTAATTGGAAATGTTGGATGCTGGTTTGATTGAATATGTTTGGATACACTAAGTTATCAAAATATATAGATTGGATTTTTGAAAAGAAAATTAAAAGAGAGAATTTGTAAGTAAATGGTTGTTGGAAATTTGGGATAAATTGAAGAATGAATGGAGAGAAAAGATAAAAGTGGATTTTAAATTCTAATAAATAAGTTCCGAGTATGGAAAAAGGGGACTTCGAATAAACAGAGAAATAATGAACTTAAGTGATATTATTTAAAGGAATAAAGAATTTATTGAAAAAAAATTCAAGTTTTAAATTTATTGAAATAGATAAAGAAGGAATTTTGGAAAAAGCGTATGAAATTGGTATTTTCAGTTAAAAAGGGCTTTAAATCATAATTAGAAATAAAATCTGAAGTTAATGTATTCTGAAATAAATTAAGCAAGTAAAGGAATTTATTTTCAAAATGGAGTAATTTGGAAGTCAATTTGAAAATTGATTTAAATGTTGAAATTGGAATTTTAAAAGGAAGTGAGACTAAGAAATGTATAAACTGGGTTTATAAAGGTGAAGGAATATATTAGTGGATATTTGGAGGAATAAATTTATGGTGAGAATTTATTAAAGGAATGGAAAATTTTGTTAAAAAATAAATAATGATTTATTTTAAAGGATGTGAAGAGAAGCATATTTCCCTGGATAGCCAAGTACGTTTTCAAAGTAAATATTTAAATATAAGTTAAAGGCTTTAATGTTGTTTTAAAAAGCATGTTTCAGAAAATTTATTATTTCTAAATGTTTAAATTCTGAAGTAAGTATTTTTCAAATCTATTATTGTAGTAATTATTTAAAGGTGACTTGGTATTTTGTTTTAAAAGAGAAAATCTAGTTTTATATTTTATAAAGTAACCTCATTTTAAATGTTCCTAAAGTATATTTTTTTTTTATGAAGTATTGAAGTAGTTGTCAATCTAAATGTTGAAGTATATTTTATAACAAAGTGTTTTAAATTAATTTAAAAATCTAAAGTTTTTGTGCTTGGTGTTTTCCGTGGGAATACATATTTGGAAATTTATTTCATGAGTAAAGTATGGTTTGAAAACTATTTTCAAAAGGGTTGAAAATGGAAATATATCTTGCGAAGATATTTTGAGGATTTATAAATAATTTGGAAAAATTATTTATCTTTGATGGATGTTTGTGAATGTTATTTGATATTTAAATAACCGACTAGCAATATTAGCCAATGCGCTGATCGTTTCGAAGAGACCGGGATCGGGATTTATTTCCTAAAAACCACTTCGATCCGGTTTGTATATTTTCATGAGGAAGACGAATTTGGATTCGAAGATGGTGCAGTGAGGTGCAAGGCTAGTCGCTACAAATTCTAAGGATGATTCCAAAATGGATGTAGTAGGAGTACTGCATTCGGTTCCGTTCGAACTCGGGACGGACTTGTATGGATGATTGCTTTCGGAACATTTTCAGGTGGACGACGGGGATTCTAAGTAAAACGTTCTAAAAGGTATCGCTTAGCCTCGAGCCTCATCAACCGAGAATGAATAAAAATCAGGGGTTATGCAGCAAGGCTAAGTGGGTAGCACCCATTTGGGTGAGGTCATCCCTGTCTAGATGTCCCTTTTGTTAGGCGTTGTGGTGCGGTTGCTGATCCCAACCGCAGGGTGATCTTGCTCGGGATTATCCAGTAAGGGGTAGTCCCGGTCTTGTGGTGTAGGGGATCAGTAGGGATCCTCGGTACGGTGATCTAGGCCACGTACTGTGATAGTTCGTACCCCAGTGCCTAGTCATTAGTTAGAAATCCATTCTCCCAACGTGCCTTTACGATTTTTGTTTGTAGAACCCACTTTGTGGCTAATATGCTGGAATTTAATCATGTAACAATTTCGGCTATTTTAACAAGTATTTGTAAATAGACCCTATTATAATATCAGAGGACTTTAATAAAAAGTGTTTTGGCTATCGTAAGGTAACCCGACATGTTTATTTATGGCGTGGTCTTACGAGATGCTTTTATTTTCAAAAGACTTTTGAAACTTAATAATCAATTTGAGTGTGGCTTTCTCACGCTGGCAGTCCAGACTGACTCGGGTGTTATTTCACTACAATGCTCGGGTCAGACCGAGTATTATACATTACAGGAAAGGATGTTGTGGAGATGGATGGCGATACGTTCTTCCGTACTTGTATGAAACATTCCGCTGTGTATTCGGGTTTTGAAAGGACGAGATATTATAACCGTCCTGAGTTGAGTTGTCGTATTGAACTCTGATACTGTACTCTAATGATGTAATGTATAATAAATTTGTTTTTGTGTAAAGATCATTTATTATCTATTATATTTTATTCCCCTGCGATGGTTAGATTCTGATGTTGTTTTCTATTTTCTTCTTCTACCTCTTCTTCTTTAACCCAAATGGTTCGTATTTCCGTTCATCTTGAGTTGATTGATGGAGAATAATGTTGACTCAAGGGATACGAAATTGTGGGCTATTACAGTTGGTATCAAAGCTTAGGTTGGTGATAACCTTGGTTCTGTTGGGGATTACTCATTGAAAATAGAGTCTGTAGTACTCTAGAATGAGTTTGAGTGTATTAATAGACATGAGTGCATATTTGTTAGTGAATATAAATTGTTTTAATATTGTGTTGACTTATTGGTTGAGTGGAATATGAATTTTGATTGAGTAAGTTGGCCACTATTCGAGAAGAGTTTGCAAACACCTGACAAGATAAAATGACACGGTATTGTTTTAAAGGTGGGTGAATGAAATAATTTTACCCAAAGTACATTTTGATATAAAAGAAATATTTCCTTAAATTGTTATATAACTTGGATGTTTGGATGATAATATTTTAAACAAATAAAATTATAAAATTAGTATGACATGTATAATCAAATGAAAAAAATTGTATGAGCATATATTATACGAATGGATTATCGTCAAAATTGGATACAAATTAAAATTTGAAGATTCAAAACCCCGGAGATTTTGGTATGTTTTCGAAGTTTTTTTAAGACAATAATAGCATTATTTTTTTTAAAGTATTTCTGAAAGGAAATTGTTTCAAATAAATTTTGGGAAGGGATATAGCATTGATCTCACTTCAATCGTTCGAAAACAACTTCGGTGATGACTGCAGCATCATCGATGTCCATTTTCGAGTTTCTAAGTGATGGATTGCTGCCAAATTGATTTGTTCAGAAGAACTAGTTTGTTTTTGAAATTTCAAAGGAAATTTGTTAGGGATAAAAACCAGGATTGGTTTAAAATTTTGAGAAATGTGATTTGGGGATAATGGTGGTTATAAAATGATTCGAACCAAAAGCCGGGCGTTTGAAATACTGAATCCTTATTTGAATTTAAAAAAATCCTGATGAGGTGAGTTATAAACTTGTAAAGTTGAGATGATTTTGAAATAAGGAAGGAAAATATGAGCGTTGAATGTTGGAATTAAAATTTAAAGTGAAAAGGTTAAATAAATTTTGGAAAAATTAAATTGTGGAAAATTTAATGGATGATTGGAAGAAATAATTAGTAAATCTTGAATGTGACTGAAATGGGAAAATAAAAATTAAATTTGTAATGAAAATTAAAATTAAGTAGAATTAAATTAACTTAAGCAAAGTTAATAATAATGAATTGGATTTGAAGTAAGTTGAAAGGAATTGGAATGAAATTAAGGTGAATTGCGTGGGATGGTATTAAATGAAATTAAGTCCTTGCTTAATAAAATTCAAAAGAATGGTGTGTAGCTAGATTTTACTAGAGCTGAGTTAAATAAAATTGAATTGAAATAAATTCAGTTGAGTTATAGATAATACTGAGTGGAATAAAATTCTTACTTAAATAAATAAGTGTAAACTAAGTATTGAATTGGGATAAATAAGCTTTGGAAGCTTATAAAAGAATTGAAAAGCATTGAAATAAAAATATAATCCCTAGTTAAATGTAAAGTGAAAATGTGATTGACTGTAAATGAAAGAAAATCTAAACTGGAATTATGAAAAAAAATTGAACCTAGGAAAATTTAATGAAGTGATTTTTGTAATAAAATCGAATATTGATTTAAAAATTGGAAGTAAGCTAGTTAGCTAAATAAATTATTTGATAGAGTATGTTAATAAAATTTAACTTGGTTAAATAAAATGGATTGTAATTAATAATGAAGTTTGGAAATAAACTCGAATTATAAATAGAATTCAACTTGGATTGATAATGAATTAAAATAAGTGGAGTTGTTGCAAAATAAAATGGAATTAGATTATAGTAGAAATTATTTGAGTCAGAAATAAAATCCAATTCGAGTATAAATGAGTTAAGTATGCGCTTGGATATTATTTCGATAAATTAAGAAGGTGAATTGAAATAAAATGGATGGGCTAACTGAATTAAATGGAATTTGATTAGATGAGAATCAAATAGAAGTGAACTTAAGTTTGAAGTTGAAATAAATTAAAGTAAATTAACTTAAGTTTAAAATTTATAGATGCTTGGCTTCGAGGAAGGGTGAAAGTTCAGTAAATAAAAGTGTGGGTTCAATTAATTTGGAAAATGTTTATTGATATAAGCATTGAATGTTGTCAAGCTTAATGAAATGGTTTTAAAATAAAACAATGCGGAGATGAGATGAAATGCAAATGTATGTTGGTGAATAATCTAGAAATGGGATGGAATTCAAAATAAAATGAGTTGGAACCAATTAGATGTGGATAAAAAATAAATGGATATTCTATTAAGTGAATATCATCGAATTGCATAGAATAAATTAGTCATTCGACTTAAACGGAAGTAAATAAAAATTCTATGGATTGGTAGAGGTAAATAAAATTGATTTTTGGAATCAATCGAAATAAATGTGAGTTGTTGGGTAAAAAATAAATCGAATGTAAGAAATTGAGTTGTAAACCATTAAAATTGAATGAAATGGCATATGAATTGGTTGAAAGCAATTGAATTAGTTTTGAAATCATATAAATTGCTTATGGAAAGTGTTTGGTGTATGTTTCTTATGAAATGCATGTGTTTAGCTATTGAAAGTAAGTGAAATGTTAGTAAGTTTAGTACTTAGATGTTTGAATTGAGTAAGTACAGGTACCGGGAAGCCGTTTGGCTGGATTTGGATGCGCTAATTGCTAAAATAATAAGCCGCTTACTTAAAAATGCTAAATAATGGTACGCCTACACAATAAAAATAGGAAATATGAACAATTTTTGTTTTCCGACCGTGTGGGTCGATGTGTATATATTTATATCTCTTGTCAAATTGCAAAAGATCGTTCGTACAAAGGAGACACAGCCTAAAATTTTCTGAAAATTTTTGGAAAAAAATTTTGTTAGCGACAGAACGATTTCAAATTGGAATTGGTATAAAAGGATTTTGGAAATGGAAATTGGAACAAATTGTTTAGTTGGAACTAAAGGAATAGAAAAGTGAATATGGGATTTTCACTAAGTATGTTTTAGTAAGTTGGGGGCTTGGGACATTCTTCTGCCTTAGTAATTTCGGGGACGAAATTCTTTTAAGGGGGAAGGAATGTAACGACCCAGATTTTTTGAATGGTTAATTTGAGATATTTAAGTGGATTTAAATATTTGATATGGGTTATGAATTGATTTTGAATATGGAAAGTATGGTTTTCATTTATAAAGTAAATTCAGGATCTAAGATATAATGATTTATTGGAAAATTCGACCTTTGAATTATATAATTGGTAATTGGGTAAAATATAAAATCTGGAGTTTTAAGCCTATTAAAAATAATTTGAAGGCTTGTAAAATTTATGTTGATAGTGCTAAGGATAATATAAGTTTTAAAATTGAATTTAATAGTGATTTGTTCAGTTTTGAAATTATATCATTTAAGTTGATATTTAGAAACAGCCTTCCGAGGCACAGTCTCGGAATTCGACGAAACCAGTTCCATTGGGTCCGTAATATTGTATTATTATCGGATTTTAATTTTCGTAGTGTTTGGGGTGACCGTTTGGCCCTACGATAAGTAAACGGGTTGAAAATTAAATCGAAATTTAATATAATGACCAAGTCCAAAAAGCCATCTTCTCCATACGATCGAATTAGGACTCCAAAACTTTTCCAATGCGTTCTAAATAGAGGTATAACATTATAAACACCTAGTGGCATGCCTCGATAGGAAGTCAAAATTTTGAGTTACGATTTCGAGACAATTCTGTTGGGGGTGTTTCCACCGAGCCATTACAAGGAGGGTACCACCGAACCAAACCTCTCCACTTCGCTGCCGAACCAAGCCCCTCCACTTCATTGCCGAACCAAGCCTTTCCACTTCACTACCGAACCAAGGCCTCTCCAACACCTACCGGACCAAGTCCCTCTCCTCCATCACCGGACCAAAACTCCACCTAGTCACTACCAGACCAACGTCCCATCGGACCAACTCCACTTCCATGAACGACCGAACCAACCCACTTCACCTACCACCGGACCAACCCACTTCACCTACCACCGGACCAACCTCTACCGGACCAACTCACTTCCATGCATCACCGAAGCAAGGCCTTGCCGAACCAACGTAATCAGGCCAGATTGCATCAGCCCAGGCCCACCAGTAGCTATATACATCCAGGACCCCTGCCCCCAGCCTCACTCTATAAATAGAGGGCAGGGGTACAACAATGGCAGACAAGTTTGAGAGCTCAAGCACGGATAAAACTTTCTAACAACTTTCAGATACTTGTAATCAAAGTTTTGTACTTGTAATCTGAACAGAAAAGGAGAATAACATATAAAGTGGACAAAGGCACATTCTGGCCGAACCACTATAAATCTGTGTGTCTTTTACAGTTTAGTCCATCTATTTTATATATTCGCATAAATCACCCAAATCGCTAAGAACCATATATAATCAACTAAATCATACGACTTGGAGGTGTTTGCCCATTTTTTGTGCAAACATTTTTGGTGCTTTCACTGAGAACAGGAGCTCGAAGCTTCAGCTTCTCCCACTTAACCCATTTCCTATCAGCATCGTTCATTGCTTGGAAAACATGCCTCCCGGACGGAAGAAAGATGCTAACAAAGGAAAGAACATCGCAACTAGCAGTATCCCAGATCCGGTGATCTGAAATCAAGACAATCATCTAGTTCCAACAGCAAATGGAAATCAAGCAAATCCGATAGCCCCTGCTACGGAACAACCAATTACAAGGGCGGATCTGGACAGGGTTGTGGCTGAAGTAACTAACCGCTTCGCATCTCAACAAGAAGCCTTGGTGGATCAACTCATGTCACGCTTAAGGGATGCTGAAGAATCCAACCGCAACACCGAATCATGGGGTGAGTCCCGGTCTGGAGGATCTGGGAGACGACAAAGGTCTTTCTTCTTTGAAGAAGCAAACAACAGAAACAGCCATGGTAGGAGCCGAGCCCTTACTCAGCCCGAATTCTGACCCGAGGAAACATTTGGAACCTAACCCAACGGGGGAGGTACCAGGCAGGGGTCGGATATGGCTGAGCCTGTCATTCTACCTAACCATGGAAACACCAATAGACGGGGCCGAGCTGGAGTCCAGCCCGAAGTTGGACCCGAAGAAGTGCTGAGAACAGAACCCAACGGGGGAAGATCAAGGCAAGGGCCAACTGTGGCTGACCCCAACGTGCCCCCGGAAGACCAGAGGTAGCCATTGGAGAATGTTAGGAATGATAGACGATACCATCCTTATAGGTCATCTGGACGGAATCGATCCCGCAGGGAAGAACCAAACTCATTTCTATCCGCTCCAAGTTCTGATGAAAGGATGACACGATTGTTCAGAGAGTGCGTCCAACGAAAACAAAGGGATCGGGGGATAGGCGCTAGGGTAACCAGCCCCTTCACCCGCAATATCGAAACTGCCATCACCCCCCGGGAATGGAAAATGCCAACAATGGAACCTTACAAGGGAACCTCTGACCCCGTTGTACACTTGCAGAGATACACACAGCACATGCTTATGAGCGGAGCAACAGAGGGAGTATTGTGCAAATGCTTTCCACTATTCTTGGCAGATCTAGCTACCTCTTGGTTCTACCATCTGCTCCAGGGGTCCATCAGCTCATGGGAAATGTTGAAAGAAAAGTTCATCAGCCAGTTCCGCATTCATGTGGAACAACCCAAGGACGCTTATTCCCTATCTAATATCAAACAGAAGCCCGGAGACACAGTGCAACAATATCTAACCCGATTCAACGCCGCAACGGCCGCAGTTCAAGATGCCGACGAGAAACTTATCCTAATGGCCCTCTGCAGTGGTGTGCATCCGGATACTAAGTTTGCTAGGAGATTAATGAAAGAAAAGCCAGCTACCTTACCCGATTTCTTCCACGAAGCCGGGAAATATATGAGACTTGAAGACGCTGCCATTGAAAGGCAAACAGGGCAACAAACTAAGGCAACTCACGGCAACACACCCGCAGTAGCAAAGGACGTTCGAAGAAATGACTCCAGAGATAGTGCTGTGGGCAAGAAGGGGGAAAAGCGCTTATATAGGCCAGGTCCGAGATTTGACTCTTACACTCCTTTAAATGAAACAATCGAAAATATCTTCTTGGCCACCAAGACGAAGTTAGATACAAGCGCCCCCCGCACAAGAAGGAATCAGGTAATGCAATTAAGTCTGGAAAGTTCTGCCGCTTCCACGAATCTCATGGGCATGACACCAATGAATGCCATCATCTCCGGGACTTGATTGAAGAACACATTAGAAGGAAGAGACTAGAGCGCTATGTGAAAGGTTAGAACAGGGCTTCAACTCCTGCCAATGAGAACCCAGGGCTGCCCCTCCCGGAAGTAGGCGGAGGAAATCACAACACCAGCGGCACCAGTCAAGAGAAGATAGTGGTACTTACCATATCAGGAGGACCACACATCGCCGACGGAAGCTGGGCAGAGGTGGAGAGATACAGTAAGTCACTTAGAAACAATGAAGGCTACGTTAATTCTGTTACAGAAGAACGCCACCCGAAACGGAAAGAGAATGATGACATCACATTCAGTGGGCGTGATCTAGAGGGAAGGCAGTACCCTCACATGGATCATATGGTCATCTCTGCCTGGTTCATTCCAGCCAAGGTTTTCCGAAATCTAGTAGACACTGGAAGCTCAGTAAATATCCTATTCAAGCATGCTTTCAACAAAATGAAGCTGTCAATGAAGGATGTATCTCCCTGCAGCAAACCGCCACATGGTTTCACTGGAGATGCGAAGATGCCCCTCGGGCAACTGGACCTCTTTGTCGAAATAGGAAGTCATCCCCGCTCCGTTGTGCGAAAACAAACATTTGTGCTAATAGAGAACCACTCGGACTACAACACCTTTTTGGGAAGGCCAGCCTTGTCTGATTTCCAAATTGTCCTAGACTCGTGGTGCCTGAAGATGAAATTTCCAACGGATAACGGAATAGGAGAAATAGAGAGAGATCAAGACGCCGCTCGAGATTTCTATATGACTGAACCTCGCAATAACCGCAGGAAGGATAAATGGAAGGATGCAGAGACTTCTCTCTGCAAGAAAAACTTGGAAGCATAGCAATTAAAGAAAGCCCCTCCTCTTCGATACACCAGCGACCCTTTCAACGAATTAGACCCCAGGGACAAGGAGGTGGAGGCCACCACCAAGCCTGTAGAGGCTATGGAATTTGTATCTATTGACAAACACGACCCAAATAGACTGTTGAGAGTTGGATCTCAGTTAAGAGCGGAATTGAAGGATCAACTCGTTGATTTCCTTCGCCACAACATAGATGTATTTGCATAGACGCACGTTGACATGACTGGAATCTCCCCAGACGTAGCATGCCACGTACTGAACATTGATCCCACCAAGATGCCAATAAATCAGAAAAAGAGAAGCATGGGGGCAAAACGATCAGCATCCCTCGAGGAAGAAGTAAAGAACCTACTTGCCAATAACTTCATACGAGAAGCCATCTACCCAGAATGGATCGCCAACCCGGTACTGGTAAAGAAGGCTAATGGGAAGTGGCGAACATGCATCGACTTCTCCAACCTAAATGACGCTTGCCCGAAGGACTGCTTCCCACTCCCCCGAATCGATCAACTCGTGGACAGCACAGCCGGACACGAACTCTTATCCTTTATGGACGGATACTCAGGATATAACCAGATCCCTATGCACGCCCCTGATCAAGACCACACTAGTTTCATCACTGACCGGGGATTGTACTGCTACAGGGTAATGCCTTTTGGACTTAAAAACGCCGGAGCTACTTATCAGCGCCTCGTCAACAAGATGTTGGTGGAATTAATAGGACGAACTATGAAAGTTTATGTGGATGACATGCTGGTAAAATTGAGAAAAGCCAACAATCATATAAACCACCTGGATGAGATGTTTCAAGTACTTCGCCAATATGGAATGAAGCTGAATCCTCTAAAGTGCTCCTTCGGAGTATCGTCGGGAAAGTTCTTAGGATTCATCGTCCATGCCAGGGGGATTGAAGCAAACCCCGAACAAGTCTGGGCTTTACAAGATATCAAGATACCATCCACTCGAAGAGAGATGCAAAGCCTAAACGGGAAAGTGGCCGCCCTAAGCAGGTTCATCTCTAAAGCTACCGACAAATGCATCTCTTTCTTTGAAGCTCTAAAGAAAGACAAAGGAAAGTTCGAATGGACTGACAAATGCTCAACAGCCTTCCTTAACCTAATCGAACACCTCCAGAGACCACCAGTACTCTCAACTCCAAATGAAGGCGAGGAACTATACCTATACCTTGCTGTATCGTCCCATGCTTTAAGCGCCGCTTTGGTGAGAGAAGACAACCGCGCGCAGCGGCCCGTATACTTTATAAGCAAGAGATTTACAGGGGCAGAAGCATATACCCTAAACTTGAGAAGCTAGCATACTGTCTGCTAATCACATCACGAAAGCTACGACACTATTTCCAATCTCATTCCATCAATGTTCTAACCGATCAACCGCTAAGGCAGGTACTCCATCGCCCCGACACTTTTGGGCGACTACTTAAGTGGTGCATTGAACTGAGTCAATATGATATCACCTACCATCCTCGCACCGCCATCAAAGGACAAGCCGTGGCCGATTTTATTGCCGAATTCACTACCTACGAAGGTAAGGACCAATCTGAAATAGCAAAAGATATCAAGTGGAATCTCTTTGTAGATGGAGCATCAAACGAACAGGGCTAGGGGGCAGGCATTGTGATAATCACCCCCAGGGGAAGGAAGCTGCTCTATGCCCTAAGGTTGGAATTCGCTGCCACCAACAACGATGCGGAATATGAAGCAGTAATAGCAGGACTAGAACTTGCCTTAGAGATTGGAGTCAGTTCTTTATGTCTCCATAGCGATTCTCAACTTATAGTAAATCAAATACTGGGAGAATTCAAGACTCGAGGAGAACGACTCACATCATATCTAAAGAAGACCAAGCTGCTGCTCAATCAATTGGATCAGTATTTAATCAAACACGTTCCTCGAGAGGAGAACCGAGAGGCCGACGAACTGGCAAAACAAGCTAGCATGAAGAACAGCACCATTTCTGGAACGGTAGCCATCTCAAAACAACTAGCCCCAAGTTTCGAACAAGAAGATCTGATAGCTGCAATCGAAGAAGAAACATGGATGACTCCTATCCAGAAATACTTGCAAGATGGCACACTACCCAATGAGCGTAACGAAGTCAGGAAAATCTTGAGTAGTGCTTCCCGCTGCACGATACAAGAAGGCATCCTCTATCGGCGTGGCTTCTCTAACCCTTTATTAAGATGTGTCGCTGGAAGGGAAGCCAAGGAGATCTTATCCAACATCCATCGAGGAAGTTGCGGAGACCACACTGGAGGGCAGACTCAGGCAAAGAAGATACTCCGACATGGATATTTCTGGCCCACCTTAAACAAAGACGCCTTGGACTTCGTCAAAAAATGCGATAGATGTCAGAAATTTGCTAAAATCCCTCGACTACCAACCAATGAGATTACTCAGATGACCAGTCCTTGGCCCTTTGCGGTATGGGGAATTGACCTGATTGGCGAACTGCCGATGGGCCGAGGCGGAGCCAAATATGCTATAGTGGCAGTCGACTATTTCACCAAATGGGTGGAAGCGGAACCTTTAAATAAAATATCTTCGGCAAAAGTTATTAACTTCTTGATCAAAAATGTTTTATGCATGTACGGGGTTCCACTCAAAATCATATCGGACAATGGACTTCAATTTGACAGCGAGGAATTCACCGACTGGTGCCGAGAGCACGGAATTCACAAAAGCTTCTCATCTGTAGCTTATCCCCAGGCAAACGGACAAGTCGAAGCTGTCAACAAAATTCTCAAAACTCTAATCAAGAAGAAAATTGAAAAGTCAAAAGGCGCTTGGGTGGATGAACTTCCTACGGCACTTTGGGCCTACCACACATCATACAGAACATCAACAGGACATACTCCTTTCACTTTGGCATACGGATCGGAGGCCATGCTCCCAGTTGAAACTGTAGTGCCCTCCCACCGTAGGATCCACTACAACCCAGAAGAGAATGAAGAACTCCTACACATGTCTTTGGACCTAATTGAAGAAAGAAGAAATGATGCAACACTTAACGCGGCAGCTCACAAGCAAAAAGTGGCAGCACGATACAACTCCAAAGTCAAGCACCGTAGCTTACGAGAAGGAGATCTTGTTCTCAAACGGATCTTCCCGCGCCCCGGAGCACTAGATCCTATCTGGGACGGACCCTATGTAATTCATAAAGATCTCCACAACGGAGCTTATATTTTGTCAACAGTGGACGGGGAGGTGTTCCAGAGGGCATGGAACATCCAACACCTTCGTCGATACTTTTCTTAACTTGTACTGCCCATATGAAGTGAATTAACAAAGAGGATCAGTGGACATAGGCATTTTCGTGCCGAACGACTTTAAAAATCTTGTCTCTTTTTAACTTGTTCCTTTATATCTCGACAGCTTGTTAAGCTTTATCCTTTTCTGTTGAACAAAATCCTGTATAACGGCATTTCTATTCTGGACACTTCACGGCACAACATCACCTGGACAAGACCCAACAGGTACTATACGAATCTATGCCCTCGTCAATGAGACACTTTTGCTCCAGCATCCCTCTGCTACGTGTTAACTCATTGCTCGCGACGGCCCTCAAAGCCAACTGTAATGAGCCGATCATAAGCCACCGAGAAGGCCGACTATAGCTGAGGCAGCTCATTACGGCGTTCGGCTCGTCGGCGACTGTGAACCGATTATAAGCCCCAATATAAGGTGTGGCCAGCCAGGGACAGTTCATAGTTGACGATCGGTACCCACGCTAGCCGACCACGGTAAATCGAATAATACTCACGATTACGGGCCATAATGGCCCGGGTAGTTACTGTGCGTGATCTCGGCTCCGATGTGTCTTAAGTACGGCTGTGGTAAAAAAGAAAACTCCCTGCGAAGGCGTAAGATGGGTGACGAATGTCTCCAAGACCCACAGCTAGGGAAAGTGACTACAAAACCCGTTTGCCACGAACTTAAGCACATCGAAGGCCTTCCGTGATTGGAAGTTTTACTATTTCTTATGTTTTCATTTTATTTATAAAAAACTTTCCTCCTATCCCCTATAACGATCACTAAAGTATAGGACACAAAATAGGAGACACTCACTAGTAGAAATGAGAACTCACAACTGGATAACACGTCGCTCAGCTGCATTCCATCCTCGGTCACACAAGGCATTCAAAGCTACCGTCTACAACTAAAACATGAAGGGTAGTACTTCCTTTTCTTGTACATAAACATGTAGCTATAGCCTATTCACACATCACACTAACATTGCGAGACATGAAATTATATTTTAAGCAAGAGCATAGCATCAAACACGATTGAAGCACATGCATATACACAGCTATATTTCTTATGCAACACATCAAAATAACGACAGCATTCAAATACGACAGAATGAGCTTATGTTATGAAATTATATAAGAATAAAATCATTCGCTACAACGACATAGTTACATAATTACAGCCTGAAAGTACATTAATGTTTTGGACTAGTATATTCAGGAATGCCAAGTAAACCAAAAACAAAGTAGTCGGCTGCAGCAGGGCTCCGCCACTATCCTGCTAGCCCTCCGGGATCTACTTGACCACAGGATCAGAACTCCCAGCATGCTGGCCAGAGGTCCCACCAGTCCGATTCAGGAGAAGAATCCATCAGATAAATAATACGCAATCAAGTTAAGAAAAGATTGAGAGGGAAGACTTACCAGCATCTGCTCCCTGATCATCATCCCCCAACTGCACACCCACTTCCTCGGCGGTAAGCAGCCACGTGCCCTCCTTCACTGCCACTTTCTCCTCCTCAGTAAACTGGGCCGTTACCATATCCATCCTGAAAGCTACACCACCCTCCTTAACCGCCTCAGCCTTGGCCTCCTCCAAAGCCCGGAGATATATCCTAGCCATGACCCGGGGATAAGCGTCCATCCAGGATAGGTTGCCCTGCTTCCAAGTACGGAAGTACATGTCCTGGAGCATCTCATCCATCATCCCCTCGTTCTCCTTAAACTCCCTCATCCGGGCCTCGAAAGCCGATAGCCTTGCGACGGCATCATCTCTTTCCAATCGGTATCTCGAGCAGTCAGCCCGAAGGGATTTCCGCATCGCCTCCATCTCCTCCTTCAGCTTGGCTTGAGCAAGCTCTGCGGCCTCAAGCCTCCCAGATAACTCCTTTATCTGCTCAAGATCCGCTTTTCGAACCTCATCCACTGTGGCAATGGCCATATCAATTCGTTCCTTGCAGGTGGCCTCCATTTTTCGCAGCTCGGCTCTGCTAGCCTCTTCCATAGTTTTCTTTAGCCTTCTGGAGGCCGCCTCATGCTGGGAGATCTGAATGGCCTGATCAGCGAGCTGTTTGGCCAGATCGGAAACCATTAGCCGCAACCGAATGTTAGCACTTCCGATTTCCTCTCCAGCCTTGACCATTCGGGCATGATGCGCCATCAGCCTCCTGGTATCCTCGGCCACCCGATCGATGTTTGCCTTGGCCTCATCCCCCATAGTCACAATCCGAGTAGTCAACAAGTCGAGATCCAAAGACTTAGCCTCATCAAGCACCCTTACCATAGGATTGCGGGGTAGGAGGTGCTCACTGGTAACCTCATCAAAGGAAATATCATGGAGGTTCGGGTCCAGATCCGGATGACCCGCAAATGGGTTACGAGCCAAGACGGGACGATCACATGAGTAACGGTAGGATTCTCTGATGGATGTGGAGATGGTATGGACTCAGTATCCTCCCCCGTAATATCATGAATAGACTGGGTTAGGGGCTGAGGTCCAAGCGAAGGTTCGAACATGGAACGCCTCCTCTTTCTCTTTTGAATATCCTCTTCGATGTCTCCGAGAAGAGGACGGTAGCCGACTATGCCCCCAGAACGGTCAGTCGAGGGCTTCAGTTTAGCAGAAGCTTTGGGGAGTTTGAACTGTTCGAGGCGGTGCCGATGTCTGATGTCTTGGCCGCCTTACCTGTTCCTGAAATAAAAACCAAGTGTTACAAGCATGCATGAGACTATAGTCAAAGAAACATGTGAAGTTAAAAGAGGAGTCAAGAATTCACCTTGAACCACCGGAGTTGCCCTAGCTGAAATACTCTCAGAAGATGGACTGGCACCAGTCCCGGCCTTATCAGATTTCTTCGTTTTCTCCACCAAGGCCGGCCCTTCCTCCAACCCCTCAAAGGCTTGGCGGAAAACATCATCCGTCCACTCTTGAATCTCACCCGCTGGCCTAGAGGTCAAGGCACCAACGCCACTACCACTCTGTCCTTCGCCACTGTTACCACCATCACCTTCTCCATCACCTCCGCTCTCCTCCTCGCCTCTTTCCTCCTCTCCACTTTCCTCCTCCGGAACATCTGGGCATGTGCTGGGAGAGGGTCCATCAGATTTCTTAAGCTTCTTCCCCCCGACGACTGGAGGTATCGAGAAGGGTCTCCTCTTGCTACTCTTTGTCGTGGCCCCTCCTTTGGCTTTGGCGGCTCTTTCCTCAGCCGTATCCCTCTGCTTGACCACAGACTGATGTGGTAGAATCAAGTTGTGTTCCAGGAGAGTGGCATTCCTGATTAGGTAAGAAGATGACATATCCCTTCCCGAAATGGCCTCTATCTCCGGGGCCATCTGAACTGGGTGATCATTCTCCACGACCGCAAAGCCACCTGTTGCTAGCAAGAAATAAAAACACATAAGAAGAAGCATCTCAGTCAGAACAGAAATTATAAATAAGCTTCAACTTACAGCCAGAGGTGAAGCGGTGGATCGAAACGGTGTCATCCTGGACAAAGAACCATTCCTTCTTAAACATGGTGAACTTTGAATACAAGTCCAGGACCGGCTTGAAGGACACGGCCGATTCCAAGCTGATGTATGGAGACCCCTTCTTGTAACCTCTTAAGTTATACAGATATCGAATTTCCCGGTTAGAAGGGGGCGCCCGTACTTTCTTTGGAAAATCACGAATAGGCACACCAAGATAGCGTAGGAGTTAGCCTGGAGCTGGAAGGGGGCCATCTTCAAATAAGTAACGAAGCTAACTATCCAGGCATTGATTGGAGGAATGGCCCCACACATGCAGTGTTACCTACTATAAGCAAAGTATCCTTCAGGGGGATTATATGGCATGACCCCCTTCCCTGGCGGCGGCATCATGCGTGCTCTATCAATCCCAAAGGAGCGGGAGATAACATCAAGATGCTCCTCTCTGTGAGAGCTCGGAAAGCAATCAGGAGGAGAGTTCAGAAGCTCTTGAGGACCATATCCGTCCACTAGTGATCTCGGGGTGGGTCCCTGTCGTCCTGGTCCTGGCTTGGCTGGGGGCATCACAGGGGACTCTCTTCTGTCTGTAGATTTTCTCTTTTCTGATCGAGTTTCCATTTTGTGAGACATTATCTGCGATACCATAAAAACATAACTGTTAAAACAAGGAATATAGAGAGTTAAACAAACAAGTACATGCGGCCTGGAGTCTCATTCTCAATACGAAACATAAAAGTTTGAGGCTAAAATCCATTCGGCCTCGCACTTCTCAAACTCCCAAGTCCATCCGGTAGTACAAGGTCGAAAGGCCATTCGACACTCAAACTACCGAGCCCATTTGACAGAGCAAGGCAAAAGGCCATTCGGCGCTATACTCCTCAGCTCATTCGGCACTCAAGCACACTCGGTAGTTCAAGATTAAAACCCCATTCGGCAAATAACCTGATTCGGCAATCTAACGTGGTTCGGCAGTGAATTTAATACAGCAGGAGAGAATCCGATTCGGCTATCAAGCTTGGAAGGGAATAACGAAGGCATAACACCCCTACTTATAGGCGAACGCAGGATGACCGGACTGGCTAGTTTGGCACATAGGATCGGATGAAAACACCCAAGCTAGAACAAAGCGCAGCATATACAAGCATATGCCCCACTTTGGGGGGCAAGTGTTGGGGGTGTTTCCACCGAGCCATTACAAGGAGGGTACCACCGAACCAAACCTCTCCACTTCGCTGCCGAACCAAGCCCCTCCACTTCATTGCCGAACCAAGCCTTTCCACTTCACTACCGAACCAAGGCCTCTCCAACACCTACCGGACCAAGTCCCTCTCCTCCATTACCGGACCAAAACTCCACCTAGTCACTACCGGACCAACGTCCCATCGGACCAACTCCACTTCCATGAACGACCGAACCAACCCACTTCACCTACCACCGGACCAACCCACTTCACCTACCACCGGACCAACCTCTACCGGACCAACTCACTTCCATGCATCACCGAAGCAAGGCCTTGCCGAACCAACGTAATCAGGCCAGATTGCATCAGCCCAGGCCCACCAGTAGCTATATACATCTAGGACCCCTGCCCCCAGCCTCACTCTATAAATAGAGGGTAGGGGTACAACAATGGCAGACAAGTTTGAGAGCTCAAGCACGGATAAAACTTTCTAACAACTTTCAGATACTTGTAATCAAAGTTTTGTACTTGTAATCTGAACAGAAAAGGAGAATAACATATAAAGTGGACATAGGCACATTCTGGCCGAACCACTATAAATCTGTGTGTCTTTTACAGTTTAGTCCATCTATTTTATATATTCGCATAAATCACCCAAATCGCTAAGAACCATATATAATCAACTAAATCATACGACTTGGAGGTGTTTGCCCATTTTTTGTGCAAACATTTTTGGTGCTTTCACTGAGAACAGGAGCTCGAAGCTTCAGCTTCTCCCACTTAACCCATTTCCTATCAGCATCGTTCATTGCTTAGAAAACATGCCTCCCGGACGGAAGAAAGATGCTAACAAAGGAAAGAACATCGCAACTAGCAGTATCCCAGATCCGGTGATCTGAAATCAAGACAATCATCTAGTTCCAACAGCAAATGGAAATCAAGAAAATCCCGTAGCCCCTGCTACGGAACAACCAATTACAAGGGCGGATCTGGACAGGGTTGTGGCTGAAGTAACTAACCGCTTCGCATCTCAACAAGAAGCCTTGGTGGATCAACTCATGTCACGCTTAAGGGATGCTGAAGAATCCAACCGCAACACCGAATCATGGGGTGAGTCCCGGTCTGGAGGATCTGGGAGACGACAAAGGTCTTTCTTCTTTGAAGAAGCAAACAACAGAAACTGCCATGGTAGGAGCCGAGCCCTTACTCAGCCCGAATTCTGACCCGAGGAAACATTTGGAACCTAACCCAACGGGGGAGGTACCAGGCAGGGGTCGGATATGGCTGAGCCTGTCATGCTACCTAACCATGGAAACACCAATAGACGGGGCCGAGCTGGAGTCCAGCCCGAAGTTGGACCCGAAGAAGTGCTGAGAACAGAACCCAGCGGGGGAAGATCAAGGCAAGGGCCAACTGTGGCTGACCCCAACGTGCCCCCGGAAGACCAGAGGCAGCCATTGGAGAATGTTAGGAATGATAGACGATACCATCCTTATAGGTCATCTGGACGGAATCGATCCCGCAGGGAAGAACCAAACTCATTTCTATCCGCTCCAAGTTCTGATGAAAGGATGACACGATTGTTCAGAGAGTGCGTCCAACGAAAACAAAGGGATCGGGGGATAGGCGCTAGGGTAACCAGCCCCTTCACCCGCAATATCGAAACTGCCATCACCCCCCGGGAATGGAAAATGCCAACAATGGAACCTTACAAGGGAACCTCTGACCCCGTTGTACACTTGCAGAGATACACACAGCACATGCTCATGAGCGGAGCAACAGAGGGAGTATTGGCGAATCGAATTCACGGTGAAGCTTCGATTTGAGGGTAATTCGATTTTAGGGTCACTATGTTGTTTCGAGCTAGGGCTTTGTTGCATGCTCGAGCTAGAGGAGGAGGGACGCTCGCAATCGGGGATTGCGCTCGAATAGGGGAAGTACGACGACGTTCAGGCACACGCAAGGTTGGGCGAGGCGGTCTGAAACTCAGCATAGTCGTGCTCCTCGACTGGTGACCGCGACTTCGGCATGGCAAGGTACGACGGTCTTGTTCAAAATTAAGGCAAAGCTCGGTGAGTTTTTGCCTGTCCGAAGTAAGCTATAAGCCCTTTTTTATTTTTATTTTATTTTAATTCTCTGCATATATAAAATAAAGGAAGTATAATATTTGTATACATATATATACATACATATTTACTCATACCTTTTTTTGTTTAAAAGTATATGGATAAACAGAAGATAAAAATTTATTATATATAGAAAGGATTTTGGGAAAAATATATAGGGATTTTAAATGTTGAAAAAGTTTTATAAAAACCAGATTTTTGAATCTATATAAACTAATTTTATAAGTGTATAGGTTTCAAGAGAAAATGTAGGGGTGTGTGTGTGTGTGTGTGTGTGTGTATCTATACAAGAATATATATATATATATATATATATATATATATATATATGGACTTACTAGTTTATTTTAAAATAATAGATTCAAGGATATTAACTTGTTAAGTTAGCTTACTTAATTATTTTAGTTACTAAAGATTTCAAGAGAAAAATCAGTTTCAATCAAATCATAAGTTAAATTTAAATAAGTAAATGGTGATTAATTGTTTGATTAATTCAAATAGTAATAAATCGTGAATTGTTTTATAAAAGGTCAAAAGTCATGAACCAAGTCAAGGTTGAAGTGGATTGCAAACAGAAATAAAGGCGAGTTAATCTCACTCATCTTGGTTTTATTTATATTTAAATGGTTAAATTTAAATAATTGGTTGAATGATTGAATTGGTTTGATGTGCTATATTATATATAGGAATATATAGTATATATTGGAGTGATTGATTTCGCACATTATATAGTGGATGAGACCCTTTGCGCCACATAATAGCGGACGATATTATATAAACCTACATAGCATGATATTCCACCTCGAAGTTGAATTGGTATTGTGCTAACGTCTGTGAATGGAGGGAAACAGGTTGGAGGGATCCAATTGGATTCCTCAAAATTATTAGATTGTTTTTTATTCTGTGTTATGTTTATTTGATATTCTGTGATGAATTATATGGGTACTTGGAAATGTTGGATGCTGGTTTGATTGAATATGTTTGGATACACTGAGTTATCAAAATATATAGATTGGATTTTTGAAAAGAAAATTAAAAGAGAGAAATTGTAAGTAAATGGTTATTGGAAATTTGGGATAAATTGAGAGAAAAGATAAAAGTGGATTTTAAATTCTAATAAATAAATAAATTCCGAGTATGGAAAAAGAGGACTTTGTATAAACAAAGAAATAATGAATTTTAAACTTAAGTGATGTTATCTAAAGCAATAAAGAATTTATTTAAAAAAATTCAAGTTTTAAATTTATTGAAATAGATAAAGAAGGAATTTTGGAAAAAGGGTATGAAATTGGTATTTTCAGTTAAAAAAGACCTTAAACCATAATTAAGAAATAAAATCTGAAGTTAATGGGTTTTGAAATAAATTGAGTAAGTAAAGGAATTTATTTTCAAATTGGAGTAATTTGGAAGTCAATTTGAAAATTGATTTAAGCGTTGAAATTGGAATTTTAAAAGGGAAGTGAGACTAAGAAGTGTATAAGCTGGGTTTATAAAGGTGAGGGAATATATTAGTGGATAATTGTAGGAATAAATTCACGGTGAGAATTTATTAAAGGAATGGGAAATTTTTTTTAAAAATAAATGGTGATTTATTTTTAAAGGATGTGAAGATAAGTATATTTTCCTGGATAGCCAAGTACGTTTTCAAAGTAAATTTTTAAATTTAAGTTAAAGGCTTTAATGTTGTTTTAAAAAGCATGTTTTAGAAAGTTTATTATTTCTAAATGCTTAAATTATGAAGTAAGTATTTTTCAAAGCTATTATCGTAGTAATTATTTAAAGGTGACTTGTTGTTTTGTTTTTAAAGAGAAAATCTAGTTTTATATTTTACAAAGTAACCTCATTTTAAATGTTCCTAAAGTATATTTTTTTTATAAAGTATTGAAGTAGTTTTCGATCTAAATGTTAAAATATATTTTATAACAAAGTGTTTTAAATTATTTTAAAAATCTAAAGTTTTTGTGATTGGCGTTTTCAGTGGGAATAAATATTTAAAATTTTATTTCATGAGTAAAGTGTGGTTTGAAAACTGTTTTCAAAAAGGGTTGAAAATGGAAATATATCTTGCGAAGATATTTTGATGATTTATAAATAATTTGAAAAATTATTTATGTTTAATGGATGTTTGTGAATATTATTTGATAGTTAAATAACCGACCATCAATATTGGCCAATGCACTGATCGTTTCGAAGAGATCGAGATCGGGATTTATTTCCTGAAAACCACTTCGATCCGGTTTGTACATTTTCGTGAGGAAGACGAGTTTGGATTCAAAGATGGAGCAGTGAAGTGCAAGGGCTAGTCGCTACTAATCTTAAGGATGATTCCAAATTGGATATAGTAGGAGTAGTGCCTTCGGTTCTGTTCGAACCCGGGACGGACTTGTATGGATGATTGGTTTTAGAACACTGTCAGGTGGACGATAAGCATTCTAAATGAAACGTTCTAAAAGGTAACACTTAGCCTCGAGCCTCATCAATCGGGAATGATAGAAAATCAGGGGTTATACAGCAAGGCTAAGTGGGTAGCACCCATTAAGGTGAGGTCATCCATGTCTAAATGTCCCTTTTATTCGGTTTAGTGGTGCGGTTGCTGATCCCAACCGCGGGGTGATCTTACACGGGACTATCCAGTAAGGGGTAGTCCCAGTCTTGTGTTGCAAAAGATCGGGAGGGATCCTCGGTACGGTGATCTAGGCCACGTACTGTGACAGGTGGTACCCCAGTGCCTAGTCATTAGTTGGAAATCCATTCTCCCTACTTGCCTTTACGATTTTTGTTTGTAGAACCCACTTTGTGGCTAGTATGCTGGAATTTAATCATGTAACAATTTTGGCTATTTTAATTAGTATTTGTAAATATACCCTATTATAATGTCAAAGGATTTTAATAAAAAGTGTTTTGGCTATCGTAAGGTAAAAACCCAACATGTTTATTTGTGGCGTGGTCTTACGAGATGCTTTTATTTTCAAAAGAATTTTGAAACTTTAATAATCAATTTAAGTGTGGTTTTCTCACGCTGGTATTCCAGACTGACTCGGGTGTTATTTTACTATAATGCTCGGGTCAGATTGCGTATCATAGATTACAGGAAAGGATGCTGTAGAGCTGGATGGCGATACGTACTTTCGTACTTGTATGAAACATTCCGCTGTGTATTTGGTTTTTGGAAGGACGAAATATTATAACCGTCCTGAGTTGAGTTGTTGTATTGAACTCTGATACTGTACTCTGATGATGTAATGTATAAAAGATTTATTTTTGTGTAAATATCGTTTATTATCTATTATAATTTATTCCGCTGCGATGGTTAGATTCTGATGTTGTTTTCTGTTTTCTTCTTCTACCTCTTCTTCTTTAACCCAAATTATTCGTATTTCCATTCATCTTGAGTTGATTGATGGAGAATAGTGTTGACTCAAGGGGTACGGATTTGCAGGTTATTACATTAGGTATTAAACCGAAGGAGAAATGAATGGACCAAGTTTTAATAATGAGGTAACTATTTTAAAACGTACATGCAATAAATAAATAAAAAGAAATGAAGGAACCACATACACATTTTGAAATTCAATTTTTTTTCGAAACGTAACCAAATTAATTTCATTCACTCAAATAGTACTCAATTTGTACACATATAAATTTTGATCTACGCACAATTAATAAAATTATACTTACTTTAAAAATGAAAACGTTCAATTCTTTTATTTCCTTTAAAGCATAATTTCTGTTTAACACAAAACGTGCGTATTAAATCTATTAATTGCAATCAACGTTTTCTTTCCTTTTAATCGAAATATTTCCATTACATTAATTGCAGTTAATAACAAAGTTAAATTTCAAAATAGATAAACCAAAATGGATGAGAAATAGCAATTGTTTCCTTAAGTCATTTAAACATGTCTATAAATTTATTGTTTTACACCAAAATTTTAAATAACTTACTTAAATTATATTCCTATTCTTATAATCAATCTGTATGCTAAAACAACATTCAAATAAATATATATTTCTTTTTTTGACAAATCATTATATTATTTACTCTAATGAAATTAAATCTACAGTCACAAATGAAACATTCATTTTATTTGATATAAACGTTCTTCTTTTCATTAAATCAAACTTTTCTTATATTTTCACAAAACATAAGCTACGTTAATTACACTTATAAACTTACAATTTAATGTTCTCACTCTTATTAATTGAAACTGTTCAATTACATTAATTTAAATTGATTACAAAGGTGAATATCAAAATGGGCTAAATAAATGTAATGAGAAATAGAAAAATTATTTCCTATCAAACAGTGATTTAAACATATTTATGCACTATTGGATACAAATGGGTATTATACATTTCTTACCAAATAATAGTTTATCATCTCTGAAATCAATCTTTTAGCTACCAAACATTTTAAATAAATAAACATGTGGTTTTTTTTGAATAAAGAAACATTTATTATTCCTTATTAACATTTATTATTCCTTATTAACATTTATTATTCCAATCAATTGGAAATTTACATTCAGACAATTGTTAATGTCGTTCAAACTAATATTATTAAAATACACACTAACATTTGTTATCATCCTTATATTATTGCAAACATATGTCATTAATAGAAATTTTAATTTAGCTCATAATTTGTAATAAAATCTAATTTGTATCAATAAAGTCTTAGTTTTTTTATTCCTAACAATTTTATTTAAAATCTTATTTAATTTAATACTTTTAAATGTTTAAAAATGCCGGTCGTTAAATCTCCCCCACTCAAAACTTTTCGTCCTCGAAAAGAAACAAGAAGGAATCCAAAAATATGTTATATTTCATTAAAACAGTCAATTTATAAACAATTAATCCTACATATTTAAGTTTAATAAAAATAAAAATAACAAAATAACTCAAATTCTACAAATAAAATTCGAAGTCTTAAATTTTCGAAAAATTTCGGTAGTGTCTCCTTTGTATAAAGAGGTCGACAAAACAATAATATTAATAATTACAATATATGTATCATATTTCAAAAATAAAACATATACAAACAAACAATACAACCATTTATGCAACCAAAGAATCCATCATACATCCATAGTAACCAAAACCAATGGTTTGTTTACTTCAGAAACCTTAAATCATGCAAGGTGATGAATAAACTGTCAAGTGTACACTATGCTCAACAGCCTTAGATAATTACTTAATATACTAGTCAAACAACCTCAACAACTAGAAGTATTCTTTCCCAAACTTACCATCAGCCAAACAACAAGAATTTTAAATTTATTTAAGTTTATTCGATTGGTTTTTTTCCCATCATTTACCTTTCATTCATTTATTTATATAAAGATCAAACACTTACATAATTTGGTTTCCATTAAATATTTTAGTCATTAATGAATCATTTCAACAAAAAATATTACTTAAGCTTCTATTATTCTACTTATTTTTATAACTACATTCGGTTATTGAATAAAAATTTAAGTTTTTGGTATTTGCCCTTAAAGAGAAAAGAAATATTTCAACATATCTAAAAATTCAGTTAAAACATTTAACCTCGTTCACGTAGTAAAAATATATGATATATTTAAAATGTCCTCATAGCATTATGCAAAGATTTTTCCGAAGTCTAAAACAATGTTAGTAATTTATATCAAAACATTATAATAAACTTTAAAATAAAGTTCCTTAAATTCGATAATTTATTAGACTCGTTAGTTTTAAAATAAGTATAAACTCAAGATTATTAAACTGAAACTAATAGAATACTCAAATCTTACATTAAATTTCTAAATCAAAGTTTAAAATTTCATATCAGCATAATTAATTTTACACACTTGTTTTAAAATGAATATTCAGATCATGGAAAAACATTTATTATGGTTTAATACAAAAATTCAAACAGTAAACGAACTAATAAATTTACTATTAGTACTTCGAAATCAATTAAATATTCCAAACTATACTTGCAAAATAGAGATTCAAATTTATTTGCCAAGTATATTACTATAAATAAACTTCACAAATCAATTTTTTTCCATTTATATAATATCTTTAAATTCTACATTCAAAGAAACTTATATAAATTTTACTTGCAATATTCATTTGAAAGCTTCATTTGTAAATAAATCATCTTTAATACTTTATTACTTTTCAAAAATTCATTTGTAAAATTTCTTGTTTCATTTTTAAATATCATTTAAATATTTTAAATAACATCTTTATAAATATAAATAAACTATTTGAAAACAATTATTTACATCATTACTTATATTTACGAAGAAGCTACCCTTAAATCCATTATTTATAAATTTATTAGTTTTATCTCAAGATACTTTTCAAGCACTATTAATAAATCAATAATCATCTACTTTAAATATGTTTCATTGAATTAATAATTTCTCATGATATTTACAACACTAATAAACCATGTTGTACATAAATAGATAATATTTTAAACATTTTAAAGTATTTAGAAAAGAGAAAATGACCAAAATATCTTTTATATAATACTTTATCAAAATACTTTTATATCTTGATGTCTTAACAAGTTTATCCTCGTTCTTGCAGACTCTAGCCGTGCGTTGATCAGGCACAAGGCTAGAATTCTCTAAGTACTTAGTAGACCTGTTCCAACACCCAGTGAAAATACTTGAAAAACTTTCAAAACCGATATGGAAAGTACAATCCAAACAAATCACCTGGATCGTAGAGACACAATGGTTACGCCTGGATCCCCCAGGAAACATCCGTACCTTTAACAATCACTGTCTTGTGAATTACGCCATGATAACCAAAACTGTGGATCGTAGGATACATAACAATAGTTACGCCTGGATCCCCTAGGAAACATCCATACCCTTTAAGCAATCTCTACCTTACGGATTACGCCACGATAACAAAACCGGTAGACCGCAGGATACATAATAATGGTTACGCCTGGATCCCCCAGGAAACATCCATACCCTTTAAGCAATCTCTGCCTTGCGGATTACGCTACCCAACAAACGACCATGTGTTACGCCATGGTAGGACACTCGAGTATCACATCCTGAAAACCAAAATCAGAGAGAATAATATCGATAGAATGAATCCACAATGTGGACACAAAGTGGATATGAAGCAAAAGGCACTTTCCATATCTTTACTTCGAAAATATGTATCATATATAGTACCTTTTCAAATCCATTTCAAATATCATACTTATATAAACTCCATTATGTATAAGATTCCATTTTCAAATCAAATACTTTCCAAAATCAATAGTATCAAATCACACTTATGTAGACTTCGATTATATAAGATTTCGCTTTCAAATTGAGTACCTTTCCAAATCAATAGTTTTCAAGCCAACTTCATACTTAATATTTGTTCCATAGTATTTCTCCTTTTGATATAAGCATTAATATATCCATTCTCATAATATTGCTTATATTTCTCTTTAATTTAAATTACATTCATTTCACATGTAATATTTCTCATTTAATAATACATTTATTTGCAAATCATTTCATAAGGAATTTTCTTACGTTTATAATCAATTTATTAAACTTAATTCCTTTTTATAAGACATTGTTCGAGTTTAAAGTTATCACGACTTTATTTATAACCATTATTGCAACATCCATTTATTTCATAACAATTTACAAGTCATGGCTTTATTTAAAATCATTTCACTTTTAATTCATATTTGTTTATTCCATTTAGTTTCACCTTTACCTTTCAATTTATTTATGACACGTTTCATAAATGTTAATTAAGTTTATAAACATATTTTTCCAACTTAATCTCATTTACAACATTTCCTTAATCACAGTTTCAATTTAAAGATCCCAAGGCGTAAAGTTCACACTTGTATATTATTACATTACATGCTAAGAATATATACCCCAATTCTATTAATTTACTGAACATAAATATAGCAAATTAAACCTTGTTTTACATGCTTTAAAATTAAGGTTATCAGTTCAACTATATAATTCAACCCAATTATCAAGTTTCACTCATATATTAATTCAAATGGTTTCGATTATCCAAAATAACCAAATATTCCATTTTTTCAATAGTCGAAACTACATGTCAACAAACAACAAAATTCACAACAACATTTCAATTTCATAACAAATATCCTAATTATTCATTTTATTCATTTTATTCTCTTTAATACACCATTATTAAACTAATGTTTAGTCCATTAATTCAATCAACAATAATTGACCAATGTTTTTTATTTCATTAAATACCACAAGTTAACAAAAATGATAATAATTGAATATTACCATTTCATAAATCAAACACATTAAAAATAACTATATTAGTCATGAAATACTATTCCTTTATATATATTATATAATATTAGGAAAAATAATTTCATTTCAAAATTTATACAAAATATTTTTAAAACACTAACAAATACGTGCTTTCATATATACACTCGAACAACTCGTTCTAGGATATTACTACCCTATCCCTAATGAGCTAACCCCAACAGGCTAAGGTATGTCTAAACCTGGCTATGATACCAACTATAACGACCCACCTTTTTGGATGGTTCAAATCGACAATAAACTACACATGTCGAAATCAAACCATTCAAAATGAAGGATTGTCAATGGAGTAAATAAGAAAAAACGAAAAGAAAAAATAAAATACAGAATCTCGCAGCAGAACGATAAAATATAATAATCAAATAAACAGTTCATGAAGCTGTTTTACAAATAACATTTGATTACACTTTTACAAATTCAAATCAAAGTTATACATATATCATAAATAAATAAAATAATGCAGCGGAACACAAAATGTTGTGGAATAATAAATAGCAATAATATACTGAATCTTCGTCTTCATCTACCAGAAAATAGCCTTCAATGCTGAAAAACTCAGGCTGACCCGAGCGTAAAGGAAAATAATACACTCGAGTCAGAACTAAAATTGTTATGAAAATTAAATCAAAAGTAGATGTAATAAGGAATGCAGATTACTACATTTTTTGAGGTTCAAATTTCTGGAAATGTTATTGTTTCCATATCCAAAATAAAATGGATTTTAGAATAGACATATTTTAGTAAGTTCCACATTTACATAATAATTTCCAGTTAAATTTCATAGTTCAAGATATTTGATTTATAAAAATATTCCAAAGTTTCAATATTCAATTTTATAGAAACTTCCCAATGTTTCAAAATTTAATTTTGAAAACTTTCAAATAAGTTAACGATGGTTTACTTCTCAAAATCATTTTTATGGTTCAAATAGTAAATCTAAACATACTATTTTTCCTCTGATGTAAATACTTGAAATTCATGGGTTTTATATATTTATTCAGTGTGCAAATAATCGATATAAAAATTTCTATAATTACAATAAAGTATAGGGTGATAACAAGGATATATCAAATAAATGAACAAACACACATTCAATCACAATAGCATCCATTACAACATACAATCAACATTCAAATCAATCAATTCAACAAATCAACCAATTCAACAACATGTCATAGTAATTATTAGTCATCACATATTGAAATTTAGCTATTCAAATTAAATATCAATAAAAATTCCAAACCAACAATAAAAAAAATTATCACTATATGACCAGGTTTGACTTGCAATAAATTTTTAGTATTTCATGAGTGAGTTTAAACACTCACCTTCTGGATTTTCCTTTTCTAGTCGGATTTGGATCCTCTACTACTTCCTCCTTTTGATTTGTTTCCTTCTATCTTAATCTTTTTTTAGAATGTTTTGGAAGAGATAGAGAAGTTGTTATAGATCTAGATTTGAAGAAAAAGATTTGAAAAAAAAAGAATGTTTGGAAAAGAAGAAGAAAATTTAAAGAAGATGAAGAATTGAAAAAGAAAAGGAAGCTTTCAAAAAGAAGAAGATTTGAAGAAAAAGAAACAAAATAGATTAAAAATTAAGCAAAAAAAAAAGAAGGAGATTTAAAGAAGAAAAAAATGAAAAAGGAAGGAGGAAGGTGAAGAGAGAAAAAATGAGATGGAAGTTTTATTTAGAAAATGAAGCTACAGAAGATGAGATTAGAAAATGAAATATGACTAAAGGAATGAAGATGGAAACAAATGAAAAGCTAATGTGGTATATATAAACTAACTAGAAATTGAAATAAAGTAAAATATGAACAGCCCTAAAATGTAGTATTGAAATATGTGAACTAAATGAATGTTAGGAGAATTAAAATGCAGATGAAGAAATAAAATTATAGATTATTTAATAATAAGGAAATAAAGATGGAGGGACAAAATGCACGTTTAGTTCTAAATGCTTTAGGCATTGATAATGCATAAGAAAATGTATGTAGGAATGAGAAAATTTGCAAACCAAAGAAAAATAAAAAAATTTATAACCAAAAATGAGATGGAAAGAATTAAATATAGCCTAAAAAGCTTAGGCTTAGGTATCGAAGGAGAAATGAATGGACCAAGTTTTAATAATGAAGTAACTATTTTAAAACGTACATGTAATAAATAAATAAAAAGAAATGAAGGGACGACATATACATTTTGAAATTCAATTTTTTTCGAAACGTAATCAAATTAATTTCATTCACTCAAATAATACTCAATTTGTACACATATATATTTATCTATGCACAGTTAATAAAATTATACTTACCTTAAAAATGAAAACGTTCAATTCTTTTATTTCCATTAAAGCACCATTTCAGTTTAACACAAAACATGCATTTCTTTTATTAAATCTATTAATTGCAATCAACGTTTTCTTTCCTTTTAATCGAAATATTTCCATTACATTAATTACAATTAATAAAAAGGTTAAATTTCAAAATAGATAAACCAAAATGGATGAGAAATAGGACAATTGTTTCCTTAAGTCATTTAAACATGTTTATAAATTTGTTGTTTTACACCATAGTAATAAATAACTTAAAATATATTCTTATTCTTGTAATCAATCTGTATGCTAAAACAGCGTTCAAATAAATATATATATATATATATATATTTAACAAATCATTATATTCTTTACTCTAATGAAATTAAATCTACATTCACGAATGAAACATTCATTTTATTTAATATAAACGTTCTCCTTTTCATTAAATCAAACTTTTCTTATATTTTCACAAAACATAAGCTACGTTTAATTATACTTATAAACTTACAATTTAATGTTCTCTCTCTTGTTAATTGAAATTATTCAATTATATTAATTTCAATTGATTAGAAATGTGAATATTAAAATGGACTAAATACATGTAATGAGAAATGGAAAAATTATTTCCTATCAAACAGTGATTTAAACATATTCATGCACTATTAGATACAAATAGGTATTATACATTTCTTACCAAATAATAGTTTATCATCTCTGAAATTAATCTTTTAGCTAACAAACATTTTAAATAAATAAACATATGATTCTTTTTCAATAAAGAAACATTTATTATTCCTTATTAACATTTATTATTCCAATCAATTAGAAATTTACATTTAGACAATTGTTAATATCGTTCAAACCAATATTATTACAATACACACTAACATTTGTTATCATCCTTATATTATTGCAAACATATATCATTAATAGAAATTCTAATTAAGCTCATAATATGTAATAAAATCTAATTTGTATCAATAAAATCTTAATTTTTTTATTCCTAACAATTTTGTTTAAAATCTTATTTAATTTGATACTTTTAAATGTTTAAAAATGTCGGTCGTTACAAAACTCTACTTCTAGTATAAAAACTTTCAAACACCTACAAATCATGGATAAATGTGTCAATCCTCCTACGGAGTTTGAAACAACCATAGAGTTTACTACTAGGGAAATATCTACGTGCAAACAATCAACCAAGGAACTAGAAATGAAAAAATGCGATGCTCCGGAGTCAAAAAAGTTCGAGTAAGAAAATCCTAAGTAGAGATCAAACCTTTTACGGAGACTTTCCTACCTCAATTCGATCCACTACTAGAAGGTGCTTCATCCAAAGCCTATACTTTTTCCATAGGTGTGCCTGCTCTCTGCCCCATCTTCTGAGGTCAAGCTCTACTTAGGTGACTAAGCTGCCTACGGCTGTAACACCTCCCCTTCTTTGTGTCTTTCTTACAATCCTTTATGAAATGCCTAACCAATCCAGAATTATGATACTTCTCGCCCTTCTGATCTGTCCCTTCTAAGGTCCTCCTCTTTTCTTCTTGTCCTTATCCTTCTTATTCTTCCACCACTGCTTCCTAGAGTTTTCTGATTCAAGTACCTCCTTAACCTCTTCTTTCTTAGCTATATTTGACATGAGAGCCATCTCCACAAGTGATTCACACGTAAGTCCCATAACTACATGTGTCAATGCCAACTCTTGGAGGGGCTGGTTCAAACCCTTAGCAAACTTGGTAGCCTTCTTATGTGGTGTATTAACAAGCTCCATCCCGAACTGCGATAACTCTTTAAACTGATTTATATACTCTTTCACCAAAAGACTCCCCTGCTTTAGACTAATGAACTTCTCCAACTACATGCTTTTCTCGACTTGCGACAAGAACTATCTCTCAAACCTTTCCCGAAATCCAAACCAATCAATGTCTCTACCCTCCATTTCTATAATATCCCACCAATAAGAAGTCTTTCCCTTCAACTACCAAGATACAAGTTGAACTTTCTACTGGTCCTCCAATCCTAACAGGCCAAATATCCACTCTGTATTCCTCAACCAAGCTCGTGCCTCTACGAAATCCTCTATGCCCAAAAACGTTATGCCTCCTACATTAGCGAAGTCCTTACATAGCTTAAAAAATTGACTGCTGCAGGTGGATTAATAGGATCTCCACCCGCTGGAGCTATATTAGGCGCTTGCCCTTACACCTCTGGTGTCGTAGCTTGGTGGTATTTACGGAAACAGGAAGGGACTTGGACACCCTCTAGAAGATTTGGGGCATACACCATACTATGCAAAGAAAAGAAAATTTAGGCTCCAAAGAACTGAAAGAAGGTTGAACTAGATTTTGAGGGGATTTTATAAAAACTCTCTTATACTTGAAAATTATTTCTACAATAAGAGTTTCTTTCTGAAAAATACTTTTAAAGATATGTTACTTTTGAAAAATACTTTACTTTTAAAAGAAATTTTAGGAATCCTGTAACCTTAGGCTCTGATACCAAGTGAAACACCCCAAACCCCTTAGTATACCCAAAAAGGGAACATTAAAAGATATGGTGCGTTATAGGTATAGCTAAAGCATCATAGAGACTAAGATTCACAAGACAAATAAGTAAAAACGTCATAACCATTTAAATAATAACTTATCATTCAAAATTAAACTTCATCAATAAATATATAACATGTTTCAAAAACTCAAAATATCTCATGTCCCATGAAAATACATCTCAGTCTCATAAAACCAGAGTATAAAATTAATAACAATAGTAATCCCTAAGTGCAAATCCATCATAAGCCAAATGAAAAAGATGAAGAGCAGAAGAATACAACTTAAGAAAGAAATCTTCAGGAACGAATCTCCAAGCAACCTAAATCAACTTAAATATGATGGCCTATTGGGGGAAGGGGAAATAGAGGAGTGGGTCAAACTATAAGTCTGGTGAGTGAAAGTAATTACTAGAATTCCGAAGCAAGGTAAAGATAATAGATTACGCAATAGTTCTAGCTTGAAAGGAAAATATAGAAAAGATAAATTTCAGATAAAATATTGTTTCTGATTCTTTTTGACTGTTTGATTTGATTGTTTGATTGAATTGATTGTTTGCACTTGTCTTAAACTATTGCGATTAGGCTGAAACCCAAATCCTATCTCAACTGTTATCTTGATTAGGCTGAAATCCTAATTCTACCCTTCGATCAGCCTTCTATCTCTATGTACCACTGTGAACCAATCCTATTAGTCACAGCAAAAGACACCACTTAGCGCTTAAAACGCAGTAGCAAATTATTTACCCTAATCGATGTCGCACGCACAGTCGTCGTCGGTACACACTAACTATCGCCCTTTGTTGTGACCTCTTATTTACCCTAATCTGCATAAGCATATCCAGCCTCACCTAACTATTGTGAGGCCATCGGTCCTAGACCTAAAAGGGAATGCTACCCAGCCTCACCTAGCTATTGTGGGAGCATCAGTCTGTCCTAAAAGGGAATGCTGCTAATACTGGTCCTAACAAACGAATTCTAGTTTGCGCTCCTTGCCCAAATCCCCAGGTTTGGGTCTCTGTCTATTGGCCACTTATTTGCCCAAACCAGCATAAGCATGTCCTAGCCTCACCTAACTTTTGTGAGACCATCAGTTCCTGACTGAAAGGCAATACTGCTGGTATGGGCCCTGCTTCTATGTTTTCTTATTGACTTAATTCAAGATCTAAGTTTTAAAATAAGCCTCTTTTGTTATCTCTGCTATATTTGCTTATTAACTTAATCCAAGGTCTAAGTTTTAAAATAAGCCTCTTCTGTTATTTCTGCTACATTTGCTTATTAACTTAATCACAAGGTCTATGTAACATCCCCTAAATTTATCAATTTAAAATCTGTGATTTATTTGAATTTATGAAATATAAATTGAGCTAATTTGAATTAATTTTTAAAATTTCAAAACAAGTGAAATATTTAGTTTTTTATCAATATATATAGAATGGAATGGATTTCAAATTTGAATTTTAATCTGGATTTGAATTTGCATTTGAATTTAAATTTAAAATAAAATATTTTAAAAAATATTTGGATTCAAAACATTAACACATGTGTATAATTTTATTAATGTATGAATTAGTATTAAAAAACACTTTCTTTTAAAAGATTGTATAAATATAAAGAAAATGTAATTATATAAATAAGAGAAAAGTAATTATAAAAATTTATTTAAATCCTTATGCATGTATTAACAAGTGTTAGGACCATAAGTAAGTGCATTTACTAGTGTTAGGGGGGATCAAGACAAGTGTCATCTCTTTTGATTTTGATTTTAAAGGAAATTCATAAAAGAAATTCAAGCTATTTTTCGCATTCCTCTCTCATTTCTTTTACCTGTACAAACTCTCAAACTAGAAAAAGAAAGAAAATTTATCAAGCAAACTTTAAAACCAAATCAAACAAACCAGATATCAAAACAAATTGAAACAAGGCTTCTTCTTCAATCTTTTGATCAACAACTCAATATCAAGCAGATTCAAGAATCAAGCATTGTATAAACCAAGTCTGTAAACAACACAAGTAAAGCTTCAGCTAACAAATCAAAGCTTCATCATCTAAAACAATGGGGATCAGAACAAATTAGTCAAATCCAGACAAAAAGAAATTCCAGTTTTCAAGTGATTAACTACCAGAATTTCATCTCTGCTTTCTGTTTTCAGGCATAACCGGTGAGTAAATCTTCTTAAAGCTCTAATATGTGAATTGTTGCTTGAAACATTTTTGAAATGGAAATCGTAAAATACTTACTTACATGCAAAGATGTGTATATGAATGTGCTGTGACAACTGTGCATGTTAGTTCAAGTTAAACCATCTCTGTTCTGGGTTACAGGGATTTAAACCCTGTTCAAAATTCAATTCCTCCCTCCCTGTTGCTTATTAGGCATTGAAACTTGGACAAAGATTGTATGTATAACCATGATTTAAGCTTTAAAAATAAGTTTAGGCAAAACAAATTCAAACTTCTTCTGTAACATTTGAAAAATACAGGCAAGCCTAAGATATCTAAAAATTCGATTGTCACCATTTCTGATTTTAAGCATATCCATCGAAACATTTTAAGAATTGATGATTTTTTAAAACAAAATCAAAATTTTTAATAATGTATTCAATGAGAAATTGGAGGATGAACGTGAGTCAGGTTCTAATGGAATTCTGATGATCGGCGACGGAGTACGTCTCACGATCAAGGCAGATGCTAGCATGGTGGTCCGGGGTCATCACAAAATTGTTGAATGAATTTATAGGTCATCATGGTGGTTGCGGATCAAAGAGCTAGGGTTTAAACCCATGTTTCTGCATTGGTCGGAAATTGACCAATTCCATCGGTTATGTCGCATCAGACTGGATAGGGGCGATGGGTGTCGGTGCGTGGTCAACAGGGGGAGCTCATGACGGAAGCGCGTGGCCTCTGGTTGCGTATGGAGTCGAAGCGAGGTGGATTTGTGGGTCGAGCTTCGACCCAGATTTGTGTCAGATGACTCTTTTACAAGATCGCCGACATTTTGGTCTTCTGGGTGGTGATGTTTGGTGGGGTTTTCGTCGACTCGATGGAAGATGGAGCTTCGACCAACGGTGGCTATTCCGCTTGCGCATGTGCACAGCAAATTGGTTGGTGTCAGTGGAAAAGGGATTGGGGAAGAAGGGTTCATCTCGAAGAAAGCTTTGGGAGGATCGGGGCATTTACTCGAGTTTGGGCTCGAGTATGATTTCGATATGCCAAGTAAAATATCTAGTAAATTTTAAGTTTGAAAAAAAATTGGAGCACGGGTTGATTTTTGATAAAACCTGAAGCAAACGAGAACTTTTCTCGGGTGTGACTCGAAGCGGGTCTCGAATTTAATATGTGAAACAGTTTTTACTTTAAAAAATGTCAAACTTTTAAACATTTTTCAAAACATGTTTTCAAAATGATGATTTTGATTAAAGTTTGAATAAATTAAAGATTTAAGTAAGATATTTTCAAAATAATCAAATTTTAATTATTTTATTAAGTTATTTATATCAAATAAATAATGTAATTAAAAGGGTAATTAAGATAAAAAGTTATTTAAACTAACTTAACCTTTTAAAATAACTAATGTGATAAAGATGATTTATTAAACAAGTTCTAAAGGATAACCAAAGTGATTAATAAAGATAAAAAGATTTATCTTTAAAAAAAATTAAAAAATAAATGGTTTGTTAATATAATTACTAATAAAAAATAAATAAAATAATAATTACTTGATTAATTACTTAATATTAAGGATTAATTAAATGGATAATTAAGATTAATTGATTTTTAATTAATTATTAATTAATTGAGGAGTAATTAATTAATAAAAAGTAATTAAGAGTTAATTAATTAATAATTAAGGATTAATTAATTAAGATAATTAATTAAGGAACGATCAATTAGTGAAGGTGATTAAGACTTAATCAATTGTAACTAATGATAATTAATCATTGATTAAAGATTACTAATGAAAGTAATTATGTGGTAAATAAATTTAAAACCACAGGATTCATCTTAATTGAAGATGTTTGATTGTTAATGAATGCTATGTATTGGATTGATATTTCTGATATGTGATGTGATAGTATGTAATGTGAATTTCTTTGTGCTGAGCTGTGATATCTGTGATGAATATGCTTCTGTGTGAATGTGAAAACCCATTGGCCCGTAAAACGGCAATTGAATTTCGATGGGACAGGGAGACGGATTCCAGTTGGTTATCTGAAGCCAACATCGAACCTGTGAATCTTTGTGAATGATATATCCACGTGTTTTAAAATTAAGCACACACTATTCGGTTTAGCCGAGAGAGGACCTTTGTGTCATATAACCCATTCCGAATTTGTGATACGACGAAATGGATAGCATTTGAAGACGGTGGTGAAGATTGGGCGACTTCGAGAATGATAAGACAACCTGTCGAATGACTCTGCACTGAGTTGCTCCGATATAGAGATCTCTATATGTGATGGGGAGTCCGATCGGGATTGCAAGGGCTTCTTCGGAAGTGCCTTCGGTTCTGTTCGAACCCAGAACCGTCTTGCATGGTTGTATGTCTGACATTACAATTTGAGGTATAAAGCTGATTTCATTCGAATACATTTATGTTGGTGGCGGAGAATTTATTCCCATAGCTTAACACTCTTCTCTAAGACATACGAGCTCATAGGTTATGTAGTTTAAGATTATTAGTGATATACTCCCAATTTGGTAGTGTGGCATGCTGAGTGCTGCTGATCATTTGTTGATTGAAGCATGGCTTTGTGAAAAAGCGTAGCTTTGCGGAAGAGACTTCGTCGAACCTCACAACCCGGGATTGTGGATGCCGGGATTGCAAGGGCTTCTTCGGAAGTGCCTTCGGTTCTGTTCGAACCCGGAACAGACTTGTATGGTTGTATGTCTGACATTACAATTTGAGATATAAAGCTGATTTCATTCGAATACATTTCTGTTGGTGGCGGAGAATTTATTCCCATAGCTTAACACCCTTCTCTAAGACATACGAGCTCAGAGGTTATGTAGTTTAAGATTATTAGTGATATACTCCCAATTTGGTAGTGTGGCATGCTGAGTGCTGCTGATCATTTGTTGATTGAAGCATGGCTTTGTGAAAAAGCGTAGCTTTGTGGAAGAGACTTCGTCGAACCTCACAACCCGGTTATGGTCGAAACAGGAATCGTTGCAATAAGGTTATTTGGGGGTAGCGCCCCTTGAGGGTATGTCCATTTTCTTCTGGATTATAAGTGATATCATGGTATGGAGCCCAAATACTTACTTTGTGGTTGTGGCAAACTTATTGCTTTATGGTGTTGGTTGAGAAGCGCTTCGGATAAAGGTTGGTAATGACCGGGAGATGGCATACTCATGATAGTAGTTACCTAGTTACAGAGGTAACCCATCCTTGTGTTGGCAGAGATCTGGTTAGATTCTCGGGGACGTCCCTCCAGAGGTGTTCCATTTTGTGTGGGAAGTTCCTTTGCCTGACCATTTGTTGAAAATCCAAACAAAACAATATGAGCCCTATACGGTTTTAGTCGTACAACCTGCCATGCAACGTGGCGGTAACCTGCTATAAAACATGGTAGCTATAGTAGGCATACAATAATGGTTCTATGCTGGCTAAGATTGATATTGTACTTTTGAAATGATTTCTATACTATGCACTAATAATAATATCAAAGGGTTTTCTCGTATTAAGCATATTTGACTATCATAAGAAGAAATATCTTTCAAGTCTGCGTTTGCATTATGTGTATGGTGGGAGGTCTTATGGTAGTTTCATTTTCCAAAGCATGTCGGTTTTCTTTTATAAACTATTTCTATTTCATACAACCGTTTTTTTTACTCATACCAGTCCCATGACTGACCTGGAGTTATTGTTCCCTTCCTAAACTCTGGGTGCCCATAATTTCCACATGGGCAGCCTAGAGGCAGGTTATCCACGTTTTCGAGCTAGCTTGGATTTTGAAGTCTTTGGAAGCTGTTGGATTTTGGAAGCTTTGGCTTGGAAATTTTTTGAAGCGTTTGGAGTTCTTGGAGTATCTTCTCAAAGTCGAAGTATGTTGGAACTTGTTGAAGTTTCTATTGTCATTTTATTGTTGTATCATATATGTATCACACTGATATTGGTGATCAATGTTATTATGGATACTGTATCAAAGTTGTACTTGTGTTATGATTAATAATATTCATTTTTTTTCTGTTGTTTATTTTCATCTAATATTGTTATAAGCTCCATCCGAACTGAAGTTCGACACTTGAATCTCCGGCGGTCGAATACAAGTGAGGTATTTGATGTCGATTTTCAATCGCTGGATTTCGGGTCGTGACAAGTGGTATCAAAGCTAAAGTTTGAGTAAGAACTTTAGCTATAGAGTATAACACATTAGATGGCTCATTAGAGATAGGGTGAAGTATACCCTAGAATGAGTATAAACCGAGAGACCGAAACCCTAAAATTTCTTTGTAACATTCCTAAATTCAGCCGAGTCTAATTTGGCAATTAATTTAGTTGTAAATTTTAATTGTGAAATTTAATTGTGTATAAATCAGAAAATTCCCTTTTAAGATAAAATATTTTTGATTATTAATATAATTTCTATTTGAAGTTGAAGAATAAATATTTTATAAATAAATATTAGATTTAAAATATAAATGTATTGGAAATAAAAATTTTATTTACTAACTTATAAATAATTAATAGTAATGTATAATTTCAAACCATTTTACTTTAATTTGTATAAGTAATTGAAATTATCTTCTGTTTTAAAATAAGAAACATTTTTACAATAACAATTTACAATTGTAAACATTTTTGTCAAGCATTTGTACAAATATAAATATATACATAAGAAAATAAAATAGATAAATATGTTTTATAAATTGAAATCAAATAAAGATTTAAAACATGATTTGTAAATTAAAAATAGAATAGGGTTTAAAAAAAATTAAATTAATTTTGAGTAAAAGGATTTAAACATAAAATGGATAGTTAAGACATTTGTAAGCATTTCAATAAAAGAATTAACAAGTGTAAAAATAAATAAACATCAATGATACAAGTGGCAAGCAAATTTCTTTTCTTTTGATCTAAAAATTGTAAAATATGAATAAGAACTAAATTTATAACACATATGTAAGAGAAGAAAACTAATTCTCAGTTCATAATTTTTAAAAGCCTGAGAAACTAATTCGAAAACAAAACACACTCTCACAAAGAAATCACAAACCAGATCAAAATTTTCAACTTGTTTCAAACTGAAAATAAGATAATTTAAGAGCAAACAACATAAACTTGTGAGAGAATAATACTAAGTGGTCAACTCAATAAATCAAGAACCTAGAATCAGAGATTAAACAATTGAAGCAAGCATACAGATTGTCAAGCAACATCAAAACAGATTTGGAAATAAGCAATGCAGCAGATCAAAGATAAGGCTCTGAAATCAATTCCAGACCTTCACAAAACAAACCTGAAAAATCTCAGGTAAATTTTAAATTTATAGCTTAGTAAACTTATGATTTCAAAATCAAGTTTTTAACAACGAAACGAATTCAGAAAATTTGCAGATGTGTTTTACAAAAAGAATTACCAGTGAGCAAGGATCTCTGAAATGAATTGAGTCAAGTAAAATTCTTTTTAAAAAAAGGTTTGAATTTAATTATTGATTAATAACAAAACAAGGATCTAAGTAATAGAATTAATCTAAGTTGTAGATCTAAGCTTCAAAAAGCTTAAAGAAGAAAAAAAATTCCAGTTCCATATCACTTCATCCCCAGGCTCTGTTCTTCAATCATGAAGATGAGCAAACTTACTTTTGAACCATTTTTTTTTTATATTTGTGATGTGATATAATGTTGCATGTTGTTTAGATTTGAATGGAATGAATATATACAAATCATGTGTGCATAATTGAAACAGGGATATACCCTCTGTTGTTTTACAGTTTCAAAAGAAAAAAAAAGAAAAAAAATCTAAATTCCATTCCCTGATTCGTTTCAGGCTTTGTTGTACAAACAAAAATAGTTTAGATTTGTAAGGTCTACATTCTAAAAATAGTTACAGGTTCAATTTGTTTATAAACTATCTGGAGTGTGAATATATAGTAAAAATGTTTCAAAACAGGAAAAGTAATAATCTGGATTCCCAGATTTGATTATGCACATGGGATTGAAATTTAAAACGATGAATTTTAATAAATAAAGTTAAGTTTTTAATTTGGTATTGAATGTGGGATCTGGGTTTTGAACTAGATCGTGTTTTCATCAATTCCAAATGATCAAGGGGAAATCGAGCTTTGGGGTTGATGTTGGAGGTAGTTTAAGTAATGAAGTTACTGGAAAATTAGTCAATGATTTTTTAGATGCTCATGAAAGTTAGTCGATGGGGTTTTAGGGTTTAAGAACCCATAATTGCTGCTGTATTCATCGACTTTGGGTGGTGACAAACATTGATCAAAGCCGTTCGGTCTGTTTGGAATCAAAGCGGGGAGGTTTGGCGTGGCTCCAGTCATGTTCGCGTGATTCACGATGGTCGTGGGACGGTGATACTAGAGTTTTCTGATGAAGGATGGTCTTTGGGTTGCAGCTGAGAGCTCGATTTGGTTCAACGATTCAATTAAGGTTGCCGAGTAGCTCGATGGTGTGAGGACGTCGTTGCCGACATGCTGGGCATCACGATGGTATCCGGAGGTGATGGGGCTTCGTGTGCAGGTGCACGCGTGAAACTTGTACCTGGATTTGTGAAGTGGGGAAGAAGAAGAAATTTGTCTGGTAGTTCGTGTTATTCTCGAGTTTGGCTCGGGAGAGTAACGGCGTGGCTCGAGTCTCAACTTGAAGTAGGGTTTAGGTGTTTAAGTAAAGTACTTAGGAAAAATTTTCAAGTTGAAATTTTGGTCACTCGTGCAACTTGAGGAAAAACCCGAAGTAATGGAGCTTTGAGCTCGGGTTTGACTCGAAGCAGCTAATAAATTCCTTGAATCATCATGTAAGCGGTTTGAAATTTTAAGGAAATTAAAGGTTTGAAAATAAAACTTGTTAAGTTAAAATTCTCTTTAATATTTGAACGTTCCCAAGTTTTAAAATAGCAAGGAGTTTTTTTTAAATAATTGTTTTAATTAACCTAAATCTAAATGGTTTAAATAAATTGATTTTAATTTAAAGGTTATCTACTTAATAATGTATAAGGAAATAATTATTAAAAAGGATGTTTTAGAGTGGTTAAACTAATTTTCAAAGTCACGTTAACATATTGGTTAAGGGGGAATAATTATTATTTGAAGTGAATTATTTAATATAAGTAATTAAAATAAATTAACTAATAATTCGAGTTAATAAATCAAGTAATTAATGATTAAATGAAAATAGTAATTACTTGGTGAAAGCAATTAAGGGTCAATTAATTTAGATAATGATTTAATTAATAAAGGATTATGCATTGATTAAAGGTTAATCGATTATAATTAATTAAGTAATTAAGATAAATTAATTTCTAATTTGGAATTAATTAAGCAATTAATTAAGATTAATTAATTGTAAATTAAGGGTTAATTAGTAATTAATTAAGGAATGGTAAATTTTTAATCAAGTTTTTATTAATGAATAAATAAAGTTATTAATTAATAACTAAAGGGTAATTAATTAATTAATTAAAGATTAATTAATTGATAATGAGGGTAATTAAGAAGTGATAAATTAATTAAATGATTGTGATAAATTAATTAATGATTGGTTAGGCAAAGTAAAGTGATTAATTCTTAAATAATTGATTTAATTTGAATTAATTAAATTGATTTAAAATTTGAATTTGAGATATGTTTGCTTATGAATGATTGTATTACCTTGCATTGATTGTTATCTCTGGACTGTAATATTCTGTGACGTAAGATATGCTGTGTATTGATCTGTGATATCTGTGACATGTTTTCGGTGTAAATTCCCTTGGTCGTAAAACGACATTTGAAATTCGATGCGACAGGGAGTCGGATTCTAGTTGGTTATCTGAAACCCACATCGAATCATATTAGTGAATCCTTGTTATGGATAAATTTACTTTATCTATGAATTTGTGAATGAAGATAAGTGTTATAGCTTATACCGTTTATCGATGTTGCTGCACTTTAATCAGTGATGCGATGATTGTTGTTGCACTATTGTGTGTAAACCCCTGGACTACACTATAAACACACAAATATGGATTGCACGTGGAAAACGGTTAAGTCACAGATTTTTAAAATAGTTTTGAATTTGAATTTTAAATTCAAATGGTTTTGGAAATGAATTGGGTTTAAAGTGAAAAACTTTTGAAAAGGTGTTTTAAGAATGTAAGTTATTTTGAATAACTTAATAAGGATTTGAAATTTAAATCAACTGATTTAAATTTGAATTCAATATCAGAAATTGAATTTTATATCTGGTGTTTATGATGAAAAGGAAGTTATACAAGCTGTAAATGGGTTATATATTTTTTAGAACACTTTAAAAAGTATGATTTTGAGAATTTGAATTTAACCCAAGTTTAAAATTAGGAAGTCCTTAACTCGTGCAAATATAATCAGGGTTTCTGGAAACGGAAACCAGTGGTTTTAAATAATAATAGCTTTGATATAAGGAGAGAATTTCTAAAATTATGATGAAAAGATTTCAAATTTGAAATTGAATTGTTTTGAAAAGCTATAATTGAATCTTTGTGAAAGATGATTGAACCCTATTTTGAAATTGAAGAGGATTTTTAAAAGATTGAAACGGGAATTATTTTGAAAGTTATGAAGGAATCTCTGGGAATTGTTTTAAAAGTTATGAATGAATCTTTTGAAATTGTTTTGAAAGCTATGAAATGAGTCTTTGGTTAAAAAAAGGGGATGAATTAATCCAATTTTGAAATGGGATTGTTTTGAAAGGCTTAAATGAATCATTGTCAAAGAATGGTGAACCTTGTTTAAAATTGAAAGGGTTCTTAAAAGTGAATCTTTTGTTTAAAGGATTTAAATGTGGAAATTGTTTAAACCAATGAAGGTTTTTAAAATGAATTTTTTGTTTAAAAGATTGGAAATGGTAATTTGTTTAAACCATTTGACTGAAAGGTTTTGGATAATAAGTTGTAACCTAACTGAGACCCCAATATCCATATGTTTTAAACGTTGCGCTCACTATTCGGTTTAGGCGGGAGAGGACCTTTGTGTCATATAGCCCATTCCGAACATGTGATATGACGTTACGGATAGCATTTGAAGACCGGTGGTGAAGACCGGGTGTTTGCGAGAACGATAGAATGACCTATCGATTGTCTCTGCACTGAGTAGCTACGGTGTAGAGATTCCCAAAGTGATGGGAAGTCCGATCGAGATTGTGAATACCCGGATTGCAAGGGCTTCTTCGGAAGTGCTGTGACGCCCCACCTCTATACCCACGCTAGCCAAGAACACTCCGGAGAAGTGCTGTCAACTAGCACGGAGAATAAGGCTGTTGAGGAGCGACCATCCATGTAATTGCTTATCACACGGTGGCTATAAATAATCTTCGGAAACAAACATAGAAATAATCATATCACAAATCAGTCACAGATATCCATATCACAAAGGCAGAAGAAGATATGAATATATAACTAACACATGAAAGTGTACATCAGAGTAGTGGTCAATAAGATCCACGATAATACAAAAGAATAGCAACACGTGCTATACAAAAGAATACAACTATGAGTCTATATCTCAAGTGTATACAACAAAAACTGCTAATCTAAACAGTTAGCCAAAAGTCAGAGTGATGAATCCCTGGGAAGAAGTCAAGAAGAAGCACCTGTAACATCTCGGTCTGATCCGAGTATTATTTAAGAAAATAATAAACGGATCAGTCTAGCTATAAATATCAGATGACATGATATAACATAAAAGATATGGCATAAACATAAACATCCATAACGACATACCACTATAAGTATGTAAATAATGATCAACAGAAGATCAATCAATAAGAGATAATCAATATCACAAGAATCTTCTCAAAGATTCGAAGGGGGCATCATACCCTAAACTTGTACTCATAACAAGTCAATGACATAAATTCCAGAAATCAACACGAGAAATCCAGAAATCATAAAAAGGGAAAGAGGCCTATCACATGACGGTCCGAAGACCATGGGGAGCTACCCCACATGTGTGAGTGGAATCACACAGAATGAGGTCAAGACTAACCAAAAAGCAGAAAGGTATGTGTGAATGGAATCACACAAGTGGTGTCTAGTCTAACCTTGCAATGAAAGAGACATCGCGCAATTGCTAGTCTAATTCATAAAGCGATCATCAAGATCAACGAGAAGTGTCAATTACACTAAGCTAGTAAATATAGAAGTTTAGCTTCATGTCCCATAACCACTTGCTTAACTTAAATATTTACGAACAAACTGTAAATCTTCACTAATAAAATTGTCACAAGAGGTTCAATCGAACAAGTCCAAGAATTAACCGACGAAGTGAACGCAAGCGTTTCATACCACTTGTTTTACTAAGTCGTTTAATTAGATTTCTCATCCGAGTGAGGTAAAGGCTTGTATATACTAATAGATTGGAAAACGATTTAAGAAAAGAGCTTTGTTATTAAAAATAGAGTTGAAATTGTTTGTTAAAAGAGTTTTGATATTTACTACTAGTATTGAAACCTTTATATTATAAAGTGACAAAACACATAAGCAAGTGTAGAAACAATCAGTCACAAAGATCGCATACGGAGATGCGAATAAAATCCAAGGAAATCAGCTCAATATTTTTCAGATAAGATCCCCTACGGAGGGGGGGTCCAGGGGGGTGGCAACCCCCCAAGGTGGGGGTGCGGGGGCAACGCCACCGCTTACGGGGTTCGACCTGCCCGGTCAGGTCGCGGGGGTCCAGGGGGCAGCGCCCCCGGCGGGGTGCGGGGCAGCGGCCCGACAAAACGGTACGACCTAAGTGAAGGCAAGAGGCCTACGACCTAAAGCAAAATGAGGTCTAACAACCTAAGGGTTCACGCGACCTAACACAATAGCTGAGCGACCTAACTAAGTGCGCGACCTAGTGGGTAAGGAGGTCGAGCGACCTAAGGAGAAAGGAGGCAACGACTTAAGAGTGCAAGATAGGTCGAACGACCTAACGGTGCTGAGTCATACGACCTAACTGGGGTAGAGGGGACACGCGACCTAAAGGTACGCGACCTAAGAAAGCACGCGACCTATCGGCAACAAGGATCGAGCGACCTAACGGCAACATGGGTCGAGCGACCTAACTTTGCCGCGACCTATAAATGTCACGACCTAACTGGGGTAGAGGGGACACGCGACCCAAAGGAGGAAGGGTTTAACGACCTAAGCAGTGAAGGGGCCAAGCGACCTAGCGTGGTCAACGACCTAAAAGGGTTCGCGACCTAAGAAAGTGCGCGACCTAAAGCACACGCGACTTACGACCTAAGGAAAGCAGGCGATCTAACTCCACACACAAGGCCTAACGACCTAAGAGTTAAACGACCTACGACCTACGCCACCAACTCACGAGCGACCTAAGTACTAGGTCGTGAACGACCTAACTCCGAACACACGAAAAGTGGCCAGGACGATCTAGGAGCTATCTCGTACGCGACCTACGACCTAAGATCCACACGACCTAACTCCGAACGACCTAAAATGGCCAGAACGACCTAAATGCAGAAATTTTGCCAAAACGCCAAAAATCGGAGTTTTTCGCCAAACCAAAAGCAAATATGCATGCTAAAGTGATAGGGAATCATTCCCAACAACCCAAGATAGTTATAGACTAGAATTGTGAGATAAAAATCTCACCTTTGCACTAAAATTTATGAAGATGAAGCTTGAAAGCAAGGAGAAGCAAGGAGAAGCAATCCAAAGCTTGAATCCAATATCTTGTACTTGTATTTGGAGTTGAATGTTGGATTTACAATTGAATTTGTGCTTGGAGTTTTAATTTCCAATTCTTTTCACCATTAATGCCCAAGCTTGAGTTAGTTAGGAAATTTATGAAGAGTGAGGAGAAGGGGGTTGGAACTTGGGCTTAATAGGCTAAACTAACCCAAAGTCCAAAGCGGGAAAAGTTAGTGAAATTTCATTAACTCCAAACCTATCGATGTTTATACTTAAAAAGTTGTAAACGACATTTCAAACTCAATGGAAGTAATCTCGAGTCCTAATTTGACCGTTTGCAAAAAGTAGCTTTTCGGACCAAAATCTGATTAACGAGTTAATATTTAAATAAAATATTTAAATACAAACTCGATAAATATGCGGGTTGTTACAAGTGCCTTCGGTTCTGTTCGAACCCGGAACAGACTTGTATGGATGTGTGTCTGACATTACACTTTGAGATGTAAGGCTGGTTTCTATCAAATACATTTCTGTTTGGTGGCGGAGATTTATTCTCTTAGATTAGCACCCTTCTCTGAGACGTGCGAGCTCAGAGATTATGTAGTTGATAGCTACTAGTGATACATTCCCAATTTGGTAATGTGGCATACGAAGTGCTGCTAATCATTTATTGATCAATGCATGGATTTTGTGAAAAGCGTAGCTTTGTGGACGAAACTTCGTCGAACTTCACAACCCAGTAATTGTCGAAATAGGAAAGATGCAGCAAGGTTATTTGAGGGTAGCTCCCCCTGAGGGTATGTTCATTTCCTTCTGGATAGAGGTGGTATCATGGTATGGAGCCCAGATACTTAACCTATATGGTTGCTGCAAATTTATTACTTTGTGGTTGTTGGTAAATCCTGGGATAAAGGTTGGTTACGACCGGGGGATGGCATACTCGTGTCAGTAGTTACCTAGTTATAGAGGCAACCCAGCCTTGTGTTGGCAGAGATCCGATTAGGTTCTCGGGGCGTTCTTCTAGAGGCGTACCCATGTGGCCCAGGAAGTTCCTTAGCCTGACCATTTGTTGGAAATCCAAAGAAACAATACGAACCCTTTAAGATTGCAATGTATAACCTGCCTCCTCGGGAGGTAGCTATAGCAGGCATAATATAATGGTACCTATGCTGGCTAAGATTAATATTGTATTTTCGTAATGATTTTCTACACTGTGCACTTATAATAATAATATCAAATGTTTTCTCTTATCAAGCATATTTGACTATCATAAGGAGAAATCTCCTCCAAGTCTGCGTTTGCATTGTGTGTGTCGCGGGAGGCCTTATGGTAGTTTCATTTTCTAAAAAGCATTGCGGATTTCAAAATTTAAAATTCTTTTGTTTGTTTTAAAGACCAAATGTTTTCGTTTGCTCATACTAGTCCCATGACTGACCCGGAGTTTATTGATCCCTTCCTAAACTCTGGGTGCCCACTATTTTCCACACGGGCAGTCTAGAGTTGGTTTTTTTCAGAATTAGATATAGATATCGATCTGGTAGCCTTTAGCTTTCTTTATGGCATTCTTTGGAGATCTTGGATATTGGAGTATTTAGATTCATGGACGAGACTTGCTTAGCTTGGTGAAATAAGATTGAGATTCGAGCTCGTGGTTTGGAGTTTTGTTTTGGAGCATTAGTGTTGCCGTTGCAGTTTGATCACTGGAGTTATCTCTTGGCTATTCGTTTTCCGCTGTTATTTTTTGTCTCTGATAATATTGATTCATATTGTATCATCTTTGTATATCATTGGATATTGTATTCATTTCGAATTGTATATAATATTCATTTCTTTTCTTCCACTGTGTTGTTATACTTGATGTGTTATAAGCTCCGACGAACCAGATTCGACATTTGGATCTGCGGCAATTGAATACGAGTGTCGTATTCGGTGCCGATTTTCGAAGGTCGAGTCAGGATCGTTACATTTGGTATCAGAGCTGAAGGTTGAAACTTTAGCTCAGGAGTATAACACATTAAGTAACACATTAGAGATAGGGTGAAGTATGTGCTAGAATGAGCATATCCATAAGATATCCGTTCGAATGCCTCAATAAATTCTCTTACTATCTACTAATAGTGAGTATGAGTGCGAGAAGAGGACGAGATAAGGGATAGGGGAATACGACTACAAATGGTCGATACCCTGCAATAGCGGAAACAACTTTCTCTATAAATCTCCTTTGATTCGTCTTTTCAATTCTTGGATGATTCCTGGCAACTCCAAGAAGAAGCTTTGATATATTTGCATGGGACATAAACTCCAGATGAGTCAGAATCGTTTGTTTAGTTGAATTGTTTGCTTTGGTTGCTATGGTTGATAGGTATAGTTCAGTTGTTAAACTAAAAGTTTTGGATTGCATCCATATAACTGTCTGTTCTTCGGGGTCCAGATATATTCTACGAGTGGTTAGTTATTCCTTCAAACTAACTCATACCCCTGTATATTCGTAGATCTGGTGACTCGAATATCTTGTGTAATATTGAATGAGTTTGCTCTCCTATTTATTAGTGATATTCTGATTTGGTAAGCCAAATACAGAATAAATATTTCGATCTGTTTGATAAATTATTTCTCTATCTATCATTTAATCTTTTGTAATCTCCCTACTTTCAAATTTCGAGGATGAAATTTCCTAAATGGGGGAATCTGTAACATTCCTGAATTCAGCCGAGTCTAATTTGGAAGCTAATTTAATTGTAAAATTTAATTGTGAAATTTAATTGTGAATAAATCATAAAATTCCCTTTTAAGATAAAAGATTTTTGATTATTAATATAATTTCTATTTGAAGTTGAAGAATAAATATTTTATAAATAAATATTGGATTTAAAATATAAATGTATTGGAAATAAAAAATTTATTTACTAACTTATAAATAATTAATAGTAATGTATAATTTCAAACCAATTTACTTTAATTTGTATAAGTAATTAAATTATCTTTTGTTTTAAAATAAGAAACATTTTTACAATAACAATTTACAATTGTAAACATTTTTGTCAAGCATTTGTACAAATATAAATATAAACATAAGAAAATAAAATAGATAAATATGTTTTATAAATTGAAATCAAATAAAGATTTAAACATGATTTGTAAATTAAAAATAGAATAGGGTTTAAAAAACAAAATTTGTAAATTAATTTTGAGTAAAAGGATTTAAACATAAAATGGATAGTTAAGACATTTGTAAGCATTTCAATAAAAGAATTAACAAGTGTAAAAATAAATAAACATCAATGATACAAGTGGCAAGAAAATTTCTTTTCTTTTGATCTAAAAATTATAAAATATGAATAAGAACTAAATTCATAACACATATGTAAGAGAAGAAAACTAATTCTCAGTTCATAATTTTTAAAAGCCTGAGAAACTAATTCGAAAACAAAACACACTCTCACAAAGAAATCACAAACCAGATCAAATTTTTCAACTTGTTTCAAACTGAAAACAAGATAATTTAAGAGAAACCAACATGAACTTGTGAGAGAATGATGCTAAGTGATCAACTCGGTAAATCAAGAACCTAGAATCAGAGACTAAACAATTGAAGCAAGCCTACAGATTGTCAAGCAACATCAAAACAGATTTGGAAATAAGCAATGCAACAGATCAAAGATAAGGCTTTGAAATCAATTCCAGATCTTCACAAAACAAACCTGAAAAATCTCAGGTAAATTTTAACTTTATAGCTTAGTAAAATTATGATTTCAAAATCAAGTTTTTAACAATGAAATGAATTCAGAAAATTTGCAGATGTGTTTTATAAAAAGAATTACCAGTGAGCAAGGATCTTTGAAATGAATTGAGTTAAGTAAAATTCTTTTTAAATAAAAAGGTTTGAATTTAACGATTGATTAATAACAAAACAAGGATCTAAGTAATAGAATTAATCTAAGTTGCAGATCTAAGCTTCAAAAAGATTAAAGAATAAAAAAATCCAGTTCCTGATCACTTCATCCCCAGGCTCTGTTCTTCAATCATGAAGGTGAGCAAACTTACTTTTGAACCAATTTTTTTATATCTGTGATGTGATATAATGTTGCATGTTGTTTAGATTTGAATGGAATGAATATATACAAATCATGTGTGCATAATTGAAACAGGGATATACCCTCTTTTGTTTTACAGTTTCAAAAGAAGAAGAAAAGAAGAAAAAAAATCTAAATTCCATTCCCTGATTCGTTTCAGGATTTGTTGTACAAACAAAAATAGTTTAGATTTGTAAGGTCTACATTCTAAAAATAGTTACAGGTTCAATTTGTTTATAAACTATCTGGAGTGTGAATATACAGTAAAAATGTTTCAAAACAGGAAAATTTATAATCTGGATTCCCAGATTTGATTATGCACATGGGATTGAAATTTAAAACGATGAATTTTAATAAATAAAGTTAAGTTTTTAATTTGGTATTGAATGTGGGATTTGGGTTTTGAACTAAATCGTGTTTACGTCAATTCGAAATGATCAAGCGGAAATCGAGCTTTGGGGTTGATGTTGGAGGTAGTTAAAGTAATGAAGTTTACAGGAAAATTAGTCAATGATTTTTTAGATGCTCATGAAGGTTAGTTGATGGGGTTTTAGGGTTTAAGAACCTATAATTACTGCTGTATTCATCGACTTGGGGTGGTGACAAACGTTGATCGAAGCCGTTCGGTCTGTTTGGAATCAAAGCAGGGAGGTTTGGCGTGGCTCCAGTCATGTTCGCATGATTCCCGATGGTCGAGGCATGGTGATACGAGAGTTTTCTGATGAAGGATGGTCTTTGGGTTGCAGCTTCGAGCTCGATTTGGTTCAACGATTCAATTGAGGTTGCCGAGTAACTCGACTGTGTGAGGACGTCGTTGCCGACTTGCGGGGCATCACAATGGTGGCCGGAGGTTATGGGGCTTCGTGTGCAGGTGCACGCATGAAACTTATACCTGGATTTGTGAAGTGGGGAAGAAGAAGAAATTTGTCTAGTAGTTCGTGTGATTCTCGAGTTTGGCTCGAGAGAGTAACGGCGTGGCTCGAGTCTCAACTCGAAGTAGGGTTGTAACATCCCGCCTTCTCGCACACTTTAAACCGACACACATGCCGATTCAAACCATACGGAAGGGCGGATTTGTTATGGGGTAAATAAGAAAAAAAAAACAGAGAAGAAATAAACAAATAGAATCTCACAGCGGAAGGATAAAATATAATAATCAAATATACAGTTCATGAAACTGTTTTACAAAATAATTTATTAGTCTTGTGCAATAAATATCAGAGTTACACATACCAATACAACAATGCAGCGGAATTAAATGGTGTAGTGCACTAGTATAAATAATAATAATACAAATCTTCGTCTTCGTCCTCCAAAGCTAAATCTTCAAATCCTGAAACGCTCGGACTGACCCGAGCGAATTTGAAAAGACAAAAACACTCGAGTCAGAACTAAAAGATCTTATGTAAGTTAAATTTTACAGAAATAAATATGAGTACTGTAACTTAAGAGATGCTCGGGATTTACATCTCCTAAGGATCCATTAAACTATTTACTATGTAGTATATTGCGCTATTATAATAGTGTCTAATTGTAAAATAAACTTACTTTTAAATAGCGTTAAGGCTTTACATTTTCCACCTTAACACAGAATATATTCTCATAGTCTATACAGTACCGTAATCTCCCCCGTACTGGGCGTCGTCAGAGGGCACTCCATAGGTATGGTACAAAACCAAAATAGTATAAGGCGCGATAGGGTAGGTGACACGGCACAACTAGGCAATGCCAGGGTAGATATACCAATTACGCTTCCGGGTCGATGGTAACGCGTAGCCGCAGCTACCGCCCACCTCGAACAAACTCCCCAAAAATCAAAAATAGAAGTGGCCACTGAATCAATCCAAAGTCAAAGTATAATATCGAAGAGGAGTGTCTGATCAGAGGAATGACCTCATTAACCCGTCAATCGCTCCTGTTTTAGCCACCTTATGCCAACTCACGGGAGTCGGGTCCACGTATTTACCTTACAGGAAACGTCGCCCCAACCTACTTCATTCTGGAATCTCCACCGCGTACACGGTTAGTCAAAGTGGTTTTCGGAGTATGTCCATATCCGATCCCGGTCTCTTTGCCAACCAATCGTTATTATAACACCGCGGTCATTTAAAAATAGTTTATACTTTAAAACCAGAATATAATCCATTTCAAAACCATAATATTACGATATCATTTCTTCTTTAAAACCCAAAAAGATTCATTTTGATATTATTTTATAAAACCCAAATCAATGATATCATTTCCCAAATATAAATCTTTTCCAAAAATTATGCCACTTTTAAAATTTATAATTCCTTGTAACCAAATATTTGAATATTAACTTTCAACATAATACTTCGAAATCCATAGTTTTTAAAACCATTACTTTCAAAACAAAATGGTTTGGATATTCAACAGTATATAAAATAAGTGGTTTAACTTAAATGTTACTTTGAAAAGAAATATTTCTCGTGGCTTTACAATACATTTCTTTATTTAAAGTTAAAACCAAAATTTAATATCGCTTCAAGTTCCAAAACCATTTCAATAAATTCATATATATACGTATATCCATTTTGAGTATAAATATTTCAACTAAAGTTCGATTTTATTCTTTCAAATCAAATGTTCTATTAATTAGCCTTGAATATTCACATAGAATCCATAATTTATAAGACTTCAATTTCTAGTAATAAATTATATATATTTTCCAATTCAAGTTATACTAGAATATTCATTTAATTTATTTTGGGAAAATCCAATTATAAATATCATATCTTAAAATTTCCAACTTAACATTTAAACATAGGATATAAATTATCAAACTCCATTTACTAAATTTTCTTCCATTTTAATAAAGAGATTTATACACCTTTTTATTTCAAATTTTTCAACTTCATATGTATATAAATATGGAAGAAAACATTTATTCAGTATAAAATTTAAGATTTTTATAAACCGTATTCCATCCAAACCATAGAAATCACATTAAAAATAGTTATATATAGACCGCGGTGCCTGTATATAGTTTTCTATCCTATGGTCAAGTGATACGGATATTTATCATTTCAATCCGCAATTTAAAAAAAATAAAACTGCGGTTGTATATCATTTCGAACCGCAATCCCGAATGAAGTGTAAATGCATACTAACTTGCAGTTTAATGATATCCAAATAAAACATTCATTCAACAACACATCCATCATCCAATCACAACATCGATCAATATCAATCAATAACAATTATATATATGATCATATATAACAGGTGATAACTGGCAGTTTATTCAAATTAAATTTATCAACTATTAATCTAACAGTTTATTCAGTAATAATTTATACAACTGTTAACTAGCAATTCATATGCAACAAAAATTTCCAATAGTCAATTAATACACAATAAATCAATTAAATTAACAGTTAAATTTAATAAAATGCAATTCAACAGATATGAATGAAATAAACATGCCAAATACTCATAAATAAATTTCTATTCATTTCTAAAATTTATTTAACAAACATAAAAGCTTCTAGTAATTGTGAGTGGGTCAAAACACTCACCTTTTGAATTTAAATCGAATGTAAATCCGATTTAAACCCAAAATTTGACGGTCTCTAAATTTATCCAAACCAGCGTCATCAGATCCGGAGATTAATTACGATCCTAACAAAAGAAATTTCGTGTGAAACGGAGTTCGTATGTGAAAGTTATCACAATTAAACGATTTGCAATTGAAATAAAAAAAAATTAAAAATAAACAAAACAAAAATAAAATACCGTGCCACATCCACCTTCCCTCGTGAAAAACGCATATGCTTCTTCTTGATTGCTAACTTTGTTCCGTAATTTTTCTTTTATTTCGATTTACTTTAATTTTCCTCCTTATTATATGAATGTATGTATTTTAAAAGGTTTGAAAGAAAAAGAAGATTTGAAAAAGAAGAATTGAAAAAAAATGATTAAAATAAGAACTGAAAACGGAAGAGAAGATCTAGATTTGAAAAGAAGAAAGTTTGAAATAGAAGTAAATTTGAAGAAGAAGAAGAAGAATATTTGAAGAGAAAGAAAAAAAATTAAAATGAGAGATAATAAGGAGCTTTGAGAAAAACAAGAAAAAAGAAGAAGAAGAAGAAGAAGAAGAAGAATAGCATGGAGGCTAGGGTTAGAGTTAGGAGAAACAAAATGTAATAGAAGAATAAGAAGTAGGTTATTTATAAGGTTAGAGTTAGGTTTAGGGACAAATAGATTTGAAAGGAGAGGCTGCTATTAATTAGAAATAAAGTGAATATGAACACTTGGTATTGAAATATAGCAAATATGAACAGTCCTTTTTTTTTTAAAGTAGCAGGTATTAAAAAGAGGTATTTATTAATTAGAAAGAAAATGAATATGGAGGGACAAAAATAAATGACACGTTTCGTTAGTTTGATTCTAAATTAATTTAAGTGCTAGATACAGAAAAATTTGAATACATCATATATATATATATTCATACTTTAATTGTGTGACAAAATTTCTAAACATACATCAAGTACGATTAATTGGTGACAATATATAGGAATAATCAACAATAAATGTGGATGCAATCACATAAGGATCTAATAGGGAAGGAGATAAAAGTAACAACGTTGATTAATTCCACTTTCCCACTTTAGCCAATCCAATTACAAAATTTAAAATTTTATAAAATTTCTCTCCTTTGATTTCTTAAACAATTTTAATAACTAACAACAAGTTCTATGTTAATTCAATCATTAATCATTTCGCCAATTACCAAATTAAATTTCAATTATTCGCAATAAATCAAATTATAAATTTTTCATTCCAATAAATAAAATAAATCTTGATTTTTTTTTCTTCCATCCTTATTATTTCCACAACTTGTTCAATTTGAAAATCATTATCATATTTTCCAAATGTTACCTTAATTTAACACTTATGTAACGTATTATTAGATTCGTTGCAAGATTTCAATTTCAATCCCCATTTCTTAATATACTCAAATTCTGGACATTTTTATTTCCTTACCCATAAGTGTAACATTTATTGCCAATTCCATCCAAATTTAACAGGTAACCCTTAACAATGTTTTCAATCCAAAGGTTATACTTAAGTTTACGTTGTATTCTACAACTTATCATATTATGAAGAAAATTCACATTATTCCCCAATATTACCTTAATTCATATTAACTTAACATTAAATTTACTCTTCATTCTATTATTAACCTATTAGTATTAAATAGATGAAATTAACATTGGTTTTACACTCTATTACGTAGATATCCTTAAATTTTATCTAAGTTTATATTTACATAATATTCCAACATTAAATTTCATCCAATTTTTTTTTCTTCCTTTTTATTTTAATCAAATCCAATTTCCCTAAAGTTACATTCAAACAAGTAAATTTTGATTTCCAATCAATCATTATACTTACATTCTTAACATTTTTTCATTACACTACTAAATTCTACCTTGATAAGTTTACGCTTCTATTGCTTTACTTTCACACTTCCGTTAAAATATAAATTAATTCTAAAGTAACGTTTATTGTTGACCCCGCCATTTTAATTACTCATATTTAGATGAACGTTATTTCAAATAAGTTCATTGACTCATTTAAATTAGGTAGTTTATAGTAGTTGTTATCCCACCCTTACAATTATTTCCTACTAACGTGCTACCAACTCCTTTAATTAAAATTTGAATTCCAAACCTTATTTAATATACTAAGTAAGATAAATAACATATATAGATTGCTACCAACTTTCCTTTTCTTGCATCTATGTGTTTATTACTTGACACACCAGTAAATATTACATATACACAAAATTCCGTTATCACTTGCCTAACAAGGTTATTATCACTTAAGATCTCACTGCATCCACATTTTCACATTTTCATTTCCTAGTTTCTTTACTTTATTCTACATAATTTATTACAAATGGGATTTTCTTTGGTTTACATCTTATTTGTATTTAACATTTCTCAATCACCAATTCATTTCACTTTAACTGCGGTAAATTGGCGGATAAATTGAATTTGATTCCCAAAATCTAAATTAACAAGAAACAAGGGTAGGTAACATACAATAGTCATTACTCCAAATTCTAGTCACCTAAATAGTCTTTTATTACTTGCAAATAAATGTTACTATTTATTTTCATAGTACAAATCTCAATGATTATTCCATTTTATATTTGCTTAGGCCATTTATAGTCCACTATACATATCTACATAAATGGGTAATTTATTCAATTCATTAAGTGTCAATTCTATTCAGCCCTGTTTATATCTTATGCATTCTTCTATTACTTTACAAAAGGGAATAACTTTTAAACTCATACACTTAATTAACAAAACCGTTATAAATCCAATAAACTTCCAAATCCAAGTTTGTACACATTTTACACAACTATTATGATTTCTCACAAACGTTGAATTTATTAAATGACCATTTATTATAATTTAATTCCCTTAATTGAATCAAATGCTTATTATTATATATATTCTTTTCATTCTACCATTCCTTCCCATTATAAATTCATTAACGTATTTACACATCTCTATCTTTCAAATATAAATAACCAAACTGATTACAAACACTGTTTCTATCAATTTTCATAAGTTTGTTCAAACTATACTTTTGTTTACATAAAATAAATTTTATGTTTCTATTAGTTTTCTTTTCCTTTCACTACAGGCATAAATTATTACTATCTACACTAATTACATCTTTGTATTAATGAACACCATTTAAGTTAATATTTATACTAACATTCACAAATTCAACATTTATTTGTTTCTTCAAAATTACTTTAAATCAAGTTGTGAAAATTTACATTATCCACATCTATTATCATAAAATTTTATAGTTACACTAAATTGCAACCACTATACCAAATTTCTACGTTTACTCCTAAACAAATTAGAAATTATATTAATTCATTTTATTAAATATCATAAATTTAACGGGTCGTTACAATCTCCCCCACTCAAAACTTTTCGTCCCCGAAAAGGAAAAAGAAGGGAGGAGGAAGATTTACAGTGCATCTTATTTCAAATATTAACTTATAGACAATATTTTACTGGATTAATTTCCTTTAATGAAATATACTTGTTTTATAATCATTATATCCTTTAATACTTGAATTATTAAAGTTGGAAAAATACTTTCACAAAATTCTAAGTCCAAAATTTCCTGAAAATTTTGGCAAAGTCTCCTTTGTACGGAGGGACTCTGGAGAAAATATAATATCCAAATATACAAATATATTACACATATTATCCAAATAAAATATCCCAACACGGGAAAATATATAAAATAGCGCTTTATACGTAATCCGGAAACGTACCTATTTGTCGGGCAATACGCTTATTATTACGGAACCAAAAGCAGTAGCAGTTGCTTCCATAACCTGTATTTTCTTATAAGCCTAAAAGGTTAAATATTTATTTTAAAATGAACTATTCTAGTGGATTCAATCATTCATATCCAATCAAATGCAACAACCATACATTTTAACAAACAACACACACCGCAAACAAAATCATTCAATCAAACAAACAATTAGTTGTTAGGTTCAAATTCCGAAATTGTACGAAATGTAAAATAACTATCAAGTGCATCCTTTACTCAACAGTCTTAGATGGAACAAAGATAGATTATTTCTCCATCCAACAACTTCAAAATTCCTTACCCAACAACCATACATCAACCAAACAATTCAAATCAACACCAAAATAGCTTATTATACATTTATTACATACTTCAGTGGTTTGATTTTCTTCCCTTCATTTATGAGGGATTTCTTTGTTCTTACAAGTTTTATTTTCCAATTATCACCAAATTTATTATATTTGTATTTCCTTTTTATTACTTAAGTTTATAAAATAATTCTCATTAATAACAACAAATATTTTGAATATCTTCCTTTCCTTACTCTTCACTTGTAATATTTCCCTTAAATTCTTAATCTGCTAACATTCATTCTTATAAGTGGAAGTTTTTTTATTTATCCATTAACTATGGATTACAGTCATTTAAATTCTTCCTACTTTCCATTATATTAGAATAGGGGAGATTAAAACATACTTAAGTGAATAATCATATAATAAATTCTTATTTTGAATTTCATTTTATATACTTAGGTTCATATCATCTATTAATAATAAAATTTCAATTATAACCTAAGTTTATACCATTTAAATTCTTATTTATAACAATAAATTATTGAATACTTCATTATTTCCAAAATTCTACTTGTATAATATCCTATTTAAAATTCTTATTTAACATTTCAACTTTTATATTTGGGTAAGTTATTTATGTTAAGGAAATTGCAATTGAACTTATACAAGTTTAATCTCCATTCTTTTAATTAAATTTAATGTTTATCCATATTACTCTTTGTCTCATATGTATGCAAATTCCTCTTTATAGCTTTGCAATTATTCTCTTATTCCAATTAGAGGTTTCAATTCATTTATTACTTAACTTTTATTTCACTACAATTTAACAATTGATTAATTAATGGAGAATTTTAGAATTGGATTCCGGGTCAGATTTCAATTTATTTCAAAATAATAGATAAATAAGTTCTTACAACTCAAAATCTCTAATTATAGTTAGAACAATAAAAGAAATTTTTTTTTTAGAAAATTTCATAATAAATCTGCAGTAGAATTTACTACAGTGGCCTTTCCCCTTCGAAACTCGAAATGAAAGTCGATGATGCGGCCGTCATCACCAAATTTATTTTCCAGTGACAAAGAGGAAAGTACAGAATTTAAATTTTTTCTTTTTTTTCCCAAAATCTTCTTTAAAACAATTCTTCCAAATTATACGAAATATTTATATAAGAAATTACTTATAAACCAAATCAATAAATTTCACAAATTCTTTGAAAGCAGATTTGGAAAAAATCCCGGACTTAAGTTCTAAAATCTCCAATTTGATTTATCATAATTTCAACTTAGCTTCAGTTATTATAAATATTTTATTTCCTAACACCCAATCTATAGCAACCAAATATATATATATATATATATATATCTTTATAAAAATATTTTTATATATAGAAAATATAATAGGCAAAATTCTTTCATTTACCTATACTAAAACAAATATTATGTCGGTCTGTCCTATTAAGTGTTTAGAAATCCCTATTGATGACATAGCGTCCCATGCATCAACCAGAATTTATAAATACAAAGCGAAACAGATTAACACAATATAAAAATCTTTTTATTAATACTAACAAATACGCTCTCTCATATATATACACTCAGCGACTCCCATAGGATATTACTACCCTATTAACAAAGAGTCAAACCCCACAAGACGAAGGTTTATCGTTAAACCAAAGCTCTGATACCAACTGTAACATCCCGCCTTCTCGCACACTTTAAACCGACACACATGCCGATTCAAACCATACGGAAGGGCGGATTTGTTATGGGGTAAATAAGAAAAAAAAAACAGAGAAGAAATAAACAAATAGAATCTCACAGCGGAAGGATAAAATATAATAATCAAATATACAGTTCATGAAACTATTTTACAAAATAATTTATTATTCTTGTGCAATAAATATCAGAGTTACACATACCAATACAACAATGCAGCGGAATTAAATGGTGTAGTGCACTAGTATAAATAATAATAATACAAATCTTCGTCTTCGTCCTCCAAAGCTAAATCTTCAAATCCTGAAACGCTCGGACTGACCCGAGCGAATTTGAAAAGACAAAAACACTCGAGTCAGAACTAAAAGATCTTATGTAAGTTAAATTTTACAGAAATAAATATGAGTACTGTAACTTAAGAGATGCTCAGGATTTACATCTCCTAAGGATCCGTTAAACTATTTACTATGTAGTATATTGCGCTATTATAATAGTGTCTAATTGTAAAATAAACTTACTTTTAAATAGCGTTAAGGCTTTACATTTTCCACCTTAACACGGAATATATTCCCATAGTCTATACAGTACCGTAATCTCCCCCGTACTGGGCGTCGTCAGAGGGCACTCCATAGGTATGGTACAAAACCAAAATCGTATAAGGCGCGATAGGGTAGGTGACACGGCACAACTAGGCAATGCCAGGGTAGATATACCAATTACGCTTCCGGGTCGATGGTAACGCGTAGCCGCAGCTACCGCCCACCTCGAACAAACTCCCCAAAAATCAAAAATAGAAGTGGCCACTGAATCAATCCAAAGTCGAAGTATAATATCGAAGAGGAGTGTCCGATCAGAGGAATGACCTCATTAACCCGTCAATCGCTCCTGTTTTAGCCACCTTATGCCAACTCACGGGAGTCGGGTCCACGTATTTACCTTACAGGAAACGTCGCCCCAACCTACTTCATTCTGGAATCTCCACCACGTACACGGTTAGTCAAAGTGGTTTTCGGTATCGACAGAGAGTATGTCCATATCCAATCCCGGTCTCTTTGCCAACCAATCGTTATTATAACACCGCGGTCATTTAAAAATAGTTTATACTTTAAAACCAGAATATAATCCATTTCAAAACCATGATATTACGATATCATTTCTTCTTTAAAACCCAAAAAGATTCATTTTGATATTATTTTATAAAACCCAAATCAATGATATCATTTCCCAAATATAAATCTTTTCCAAAAATTATGCCACTTTTAAATTTTATAATTCCTTGTAACCAAATATTTGAATATTAACTTTCAACATAATACTTCGAAATCCATAGTTTTTAAAACCATTACTTTCAAAACTAAATGGTTTGGATATTCAACAGTATATAAAATAAGTGGTTTAACTTAAATGTTACTTTGAAAAGAAATATTTCTCGTGGCTTTACAATACATTTCTTTATTTAAAGTTAAAACCAAAATTTAATATCGCTTCAAGTTCCAAAACCATTTCAATAAATTCATATATATACGTATATCCATTTTGAGTATAAATATTTCAACTAAAGTTGGATTTTATTCTTTCAAATCAAATGTTCTATTAATTAGCCTTGAATATTCACATAGAATCCATAATTTATAAGACTTCAATTTCTAGTAATAAATTATATATATTTTCCAATTCAAGTTATACTAGAATATTCATTTAATTTATTTTGGGAAAATCCAATTATAAATATCATATCTTAAAATTTCCAACTTAACATTTAAACATAGGATATAAATTATCAAACTCCATTTACTAAATTTTCTTCCATTTTAATAAAGAGATTTATACACCATTTTATTTCAAATTTTTCAACTTCATATGTATATAAATATGGAAGAAAACATTTATTCAGTATAAAATTTAAGATTTTTATAAACCGTATTCCATCCAAACCATAGAAATCACATTAAAAATAGTTATATATAGACCGCGGTGCCTGTATATAGTTTTCTATCCTATGGTCAAGTGATACGGATATTTATCATTTAAATCCGCAATTTAAAAAAAATAAAACTGCGGTTGTATATCATTTCAAACCGCAATCCCGAATGAAGTGTAAATGCATACTAACTTGCAGTTTAATGATATCCAAATAAAACATTCATTCAACAACACATCCATCATCCAATCACAACATCGATCAATATCAATCAATAACAATTATATATATATATGATCATATATAACAGGTGATAACTGGCAGTTTATTCAAATTAAATTTATCAACTATTAATCTAACAGTTTATTCAGTAATAATTTATACAACTGTTAACTAGCAATTCATATGCAACAAAAATTTCCAACAGTCAATTAATACAAAATAAATCAATTAAATTAACAGTTAAATTTAATAAAATGCAATTCAACAGATATGAATGAAATAAACATGCCAAATACTCATAAATAAATTTCTGTTCATTTCTAAAATTTATTTAACAAACATAAAAGCTTCTAGTAATTGTGAGTGGGTCAAAACACTCACCTTTTGAATTTAAATCGAATGTAAATCCGATTTAAACCCAAAATTTGACGGTCTCTAAATTTATCCAAACCAGCGTCATCAGATCCGGAATTTAATTACGATCCTAACAAAAGAAATTTCGTGTGAAACGGAGTTCGTATGTGAAAGTTATCACAATTAAACGATTTGCAATTGAAATAAAAAAAAATTAAAAATAAACAAAACAAAAATAAAATACCGTGCCACATCCACCTTCCCTCGTGAAAAACGCATATGCTTCTTCTTGATTGCTAACTTTGTTCCGTAATTTTTCTTTTATTTCGATTTACTTTAATTTTCCTCCTTATTATATGAATGTATGTATTTTAAAAGGTTTGAAAGAAAAAGAAGATTTGAAAAAGAAGAATTGAAAAAAAATGATTAAAATAAGAACTGAAAACGGAAGAGAAGATCTAGATTTGAAAAGAAGAAAGTTTGAAATAGAAGTAAATTTGAAGAAGAAGAAGAAGAATATTTGAAGAGAAAGAAAAAAAATTAAAATGGGAGATAATAAGGAGCTTTGAAAAAACAAGAAAAAAGAAGAAGAAGAAGAAGAAGAAGAAGAAGAAGAATAGCATGGAGGCTAGGGTTAGAGTTAGGAGAAACAAAATGTAATAGAAGAATAAGAAGTAGGTTATTTATAAGGTTAGAGTTAGGTTTAGGGACAAATAGATTTGAAAGGAGAGGCTGCTATTAATTAGAAATAAAGTGAATATGAACACTTGGTATTGAAATATAGCAAATATGAACAGTCTTTTTTTTTTTTTAAAGTAGCAGGTATTAAAAAGAGGTATTTATTAATTAGAAAGAAAATGAATATGGAGGGACAAAAATAAATGACACGTTTCGTTAGTTTGATTCTAAATTAATTAAGTGCTAGATACAGAAAAATTTGAATACATCATATATATATATTCATACTTTAACTGTGTGACAAAATTTCTAAACATACATCAAGTACGATTAATTGGTGACAATATATAGGAATAATCAACAATAAATGTGGATGCAATCACATAAGGATCTAATAGGGAAGGAGATAAAAGTAACAACGTTGATTAATTCCACTTTCCCACTTTAGCCAATCCAATTACAAAATTTAAAATTTTATAAAATTTCTCTCCTTTGATTTCTTAAACAATTTTAATAACTAACAACAAGTTCTATGTTAATTCAATCATTAATCATTTCGCCAATTACCAAATTAAATTTCAATTATTCGCAATAAATCAAATTATAATTTTTTCATTCCAATAAATAAAATAAATCTTGATTTTTTTTTTCTTCCATCCTTATTAATTCCACAACTTGTTCAATTTGAAAATCATTATCATATTTTCCAAATGTTACCTTAATTTAACACTTATGTAACGTATTATTAGATTCGTTGCAAGATTTCAATTTCAATCCCCATTTCTTAATATACTCAAATTCTGGACATTTTTATTTCCTTACCCATAAGTGTAACATTTATTGCCAATTCCATCCAAATTTAACAGGTAACCCTTAACAATGTTTTCAATCCAAAGGTTATACTTAAGTTTACGTTGTATTCTACAACTTATCATATTATGAAGAAAATTCACATTATTCCCCAATATTACCTTAATTCATATTAACTTAACATTAAATTTACTCTTCATTCTATTATTAACCTATTAGTATTAAATAGATGAAATTAACATTGGTTTTACACTCTATTACGTAGATATCCTTAAATTTTATCTAAGTTTATATTTACATAATATTCCAACATTAAATTTCATCCAATTTTTTTTTTCTTCCTTTTTATTTTAATTAAATCCAATTTCCCTAAAGTTACATTCAAACAAGTAAATTTTGATTTCCAATCAATCATTATACTATACATTCTTAACATTTTTTCATTACACTACTAAATTCTACCTTGATAAGTTTACGCTTCTATTGCTTTACTTTCACACTTCCGTTAAAATATAAATTAATTCTAAAGTAACGTTTATTGTTGACCCCGCCATTTTAATTACTCATATTTAGATGAACGTTATTTCAAATAAGTTCATTGACTCATTTAAATTAGGTAGTTTATAGTAGTTGTTATCCCACCCTTACAACTATTTCCTACTAACGTGCTACCAACTCCTTTAATTAAAATTTGAATTCCAAACCTTATTTAATATACTAAGTAAGATAAATAACATATATAGATTGCTACCAACTTTCCTTTTCTTGCATTTATGTGTTTATTACTTGACACACCAGTAAATATTACATATACACAAAATTCCGTTATCACTTGCCTAACAAGGTTATTATCACTTAAGATCTCACTGCATCCACATTTTCACATTTTCATTTCCTAGTTTCTTTACTTTATTCTACATAATTTATTACAAATGGGATTTTCTTTGGTTTACATCTTATTTGTATTTAACATTTCTCAATCACCAATTCATTTCACTTTAACTGCGGTAAATTGGCGGATAAATTGAATTTGATTCCCAAAATCTAAATTAACAAGAAACAAGGGTAGGTAACATACAATAGTCATTACTCCAAATTCTAGTCACCTAAATAGTCTTTTATTCCTTGCAAATAAATGTTACTATTTATTTTCATAGTACAAATCTCAGTGATTATTCCATTTTATATTTGCTTAGGCCATTTATAGTCCACTATACATATCTACATAAATGGGTAATTTATTCAATTCATTAAGTGTCAATTCTATTAAGCCCTGTATATATCTTATGCATTCTTCTATTACTTTACAAAAGGGAATAACTTTTAAACTCATACACTTAATTAACAAAACCGTTATAAATCCAATAAACTTCCAAATCCAAGTTTGTACACATTTTACACAACTATTATGATTTCTCACAAACGTTGAATTTATTAAATGACCATTTATTATAATTTAATTCCCTTAATTGAATCAAATGCTTATTATTATATATATTCTTTTCATTCTACCATTCCTTCCCATTATAAATTCATTAACGTATTTACACATCTCTATCTTTCAAATATAAATAACCAAACTGATTACAAACACTGTTTCTATCAATTTTCATAAGTTTGTTCAAAACTATACTTTTGTTTACATAAAATAAATTTTATGTTTCTATTAGTTTTCTTTTCCTTTCACTACAGGCATAAATTATTACTATCTACACTAATTACATCTTTGTATTAATGAACACCATTTAAGTTAATATTTATACTAACATTCACAAATTCAACATTTATTTGTTTCTTCAAAATTACTTTAAATCAAGTTGTGAAAATTAACATTATCCACATCTATTATCATAAAATTTTATAGTTACACTAAATTGCAACCACTATACCAAATTTCTACGTTTACTCCTAAACAAATTAGAAATTATATTAATTCATTTTATTAAATATCATAAATTTAACGGGTCGTTACAGTTTAGGTGTTTAAGTAAAGTACTTAGGAAAAATTTTCAAGTTGAAATTTTGGTCACTCGTGCAACTTGAGGAAAAACCCGAAGTAATGGAGCTTTCAGCTCGGGTTTGACTCGAAGCAGCTGATAATTTCCTTGAGTCAGCATGTAAGCGGTTTGAAATTTTAAGGAAATTCAAGGTTTGAAAATAAAACTTGTTAAATTAAAATTCTCTTCAATATTTAAACGTTCCTAAGTTTTAAAATAGTAAGGAGTTTTTTTTTAAATAATTGTTTTACTTAACCTAAATCTAAATGGTTTAAATAAATTGATTTTAATTTAAAGGGTATCTACTTAATAATGTATAAGGAAATAATCATTAAAAAGGATGTTTAAGAGTGGTTAAACTGATTTTCAACATCATGTTAACATATTGGTTAAGGGGAAATAATTATTATTTGAAGTGAATTATTTAATATAAGTAATTAAGTAAATTAACTAATAATTTGAGTTAATAAATCAAGTAAGTAATGATTAAATGAAAATAGTAATTACTTGGTGAAAGCAATTAAGGGTTAATTAATTTAGATAATGATTTAATTAATAAAGTATTATGTATTAATTAAAGGTTAATCGATGATAATTAATTAAGTAATTAAGATAAATTAATTTCTAATTTGGAATTAATTAAGCAATTAATTAAGATTAATTAATTGTAAATTAAGGGTTAATTAGTAATTATTTAAGGAATGGTAAATTTTTAATCAAGTTTTTATTAATGAATAATTAAAGTTATTAATTAATAATTAAAGGGTAATTAATTAATTAATTAAAGATTAATTAATTGATAATGAGGGTAATTAAGAAGTGATAAATTAATTAAATGATTGTGATAAATTAATTAACGATAGGTTAGGCAAAGTAAAGCTATTAATTCTTAAATAATTGATTTAATTTGAATTAATTAAATTGATTTAAAATTTGAATTTGAGATATGTTTGCTTATGAATGATTGTATTACCTTGCATTGATTGTTATCTCTGGACAGTAATATTCTGTGACGTAAGATATGTTGTGTATTGATCTATGATATCTGTGATATGTTTTCGGTGTAAATACCCTTGGCCGCAAAACGGCATTTGAAATTCGATGCGATAGGGAGTCGGATTCTAGTTGGTTATCTGAAACCCATATCGAATCATATTAGTGAATCCTTGTTATGGATAAATTTACTTTATCTATGAATTTGTGAATGAAGATAAGTGTTATAGCTTATACCGCTTATCGATGTTGCTGCACTTTAATCAGTGATGTGATGATTGTTGTTGCACTATTGTGTGTAAACCCCTGGACCACACTATACACACACAAATATGGATTGCACGTGGAAATCGGTTAAGTCACAGATTTTTAAAATAGTTTTGAATTTGAATTTTAAATTCAAATAGTTTTGGAAATGAATTGGGTTTAAAGTGAAAAACTTTTGAAAAGGTGTTTTAAGAATGTAAGTTATTTTGAACAACTTAATAAGGATTTGAAATTTAAATCATCCGATTTAAATTTGAATTCAATATCAGAAATTGAATTCTATATCTGGTGCTTATGATGAAAAGGAAGTTATACAAGCTGTAAATGGGTTTATATTTTTTTTAGAACACTTTAAAAAGTATGATTTTGAGAATTTGAATTTAACCCTAGTTTAAAATTTGGAAGTCCTTAACTCGTGCAAATATAATCGGGGTTTCCGAAAACAGAAACCAGTGGTTTTAAATAATAATAATAGCTTTGATATAAGGAGAGAATTTCCAAAATTATGATGAAAAGATTTCAAATTTGAAATTGAATTGTTTTGAAAAGCTATAATTGAATCTTTGTGAAAGATAATTGAACCCTATTTTGAAATTGAAGAGGATTTTAAAAGATTGAAACGGGAATTATTTTGAAAGTTATGAAGGAATCTCTGGGAATTGTTTTAAAAGTTATGAATGAATCTTTGGAAATTGTTTTGAAAGCTATGAAATGAGTCTTTGGTTAAAAAAACCGGATGAATTAATCCAATTTTGAAATGGGATTGTTTTGAAAGGCTTAAGTGAATCTTTGTCAAAGAGTGGTGAACCTTGTTTAAAATTGAAAGTGTTCTTAAAAGTGAATCTTTTGTTTAAAGGATTTAAATATGGAAATTGTTTAAACCAATGAAGGTTTTTGAAATGAATCTTTTGTTTAAAAGATTGGAAATGGTAATTTGTTTAAACCATTTGACTGAAAGGTTTTGGATAATAAGTTGTAACTTAACTGAGACCCCAATATCCATATGTTTTAAACGTTGCGCTCACTCTTCGGTTTAGCCGGGAGAGGACCTTTGTGTCATATAGCCCATTCCGAACATGTGATACGACGTTATGGATAGCAATTGAAGACCGGTGGTGGAGACCGGGTGTTTGCGAGAACAATAGGATGACCTATTGATTGTCTCTGCACTGAGTAGCTACGGTATAGAGATTCCCTAAGTGATGGGAAGTCCGATCGGGATTGTGAATACCCGGATTGCAAGGGCTTCTTCGGAAGTGCCTTCGGTTCTGTTCGAACCCGGAACAGACTTGTATGGATGTGTGTCTGACATTACACTTTGAGATGTAAGGCTGGTTTCTATCAAATACATTTCTGTTTGGTGGCGGAGATTTATTCTCTTAGCTTAACACCCTTCTCTGAGACGTGCGAGCTCATAGGTTATGTAGTTGATGGCTACTAGTGATACATTCCCAATTTGGTAATGTGGCATACGAAGTGCTATTGATCATTTATTGATCGAAGCATGGCTTTTGTGAAAAGCGTAGCTTTTTGGATGTAACTTTGTCGAACTTCACAACCCGGTAATGGTCGAAACAGGAAAGATGCAGCAAGGTTATTTGGGGGTAGCGCCCCCTGAGGGTATGTTCATTTCCTTCTGGATAGAGGTGGTATCATGGTATGGAGCTCAGATACTTAACCTATGGGGTTGCTGCAAATTTATTACTTTGTGGTTGTTGGTAAATCCCGGGATAAAGGTTGGTTACGTCCGGGGGATGGCATACTCGTATCAGTAGTTACCTAGTTATAGAGGTAACCCGGCCTTGTGTTGGCAGAGATCCGATTAGGTTCTCGGGGCGTTCTTCCAGAGGCGTACCCATGTGGCCCAGGAAGTTCCTTACCCCGACCATTTGTTGGAAATCCAAAGAAACAACATGAACCCTTTAAGATTGCAATTGTATAACCTGCCTCCTCAGGAGGTAGCTATAGCAGGCATAATATAATAGTACCTATGCTCGCTAAGATTAATATTGTATTTTCGAAATGATTTTATATACTGTGCACTTATAATAATAATATCAAATGTTTTCTCGTATCAAGCATATTTGACTATCATTAGGAGAAATCTCCTCCAAGTCTGCGTTTCCATTATGTGTGTGGCAGGAGGCCTTATGGTAGTTTCATTTTCTAAAAAGCATTACGGATTTCAAAATTTAAAATTCTTTTGTTTTTTTTAAAGACCAAATGTTTTCGTTTGCTCATACCAGTCTCATGACTGACCCGGAGTTTATTGTTCCCTTCCTAAACTCTGGATGCCCACTATTTTCCACACGGGCAGTCTAGAGTTGGTTTTTTTCAGATAGTAGATATAAATATCGATCTGGTAGCCTTTAGCTTTTTTTCTGGCATTCTCTGGAGATCTTGGATATTGGAGTATTTAGATTCATGGACGAGACTTGCTTAGCTTGGTGAAATAAGATTGAGGTTCGAGCTCGTGGTTTGGAGTTTTGTTTTGGAGCATTAGTGTTGCTGTTGCTGTTTGATCACTGGTGTTATCTCTTGGCTATTCGTTTTCCGCTGTTATTTTTTGTCTCTGATAATATTGATTCATATTGTATCATCTTTGTATATCATTGGATATTGTATTCATTTGGAATTGTATTGATATTCATTTCTTTTCTTCCGCTGTGTTGTTATGCTTGATGTGTTATAAGCTCCGGCGAACCAGATTCGACGTTTGGATCTGCGACAATTGAATACTAGTGTCGTATTTGGTGCCGATTTTCGAAGGTCGAGTCAGGATCGTTACATTCTTGGTCTATTTCTTTTAACTATTGATATTCTCTAATATATCTTGTCTGTATGCCTAAATCAAGTTTTCTTACTATTTACAGATAGTGAGAATGAGCGGAAGAAGAGGACAAGGTACCACTGTAATTAGTCAAGTCGCTACAACAGCAATTATACCTACTCAACATCAGCCGAATCTGGCTTATCTATATAAGAGCTTCTTAAGTCTTGGTGGAAAGTCGTCACCAGCAAGGAGTCTATTGTTGAAGCCCAAGCTTGGATTAGATCGTGTGAAAGAATTTTTAAAGGATTGAAGTTGGAAGACGATCAGAAGCGACTAATAGCTTCCTGGCAACTCGAAGAGGAAGCATTAGCTTGGTGGGAGACAGTTACTGTAGATGAGTCAGAAGATGAGTTTGCTTGGAGACGATTTAAAGAAGTGTTTGAGCAGTATATGTTCCATCTGCTGGTATCTTCCGAATGTACCAGGAGTTCATGGATTTGAAACAGGGAAGTCTATCATTTGAGGAGTATTTGAATAAATTCAACGAATTGTCTCGATTTGGTCCAGAGCTGGTAAATACACCTTGAAGAAGAATGAAAAATTCATTTAGGGAATGAATAAGGAGTACCACAAGAGGATGACAACCCACATAAAAGAATCCTTTTCGGACTTGATCGATACGGGTTATCGATATGCCACCCTAGATATGTAGAAAGTTCTGGAAGAGAAGGGGAGTTCAAGTAGTTCGAATTGGAAGAAAAGAAAATTCGAAGGGAAGAAGCCGGATCAAGGTAAGGAGAAGGGGAGTAGTCAGGAAAAATCGGCTAGAAATATTACTTGTTATAACTGTCAAGAGAAAGGCCATTTAGCAAATGATTGTGAGAAGCCAAAGAAACAAATGAAGAAAGATCAACCTGTGAAGTCAAGTTGAAGAACTAAGGAATACTATTGTTGTCATCAGACGGGTCACGGAGTTAAAAATTTCCCAAAAAAGAAACAAGCACAAATAACGAAATTGTACGCAATAGAAGATGATCGCTCAACTTCAAAGACAGAGGAAGGAAAGGGAGTTTTGGAAGGTAACCTTATTGTTGGTGATAGAGTCGTTAGAGTTTTATTCGACATGGGAGCTTCACATAGCTTTATCTCCCAACAAATCATGAATGAATTAAAACTTAAACCTAAATTTTTCGATAAACCAATTTGTGTGAAGAATCCAATGCGTGGTCCTGCAAATATTTGTCTATATTGGAGGAGAGTGCCTATCTCGTATTCTGGCCATCAATTTCCTATCAACCTTTATGTTTTCAACTTTAATGAATTTGAAATTCTACTCGGAATGAATTGTTTAACAAGATACGAAGCCAAATTAGATTGCAACAATCGAACGTTATTGTCAAATCGAAACTGGGAAATTTTATTCAAATCTCTTGCGAGGATCCGAGTCCTAAGAGAGATAAAGTGATGTATACTTTGGGATATCTAGAACCTAGTCTGGAGTCCATTCCTATTGTCCAGCATTTTCCCGATGTATTTGAAGAGGTCAAATCCTTACCCCCACATAGAGAAATAGAATTCAGAATCGACTTAGTTCAGAATGCTCGTCCTGTCATTCATGCTAGTCGTAGGATGGCACCTCGGGAAAGAGTTGAACTAGTCAAGCAAACCGGTGATTTGCTAAAGAAGGGATTGATTCAACCTAATGTTTCTGAATGGGATTCAGCTATAATGTTTGTGGCTAAATCTGACGGATCCTTGAGATTGTTTGTTGACTACAACGATTTCAATAAACAAACTCTCAAGAACAAGTTTCCTTTACCTAGGATCGACGATCTATTCGATCAATTGCACAGTGCATGATTCTTTTCTAAGATGGATCTAGCCCAGGGATTTCATCAGCTACGAATTGTCGAAGACTGTGTGCATTTAACTGCTTTTAGGGGTCCGGACATTTTCTACGAATGGTTAGTCATGCCTTTCGGACTAACCAACGCTCTCGCATACTTCGTAGATTTAACGACCTGTGTGTTTCAAGAGGTGTTGAATAAATTTGTTCTTGTATTTATTAATGATATCCTAATCTACTCCAAAATCGAAGTGGAGCATGTTGAGCATCTAAGAATTATTTTGGAGATATTGAGAAGGAATATCCTATTCGCCAAATTTTCTAAATGCCACTTTTGGGTCAAAGAAGTCAGATTTCTCGGCCATACTATTAATGAAGAAGGGATTTCTATTGATCCAAGCAAGATTTCCTCTATTCTTGACTGGAAGCGACCCACGACTCCAAAAGAAGTTCGAAGTTTTCTAGGTTTAACAGGATATTACCGGAAGTGTAACGACCCAGAATTTTGAATAATTTAATTTGAAAATATTTAATTAATTTTAAATATTTGAATGATGGTTTGAATTGAATTTCAAATTATCAGAATGAATATAACGATTAAATTATAGAATTTAATCTGTTGTGAGTTGAATAAAAATTTGTATCTTCAATTTTAAGCCGATTTAAAATATTTCAAAGGCTTGTAAAATTCATATTGATAATACTGAAAGTTATAGTAGCTTCAGAATTTAAATTGAAAGTGAATTGTTCAGTTTTGAAATTTTATCGTTCGAATCGATATTTAAAAATAGCCGTCCGAGGCACAGTCTCAGAATTCGAAGAAACCAGTTCCATTGGGTCCAGAATATTGAATTATTCTCGGATTTCAAATTTCGTATCAATTGGAGTTGATATGTGAGCGTACGTTGAGTAAACGCGCTGAAATAAAAATCGAATTCAAATTTAAATTTGAATTTAAATTGGTCAAACATGCTTCCATTTATTACGCCTAAATTCAAGCAGAGGATCACGCCTGATATCACGAAATAAATCGTGCCAAACATACTTCGTTCGTTTTTAAGTACCTAGCCCCTACTTCTCCTCGTCCATTCAAACGAAACATCAGAAGAAAAAAAAAATGGCCGAAGCCCTTGAACGAAATCACGATCGCAACAAAGGGGCGGCGCACGAATTGGGGGAGCCAACGGCGCACGCGCGCGTAAGCGTGGATCTGGAGGGCGATGTCTGGAGTGAGGCGCGCGCGTACGCGTTTCGATGGTGGGTTCACGGCGGCGATTGTCGTTGTCGTCGCGATTAGGTGCTCGCGTGGGGAATGAAGGCGATTGCGGCTACTGACGCGCGCGTAGGGGTTGTCGGCGAGGCGCGCGCGTGCTAGCGCGAGACGATGGAAGGGGGAGGAGTGGCGCACGCTCGTGTACGATGATGGTGAGGCGATTTGGCGGCAGTTGAGGCGAATTGGGGGGTCGCGACTTTGAGAAGCGCACAGGCCGAGGTCGCGATTGAAGTGGGGGAAATCGCGGCGCGCGATGGTGTGGCGACGTGACTGAGTGGAGGTGGCGGTGTCGAGGGGTTGTGACTGCGGCAGCGCGGCGTCGCGTGGATCTAGGGCGACGACGCTCGAGGCGATGGAGTTGGTAGCGCGCGCGGATTTGGGATTCGACTGCAGTAAGGTAATTAAATTTAATTTTGTTTTAATCTTAGTTAATATATATATATATATAAATATAGGTATTATATATATATATATAATAAAATTTGTAAAGTTTCGCCAGTAAGTTAAATACAGTATTATAGATAAAAAAAATAAAATTTATAAAGTTATAGTAAAGAAATTTGTTTAACCGGTAAATTTATTATTAAGGTGAAATGATTTATGTAAAAGGGATCAATTCGAATTTTAAATTTTTAGTTAAAATAAATTTATTAAACAAAGAAAAATAATTTTATTTAAAGAAAAATTAGTTAATTTGAATTTATAAAAAGGAAAAAAATTGTTAAAGATAAAATTTAGATTTATTTATTAAAAGAAATTTAAATTTTAGTTAAATAAATTTATTAACAAGAAATTGGTTTGAAACGAAACTATTAGTTAATTTAACTATTAAAATAAAAGCACCGATGAATCGAAATTATTAAACGAAAATTTATTTTTCGATTATTTCGAATATTAATAAATTGTATAAAATATTTATACTAGGTATAAATGAAGAAAACAAGTTGAATTGGAAGTGGATGGCAAACAGGAATAAAAGGTGAGAGCTTTTCACTCAAAAGGAATTTCTATTGTTATTTAAATTTTAAATAGTTAGATTTAAAATTTATTGACTGTGTTGATTGAATGCTTGAATGATGATTGTTATATATATATATATATAAATATTGGATGTGAATAGACCCTATACGCCGTTAGTAAGCGAAGGTTATTTATTACACACATATACCGCGATATTCCACCTCGAAGTGGAATTGGTATTATATTATATATATAGCAATATATATATATTGGCATATGTATATATTGCAGTTGATTGATTTCCCGCATTTCTTTTTAGCGGATGAGACCCTATGCGCCGTTAGTAAGCGGATATATATTTATAAAATCCCATATACCGCGATATTCCGTCTTGAAACGGAATGGTATTGTGCTAATGTCTGTGGATGTAGGGAAACAGGTTGGAGGGATCCAACTGGATTCCTCACAAATATTTATTGATTTTAAATATTGTGATACTTGATTGTTTATCAAATCGATATATGATATTGAAAAATCGTGATTGACTATTGATGTGTTGCATCATCGGATCCAATTTTGAAAGTTTAAAAATAACGATTTTTTATTTATAAAGGATTCTAAAGTGATTTTGAAAGTATACATTTATAAAATATTTTTGGAGTTGATTTATTACAAATAAATAAACGTTATAATTTTTAGGTTATAAAAATTATGATTTTTGAGGAATGTAGTTAAAAGTGATTTTTGAGAATATGAGATTAATGATTTGATAAAATAATTTAAACTGGGATTTTTTATAAAAAAGTTAAAAAAATAGGATTTATGAAATTTGATTATTTTATAAATCAAAGTGATGAAATTATGAAAGACTTTGAAGATGTTTCAAAAAGAATAATATAAATTGTTTTATATTAAAAGATTTATAAATCGATATTTATAAATTAAAAACATTAGAATTTGTAAAACGAACTTTTCTAAGTGTTAAAATAAATTGAAAATGAATTTCATAAATAGAAGCGGAATTATAGAATTATAACGGTGAAGTTATAAATAGAATTTTATAAGCAGTAGGTTTATAAAATTTATAAAGTTATTAAAGGAATGATTTTGGATAAATGAATGAATCTTATAAGTTATAAGATTATAAAATTTATGAAGTTTAAAGGAATGATTTTGTAAATAAATAAATTATAAGTATTTGACTTATAATATGAATTTCTAGTATATCATTGTGATATGAATTGAGATAGGTTAATAAAGAAAATTTATAAAAGGAAGTTGATATAAAATAAATAGAATAGAAGTTATAAACGTTGTTTTATAAATTCAAAATGACTTATTTGATAAGTAAATTGTTCTAATTTATTTATGGAGATATATTCATGTTTTAGACAGTGAAAAATTCCTTAAACTAAAATGAATAGAAGTGATGAAATTTATTAACAAAGTATATTCACGTTTTTGAATAGTGAATATTATGTTAAAGAAATTATTTTGGAAGTGATGTTTGAAATGGAATTAGAACGATCTAATGATGTTTTAAAATATGTTGAGATTTGAAACCATAGATTTCAACATTTATTGTTGAAATAGATGTTTTCGAGAAATAGAAGGAAATAATAGATTATAACACTGTTGTTATAAGAGATAATTTCCGAAAGGAAATGTTTTGTATAGTATTGGGATTTATATATCTATTTTAATTTCGAATCCCTATACTAGTGATTTTGGGTTGTTGTAACGATGTTTTACGCAACATTCGTTTTGGCCCAAATAAATATGATTAAGTGAATGATTTCCTTAAAGAATGAAATATATACTTAATTTCGATTAGAGTATATGGAATATTTTCTAAGTGTTGAAAATAAAAGATTGTGAATTACTTATTTAATAAGTATAGAAATGTTTTCCAATATAAAGTGAATATGTTGAGAATTTATCTTTTTGAAGATAAATTGAAAAATGGATATTTGAAATCATATATTCATAAATATTTTGGAAATATAAATTCAATATGGAATTTATAAATGGAATTGGGAAAATAGGTTTAAAAATAAATATTGATTTATTTTTGAAATATGGAAAGTTATATCTTCTAAAGATATTTTTTGGAAATAAATAATTTGGAAAATTATTTGGATTCTGGTGATGTTGGCATATCTATTGATAGTTCACTAACCGACTATCAATATTTACCTTCAAATAGGTATTTGTTGTGAATTGTTTGAAATTGAATGCCACACTTATTTTTTTTTAAAATAAGCGCTCACTATTCGGGTTAACCGGGAAAGGACCATGGGGTCGTATAACCCATTCCGAATATGTGATACGTCGTGATAAATTGCATTCGAAGATCGGTGTTGAAGACCGGATATTTTCGAAAGCGAAAGGATTTCTTGTTGATTGTCTCTGCACTGGCTGATCCCTGGTATTGAGATCTCCATAAGTGATGGGAAATCCGAACGTGATTAGAAATTATTCGGATTGCAAGGACTTCTTTGTAAGTGCCTTCGGTTCTGTTCGAGCCCGGAACAGACTTGTATGGATTGTATGCCTGACATTACAAGTTGAGATATAAAGCCGATTTCTTTCAAATATATTTCTGAGGTGGCGGAGAATCTATTCTTTTAGCTTAACACCCTTCTCTGAGACGTACGAGTTCAGAGGTTATATAGTTGAAGTTATCAGCGATATATTCCCAGTTTGGTAATGTGACATGCTGAGTGATGCTGAAATGATCATTGTGTTGATTATTGTGATAGGATCATTTATTTGATCGTCTATCTTAGTGATCATCGTGTTGATCATTTGTTGACCCAAAGCACGGCTTTTTGTACAAAGTGTGTTTTTGTGGACGTGAATTCGTCGAGCCTCACATCCCGGTAATGGTCAAAACAGGAAAGATGCAACAAGGTTATTAGGGGTTGTTGTAGCTCCCCTTAGGGTATGTACATTTCCTTCTGGATAGAGGTTGTATCATGGTATGGAGCCCAGATATTTAACCTATGTGGTTACTACGAGTTTATTACTTTGTGGTTGTTGGTTATCGGGATCCCGTGAAAAAGGTCGTTTACGATCGGGGAATGGCGTGCTCGTGTCAGTAGTTACCCAGTTAGGGGTAACCCGGCCTTGTGTTGGCAGAGTTCCGGTTTGGTTCTCGGGGGTGTCTTTCCAGAGGCATTCTCAGTGGCAATGGGAAGTTCCTTGGCCTGACCATTTGTTGGAAATCCAATTCCCAATACGAAACTTGTACGGTATTAGTTGTAGAACCTGCTATTCACTTATGGTGGTCACCACTGTTTGGATGGTAGCTATAGTAGGCATAGTTCGAAATGTCTATGCTGGCTAAGATTTATATTCTACTTTCGAAATGAATTTTTTCTACACTATACACTAATAATAATATCAAATGTTATTTTAAATGCGTATCAAGCATCTTTGACTATCATAAGGAGAAATCTCCTCCGATTCTGCGTTTGCATTGTGTGTGTGTGCGGGAGGCCTTATGGTAGTCTCATTTTTAAAAGCATTGCGAATTGAATTAAAAATATTCCTCTATTTTGATTTTAAAGATAAATAAACTGTTTTGAGTTCTCACACCAGTCACATGACTGACTTGGAGTTTATTGTTTTCCTTCCTAAACTCTGGGTGCCCACCAATTTTCCACACGGGCAGTCAAGAGAAAGGTTTATCAGGATATTCTGGATATTCTGAAGTTGCTGGAGGCAAGCTGGATGGCATGGCATATTACTTATATAGTAATTCTTTTTCCGCTGCACTGTTTGATGTTGTATGTTGTTGTACACTCTGATGATATGATGAAATGAAATATGATGAAATGTAATAACTGTAGTTCTTTGTTTAAAGATTATTCATTTATTATTATATGTTGTTCCGCTGCGAATTGTGAGATTCTGTTGTTGTTCTGTTGTTTCCTTTCTGTTCCGTTCTATTTTTAAAATTTTCTATCTTCTGTTTTTCTAATTCTCTGTTTTCTAAAAATTGTCTATCTTCTTTTCCCTCTATCTTCTTCTCTTCTTTTCTTCCCTTTTCTTTTCTTAAATTCTTTCTAAAACCCTAATGGTTCGGTTTTCGGCAACGAAAAATCGCTTCCGTTACAGTTGGTATCAGAGCTGTTGGTTAAGCGACAACCATGGTTCTGTTGGGTATTACTTGTTAGAGATAGAGTCAGCAGTACTCTAGAATGAGTTTGAGTGTAATAATAGATATGAGCGCGTATTTGTTAATGAATATAAAATTGATTTATATTATAAAATAAATTTTTCCCAAAACTATTTTTGTATAGAAAAGAAATGGTTTTCTATGAATTATTATAGTATATGGTTGCATGATTGTTAGAAGTAATAATATAGAATTATTATCATTAGTAATGAAATTAAATAAAATGGAATTGGATTTCTAAGTGAAAATGAGATGAATTGAATATTGAAATGAATTAGTGAATAAAACTAATTCAATATAGTAATGTGAATTACTAAATAAAAGTTAATCGTTAGAATTCAATATTTAAAATTGAGAATCGAATTCGAATGAATTTGAAGTCGGGAGATTGAATGAAAATTAATATGTAACTTCAATACTGAAGTAAAAACATATAAAGAAACATATATCGAAATTTTGCAATAGAATTGGCAAAATGGTTTGAATGTTGGATTTGGATGCTACTACTAGCAAGTTATACAGGTTATACAGGTGTATAAAGAAATGGAAATTTTGATTTCAAAGATAAAAATTGAATTGCTCGACAAAAAGGTACGTATTTCAATTTCAGTATGAGATTTGATGACTTTCTTCTCTAGCCACTTGGCTTTTCTCTTTTCTTTTTGATTCTGAGGGGCCGTGGTGCCATTTTGTAGTCGTACCGATCGAGCCGCGCAAAGGAAACGCTGGCGAATTTTTCGAAAATTTAGGGTGTTAGAAAAATTTTGAGAAAAATTTGAAAGTTTGAAATTTGAATTTGAATTTAAATTTGAATGGTTAGTAAAACAATGTTGTTTGAAACCTATAATTGAAGTTGAAAAGCTAGTTGGAATGATAGTGAATCACTAGTAAAAAAGATTTGTGTTAGCAAGTTGATAAAACTATTTGAATTGTGAAAAATAATAATCAGGATAAGGGCATTCTTCTTAACTTGTAATTTCGGGACGAAATTCTTTTAAGGGGGAAAGATTGTAACGACCCAGAATTTTGAATAATTTAATTTGAAAATATTTAATTAATTTTAAATATTTGAATGATGGTTTGAATTGAATTTCAAATTATCAGAATGAATATAACGATTAAATTATAGAATTTAATCTGTTGTGAGTTGAATAAAAATTTGTATCTTCAATTTTAAGCCGATTTAAAATATTTCAAAGGCTTGTAAAATTCATATTGATAATACTGAAAGTTATAGTAGCTTCAGAATTTAAATTGAAAGTGAATTGTTCAGTTTTGAAATTTTATCGTTCGAATCGATATTTAAAAATAGCCGTCCGAGGCACAGTCTCAGAATTCGAAGAAACCAGTTCCATTGGGTCCGGAATATTGAATTATTCTCGGATTTCAAATTTCGTATCAATCGGAGTTGATATGTGAGCGTACGTTGAGTAAACGCGCTGAAATAAAAATCGAATTCAAATTTAAATTTGAATTTAAATTGGTCAAACATGCTTCCATTTATTACGCCTAAATTCAAGCAGAGGATCACGCCTGATATCACGAAATAAATCGTGCCAAACATACTTCGTTCGTTTTTAAGTACCTAGCCCCTACTTCTCCTCGTCCATTCAAACGAAACATCAGAAGAAAAAAAAAAATGGCCGAAGCCCTTGAACGAAATCACGATCGCAACAAAGGGGCGGCGCACGAATTGGGGGAGCCAACGGCGCACGCGCGCGTAAGCGTGGATCTGGAGGGCGATGTCTGGAGTGAGGCGCGCGCGTACGCGTTTCGATGGTGGGTTCACGGCGGCGATTGTCGTTGTCGTCGCGATTAGGTGCTCGCGTGGGGAATGAAGGCGATTGCGGCTACTGACGCGCGCGTAGGGGTTGTCGGCGAGGCGCGCGCGTGCTAGCGCGAGACGATGGAAGGGGGAGGAGTGGCGCACGCTCGTGTACGATGATGGTGAGGCGATTTGGCGGCAGTTGAGGCGAATTGGGGGGTCGCGACTTTGAGAAGCGCACAGGCCGAGGTCGCGATTGAAGTGGGGGAAATCACGGCGCGTGATGGTGTGGCGACGTGACTGAGTGGAGGTGGCGGTGTCGAGGGGTTGTGACTGCGGCAGCGCGGCGTCGCGTGGATCTAGGGCGACGACGCTCGAGGCGATGGAGTTGGTAGCGCGCGCGGATTTGGGATTCGACTGCAGTAAGGTAATTAAATTTAATTTTGTTTTAATCTTAGTTAATATATATATATATAAATATAGGTATTATATATATATATATATATAATAAAATTTGTAAAGTTTCGCCAGTAAGTTAAATACAGTATTATAGATAAAAAAAATAAAATTTATAAAGTTATAGTAAAGAAATTTGTTTAACCGGTAAATTTATTATTAAGGTGAAATGATTTATGTAAAAGGGATCAATTCGAATTTTAAATTTTTAGTTAAAATAAATTTATTAAACAAAGAAAAATAATTTTATTTAAAGAAAAATTAGTTAATTTGAATTTATAAAAAGGAAAAAAATTGTTAAAGATAAAATTTAGATTTATTTATTAAAAGAAATTTAAATTTTAGTTAAATAAATTTATTAACAAGAAATTGGTTTGAAACGAAACTATTAGTTAATTTAACTATTAAAATAAAAGCACCGATGAATCGAAATTATTAAACGAAAATTTATTTTTCGATTATTTCGAATATTAATAAATTGTATAAAATATTTATACTAGGTATAAATGAAGAAAACAAGTTGAATTGGAAGTGGATGGCAAACAGGAATAAAAGGTGAGAGCTTCTCACTCAAAAGGAATTTCTATTGTTATTTAAATTTTAAATAGTTAGATTTAAAATTTATTGACTGTGTTGATTGAATGCTTGAATGATGATTGTTATATATATATATATATATATATATATAAATATTGGATGTGAATAGACCCTATACGCCGTTAGTAAGCGGAGGTTATTTATTACACACATATACCGCGATATTCCACCTCGAAGTGGAATTGGTATTATATTATATATATAGCAATATATATATATTGGCATATGTATATATTGCAGTTGATTGATTTCCCGCATTTCTTTTTAGCGGATGAGACCCTATGCGCCGTTAGTAAGCGGATATATATTTATAAAATCCCATATACCGCGATATTCCGTCTTGAAACGGAATGGTATTGTGCTAATGTCTGTGGATGCAGGGAAACAGGTTGGAGGGATCCAACTAGATTCCTCACAAATATTTATTGATTTTAAATATTGTGATACTTGATTGTTTATCAAATCGATATATGATATTGAAAAATCGTGATTGACTATTGATGTGTTGCATCATCGGATCCAATTTTGAAAGTTTAAAAATAACGATTTTTTATTTATAAAGGATTCTAAAGTGATTTTGAAAGTATACATTTATAAAATATTTTTGGAGTTGATTTATTACAAATAAATAAACGTTATAATTTTTAGGTTATAAAAATTATGATTTTTGAGGAATGTAGTTAAAAGTGATTTTTGAGAATATGAGATTAATGATTTGATAAAATAATTTAAACTGGGATTTTTTATAAAAAAGTTAAAAAAATAGGATTTATGAAATTTGATTATTTTATAAATCAAAGTGATGAAATTATGAAAGACTTTGAAGATGTTTCAAAAAGAATAATATAAATTGTTTTATATTAAAAGATTTATAAATCGATATTTATAAATTAAAAACATTAGAATTTGTAAAACGAACTTTTCTAAGTGTTAAAATAAATTGAAAATGAATTTCATAAATAGAAGCGGAATTATAGAATTATAACGGTGAAGTTATAAATAGAATTTTATAAGCAGTAGGTTTATAAAATTTATAAAGTTATTAAAGGAATGATTTTGGATAAATGAATGAATCTTATAAGTTATAAGATTATAAAATTTATGAAGTTTAAAGGAATGATTTTGTAAATAAATAAATTATAAGTATTTGACTTATAATATGAATTTCTAGTATATCATTGTGATATGAATTGAGATAGGTTAATAAAGAAAATTTATAAAAGGAAGTTGATATAAAATAAATAGAATAGAAGTTATAAACGTTGTTTTATAAATTCAAAATGACTTATTTGATAAGTAAATTGTTCTAATTTATTTATGGAGATATATTCATGTTTTAGACAGTGAAAAATTCCTTAAACTAAAATGAATAGAAGTGATGAAATTTATTAACAAAGTATATTCACGTTTTTGAATAGTGAATATTATGTTAAAGAAATTATTTTGGAAGTGATGTTTGAAATGGAATTAGAACGATCTAATGATGTTTTAAAATATGTTGAGATTTGAAACCATAGATTTCAACATTTATTGTTGAAATAGATGTTTTCGAGAAATAGAAGGAAATAATAGATTATAACACTGTTGTTATAAGAGATAATTTCCAAAAGGAAATGTTTTGTATAGTATTGGGATTTATATATCTATTTTAATTTCGAATCCCTATACTAGTGATTTTGGGTTGTTGTAACGATGTTTTACGCAACATTCGTTTTGGCCCAAATAAATATGATTAAGTGAATGATTTCCTTAAAGAATGAAATATATACTTAATTTCGATTAGAGTATATGGAATATTTTCTAAGTGTTGAAAATAAAAGATTGTGAATTACTTATTTAATAAGTATAGAAATGTTTTCCAATATAAAGTGAATATGTTGAGAATTTATCTTTTTGAAGATAAATTGAAAAATGGATATTTGAAATCATATATTCATAAATATTTTGGAAATATAAATTCAATATGGAATTTATAAATGGAATTGGGAAAATAGGTTTAAAAATAAATATTGATTTATTTTTGAAATATGGAAAGTTATATCTTCTAAAGATATTTTTTGGAAATAAATAATTTGGAAAATTATTTGGATTCTGGTGATGTTGGCATATCTATTGATAGTTCAATAACCGACTATCAATATTTACCTTCAAATAGGTATTTGTTGTGAATTGTTTGAAATTGAATGCCACACTTATTTTTTTTTAAAATAAGCGCTCACTATTCGGGTTAACCGGGAAAGGACCATGGGGTCGTATAACCCATTCCGAATATGTGATACGTCGTGATAAATTGCATTCGAAGATCGGTGTTGAAGACCGGATATTTTCGAAAGCGAAAGGATTTCTTGTTGATTGTCTCTGCACTGGCTGATCCCTGGTATTGAGATCTCCATAAGTGATGGGAAATCCGAACGTGATTAGAAATTATTCGGATTGCAAGGACTTCTTTGTAAGTGCCTTCGGTTCTGTTCGAGCCCGGAACAGACTTGTATGGATTGTATGCCTGACATTACAAGTTGAGATATAAAGCCGATTTCTTTCAAATATATTTCTGAGGTGGCGGAGAATCTATTCTTTTAGCTTAACACCCTTCTCTGAGACGTACGAGTTCAGAGGTTATATAGTTGAAGTTATCAGCGATATATTCCCAGTTTGGTAATGTGACATGCTGAGTGATGCTGAAATGATCATTGTGTTGATTATTGTGATAGGATCATTTATTTGATCGTCTATCTTAGTGATCATCGTGTTGATCATTTGTTGACCCAAAGCACGGCTTTTTGTACAAAGTGTGTTTTTGTGGACGTGAATTCGTCGAGCCTCACATCCCGGTAATGGTCAAAACAGGAAAGATGCAGCAAGGTTATTAGGGGTTGTTGTAGCTCCCCTTAGGGTATGTACATTTCCTTCTGGATAGAGGTTGTATCATGGTATGGAGCCCAGATATTTAACCTATGTGGTTACTGCGAGTTTATTACTTTGTGGTTGTTGGTTATCGGGATCCCGTGAAAAAGGTCGTTTACGATCGGGGAATGGCGTGCTCGTGTCAGTAGTTACCCAGTTAGGGGTAACCCGGCCTTGTGTTGGCAGAGTTCCGGTTTGGTTCTCGGGGGTGTCTTTCCAGAGGCATTCTCAGTGGCAATGGGAAGTTCCTTGGCCTGACCATTTGTTGGAAATCCAATTCCCAATACGAAACTTGTACGGTATTAGTTGTAGAACCTGCTATTCACTTATGGTGGTCACCACTGTTTGGATGGTAGCTATAGTAGGCATAGTTCGAAATGTCTATGCTGGCTAAGATTTATATTCTACTTTCGAAATGAATTTTTTCTACACTATACACTAATAATAATATCAAATGTTATTTTAAATGCGTATCAAGCATCTTTGACTATCATAAGGAGAAATCTCCTCCGATTCTGCGTTTGCATTGTGTGTGTGTGCGGGAGGCCTTATGGTAGTCTCATTTTTAAAAGCATTGCGAATTGAATTAAAAATATTCCTCTATTTTGATTTTAAAGATAAATAAACTGTTTTGAGTTCTCACACCAGTCACATGACTGACTTGGAGTTTATTGTTTTCCTTCCTAAACTCTGGGTGCCCACCAATTTTCCACACGGGCAGTCAAGAGAAAGGTTTATCAGGATATTCTGGATATTCTGAAGTTGCTGGAGGCAAGCTGGATGGCATGGCATATTACTTATATAGTAATTCTTTTTCCGCTGCACTGTTTGATGTTGTATGTTGTTGTACACTCTGATGATATGATGAAATGAAATATGATGAAATGTAATAACTGTAGTTCTTTGTTTAAAGATTATTCATTTATTATTATATGTTGTTCCGCTGCGAGTTGTGAGATTCTGTTGTTGTTCTGTTGTTTCCTTTCTGTTCCGTTCTATTTTTAAAATTTTCTATCTTCTGTTTTTCTAATTCTCTGTTTTCTAAAAATTGTCTATCTTCTTTTCCCTCTATCTTCTTCTCTTCTTTTCTTCCCTTTTCTTTTCTTAAATTCTTTCTAAAACCCTAATGGTTCGGTTTTCGGCAACGAAAAATCGCTTCCGTTACAGGAAGTTTGTTCAGGACTTTTCTAAGATAGCTAGTCCGTTGACTAGGCTAACAAAGAAGAATGCCAAGTTCAATTGGACTCCCAAATGTGATGAAGCTTTTCAGGAGTTGAAAAAGAGATTGACTACCGCTCTTATTCTCGCTATTATCAATAGGAACCAAGGCTTATCTGTCTATACTGACGCTTATGGTGATGGGGTGGGTGCAGTGTTAATGCAGAATGGGAAGGTAATTGCCTACGCGAGTAGATAATTATGTCCGCATGAGAGAAACTACCCAACACATGATTTGGAGCTCTTGGCTGTTATTTTCGCCTTAAAAATATGGTGACATTATCTTCTAGGTAAGAATCCCCTTTAGCTTCTCTAAAAAGAAAATTTTAAAGTTCAACTTAACTTAATTTTTATTTAATAAATCCTTCTTGTTTAGATGAAAATTTTGAATTATTCACCGACCACAAATCTTTGAAGTATCTCTTCACCCATTTGAATCTGCAACAACAACGTTGGTTGGAATTTCTGGCATCCTATGACCTAGATATTCAATATGCACCCGTAAAGGCCAATGTGGTTGTCGATGCTCTAAGCAGGAGGCATGTTGTTCTTGCACATCTTGTTATCACTCCTACCCTCCTTGAAAAGATCGCCAGTAAGCAGACAGAAGATAATTTTCTTCAAGAAATTTGTAAAAGAATATGTCGAGGTGAGGATACCAGTTTTGGAATCGATGATGGTGGAATTGTAAGATTAATAGGAAGAAAATCTGTCCCAGATGTTCCGGATTTAAAACGTGAAGTTTTGGACGAAAGCCACAAGTCCAAAATTTACATCCATCCAAGAGTCAATAAAATGTATCGTGATACCAAAAGAACATTTTGGTGGAAAACAATGAAAAGGGACATATCTATATATGTGAGTCATTGTGTTACCTGTCAACAAATTAAAAGCGATCAAAAGAAAGTGGCAGTTTACTTCAGCCTTTGGAAGTACCAAAGGGGAAATGGGATCAAGTATCGATAGATTTCATCGACGGATTGCCATGAACTAAGAAAGGAAATGAAGCAATTTGGGTTATAGTGAATCGTCTGACCAAAACTGCTCACTTCATCCCAGTGAAATCCACCCGGACAGCGGCAAGCTTAGCAGAGCTATATATAAAAGAGATTGTTCATCTCCATGGTACACCTAGCAGTATAGTGAGTGATCGTGATCCTATCTTCACTAGTATTTTTTGGGAGGCATTTCAAGCTGCACTGGGAACAAAACTGAACTTCAGTACTGCTTATCACCCGTAGTCCCATGGGCAGACAGAAAGGATTAATCGAATTCTAGAAGACCTTTTGCAAGCTTGTTTTCTCAACTTTGGTGGTTCTTGGGAGAACCATTTACCTCTAGTTGAATTCTCATATAACAATAACTATCAGACCAGCATCGAGATGGCTCCTTTTGAGGCTTTATATGGTCGTCCGTGTGGATCACCTGCATGCTGGATCGAGTCAGATGATAGACTCGTCCTTGGACTAGATATGATTAAAGAAGCCACGGAGAAAGTTGATTTTATTCGAAAGAAGTTAATAACTGCTCAAAGTCGTTAGAAGAGCTATTATGACTGTGGAAGAAGAGAATTGGAATTCCAGGTTGGAGATTTGGTATTTCTAAAAGTATCTTCAATGCGAGTGTTAAGGTTTGAGAAAACTGGTAAGCTAGCACCACGTTATATTGGTCCTTTTCCTATTCTGGAAAGGATCGGTCCTTTAGCATATCGAGTGCATCTAACTAGCTGGTTATCTGGCATGCATGATGTGTTTCACATTTATAACCTTTGGAAATATGTGCAGATCCGGATAGTATTATTGAAGAGGTAGCTCAGCAGGATCTTGAAATTACTCCTGACTTAGCAGTTAAAAGAGAACCATTGAAAATAATCGATCGTGATGAAAAGCAGCTGAGAAACAAATTTGTGAAACTAGTTAAAGTGCAATGGAGTGGCAATCCAAAGGATTGTACTTGGGAAACAAAGGATAGCATGCAAAAGTCCTATCCCAACCGCAGAGTGGATATCTCTGCTTAATCTGGTAAGCATTTCTTTATCTTTTATATCTTCATATGTTCTTTGCTTGTCTTTCTCTCTCTTTCAAATTTCGAGGACAAAATTTTCTTAAAGAGGGGAACCTGTAACATCCCCCAAATTTATCAATTTAAAATTTATGATTTATTTGAATTTCTGAATTTTAAATTGAGTTAATTTGAATTAATTTTTAAAATTTCAAAACAAGTGAAATATTGAGTTTCTTTATCTATATATATAATGGAATGGATTTCAAATTCGAATCTTAATACGGATTTGAATTTGTATTTGAATTTAAATTTAAAATAATATATTTAAAAAAATATTTGGATTCAAAATATTAGCACATGTGTATAATTTTATTAATGTATGAATTAGTATTAAAAAAACACTTTCTTTTAAAAGATTGTATAAATATAAAAGAAAATGTAATTATATAAATAAGAGAAAAGTAATTATAAAAAATATTTAAATCCTTATGCATGTATTAACAAGTGTTAGGACCATAAGTAAGTGAGTTTACAAGTGTTAGGGGGGATCAAGACAAGTGTTGTCTCTTTTGATTTTAAGTTTTAAGAAAATTCATAAAAGAAATTTAAGCTATTTTCTCATTCCTCTCTCATTTCTTTTACCTGTACAAACTCTCAAACTAGAAAACGAAAGAAAATTTATCAATCAAACTTTAAAACCAAATCAAACAAACCAAAAATCAAAACAAATTGAAACAAGGCTTCTTCTTCAATCTTTTAATCAGCAACTCAAGATCAAGCAAATTCAAGAATCAAGCATTGTAACGACCCACTATTTTGTACCATTCGAATTCGACAATAATAGAACATGTCGAGCTGGAATAGTTCAAAATAATAGATTGTAGAATAAATTTGGCAAAACTCAGAATATACAATAAATAAATCACAGAATCACATACACAGATATCAGAATCTCGCAGCGGAAATAAAAATTTAGTGGTTCATGAAGCCACTGATACAACTTTACAAAATAGAACTTACATTGTCTATAATCCTCAATACAATGTTGGGACATAAATAGAGATAGAGTCTTCAAAGTCTTGAATTCCAGAAAAGATAAAGGCTGAAACAACTTCCAACAGCACGAATGATCTACTGAGTGTCCTAGCTACGGAGAAGAAACTGAAGCTGCAACTCAGGCTGACCCGAGCGTACAATAAAACAAAACACTCGAGTCAGGACATACATACTTATATAATGTAAGCTAAATCAAGTGTACTGTAATATATAGCAAGTAACTCAAAGGATGCCTGGGACCGCCCATCCTCTAAGGATCCGTTAAACTATTTACTATGTAGTATATTGCGCTATTATAATAGTGTCTATTTATAAAGTAAACATACTTATTTCTTAGCATTAAGGGGTTACCCATATAGCCCTTAACACGTAATAGTCCCAGTAGTCCATCCAATATCATAGCTCCTCCTACTCGGGAAGCAACTAGAGGATACCACACGGGCTACGGGAGAAAACCAAACTCGTACAAAGCTCGATATGGTAGGTGACACGGCACAACTAGGCAATGCCAGGGTAGATATACCAATTGCTATCCGGACCGGTGGTAACGCGAAGCCGCAGCAACCGCCCACCTCGAACAACACTCCCAAATCAAAGGGTGCACCCAAACAATCACAAGAGTAATAGAATGGTATACGAAGAAGTGCGTTCGATCAGAGGAGCTACCTCATTAATCCGAGAATCGCTCCTGTTTTAGCCACCTTAAGCCAACTCACGGAAGTCGGGTCCACGTATATACCTTTCAAGAAACCGTCACCACCAACCTACTTCATTCTGGAAACTCCACCGCGTACACGGTTAGTCAAAGTGGTTTTCGGTATCGACAGAGAGTATGTCCATATCCGATCCCGGTCTCTTTGCCAACCAAACGTTATTATAACCCGTGGCCATTTTTAAAGCAGTTTATACTTTAGAACCAGAATAAACATTTCCATTTCAAAACTATAAATACGATATCATTTTAAAAACTCAAACAATATGATATCGTTATATTCAAATAAAATTCCTTTCCAAAGCCATACTGTTTAAAATTTATAATATATGGAAACCAAATATTTGAATTATACCTTCAAAGCATAATATTTTTGGAGATTTTACTTTAAAATCCATAACTCCCAAACACAATGGTTTGGATATTTAACGGTATATAGAATAAATGGGTTAACTTTATGGTTACTTTGTAAAGAAAAGAATTTTCATAGCTTTACAAATAATTTCTCTATTTAAGATTTTAAACCATAAATTAAATATCATTTTATATCCCCAAAACATTACAATTCCCATATATATTGGAGTATTTACTATTCAAACTAAGTTTGGGTTTATTCTTTCACAAATCAATGGTTTATTATTTAGTCTTGAATAAAACTCCAAATTTTTAACCATTAAATTTTTCCAAAATTTACTTAATACTAGAATATTTATCTTTAATTTATTTAGGAAAATACAGTCATAAATATTATGTCTTAAGCTTTTCCAAACTTAAGATAAAATAAAATTTATCAAATTCCATAAGTTTTAGAGCAATCAAATTCTAGATTCCATAGCACTTAGGAAATGCTACCTAAAGTTATGGGTAAACCTAGTCCAATTTCAAAAGAGACAGCATTTAAATGCTGTAATAGATTGTTTAACTTAATAAATATTTCCAAATATAACTTATTTATTTATATATTTCTTAACTGAAAACTTATTCTTTCAAAAATCCAGACTTTCCAAAATAAGTTATATTCCATAATTATATTCAATTATTTATTTATTTTTATTTATAACTTATTAAAAATTAATATAAATTCCTTTAAAGATATAAATCAAATATTTAACTTCCAAATTAGTTTTTAAATATTTCAGAAAATATTATAAGGACCACGGGCCTGTATATAGTTTTCTATCCTAGGTCAAGTGATACGGATTTATATCATTTCAATCCGTAATTTACAAATATCCCGGGTTCTATCATTTCAAACCCGCAATCCCAAGTAAATTTACAGCAGTTAACAGAACAAGTGAACAGTAATAATCAATTTGGCCTATCATTTCAGCCCATGACAATATATATATTTAACAGGGAACTTGCAGTGTGATTTAAGCAGTACATAAACAATAACATAATATAACTGCAGATATAATACAACAGGTAAATAACTGATAAGGTGTCAATGGGGTTCATCATTCTATATTATACTGCAGACAGATAATAGTGACATAAATTCTTACACATACACTTGCAATAATTTACTAAAATATAAATACGTATGTCTGGTGAGAAATACTCACCTGAAGGTTGCAGAAAATTTTGAATTCAAAAACGACTATTCACCGATAAAGAACGACAGAGGATAATGGTCAAATTTCTTCTGATGTCGCCTAGATTCAAATCTAGAAAAAAATTCAGATATTTTGAAACGCGACTTTAGAATTTTACGGTCAAAGAAAAAATTAAAATAGAACGAGAATTTGTTTGCTTTGCTCGACCACTCCACCGTGTAACGTGACCAAAACATACCCAAAACTGTGAACCGTGCTAACACACAAAAATTTCGACGAAAATTTTCCTAAAACAAACTACGGCAAAAGTTGAACACGAATACACGTGCACACAAATTTTTCTCCATGAACGTGATATGGATATGTGCACGTACGTGCACCACTCTACGCTCATGCACACGCCAAAATTTTGTGCAGCCTTCCTTTTTTTTTCAAAGCTTTATATTTTAACTTATATTTACAACTGGGTTACATAATTTTTTTTTTTTTTTCAAAATCATAATTTATTTCTCTGCAAATCTTCTTTCCAGATTCTACTATTGTTTTGCAACTCTACAATATGCCTCTAACTCACTGTAACTAATACTTTCCCATCATCCACTTTTACATCACAAGTTATTTCTAGTTAAAAGCATCTGACAAACCCCCAGCTACCCCACTACCATCCAGCTCGGTTCACAATTATGCCCTGCTCCAACTTCACTCACCAGACCCCAAACTCACCCAGATACAAAACAAATGCATGCTTTAATTTTTCTTGGTCACGTATCATGCCTGGAACTACCGTGCACACATGCACTGATGCACACTTGCCTACTCCTTCTCTCTGCCTCTTCCACTTCCTCCGCCTTTTTCATTCTTTTTTTTTTTTTTTTCTTCTTATATGCAGGCTACTCATCCTAAATGCAAGCTACAACTCCATAACTCCTGTCAGTCTCATCATTCACCATTGCTCAGAGCCACCCTCACCAATGCAACTTGTGCCAATATATGCAGACCCATCAAAAATGAACAACACAACTCAGTCTTTTGATACACTCCCAGATCTGCATGCTTCCCACAACCAACAGCATGCTTTCAAAAATTTTTATGTGGCCACCAAACTTTACTTATGAATTCAAAAGTTTAGACTTTCAGGCTTTAAAACTATGTTTAGTCAAAGACCATGCTTTTCTGGTGCACTGGTATATGCAGACAAGATACTTGCACACATCTCAACACTTCATCCTACAGGCTTATGCATGCACAGCCTATTTCTCAAATATGCCTAATCCTTACCACTGCGTGCACAGGTGCACATTTTAACATGTACACAGTGATACATCTTATTACAAACAAACTCCCAGATATGCAGATTTGCTTCATAGATGCAAGCAAAACTCACCCTATAATCACATTCAAACCTATTTTTATACTGACAATTCATACAATTCCTCTGCATAAATGCTTAAGGCAACTACCCATCATCTTAAAGCTTTACAAATCTGGCTCTGATATATAAGGGGTGCAAACTGTCACTGATATGCAATATGAAACAACTATGCAGACACTGATATGCTAAATCCTGTTGCATGCTTACTGACACAACCACTATTTAGCTATGCAACCTATACCTAGTTGGGCCAAATATTATGACATATGCCCTACTACTATAAAAACAGATTCAGCTACTTAAATCTGCTACTGCCAGAAAAATTTGATTTTTAATAGTAAAATCACCAATTTAAAAATCAAAACCAAAGAGGAGTTCTAGTTATACTGTGAATGAAGTTTTTTGAGCACTTCTGTTTGCTATAAGTAATTGGAAGTGCCAATTTTGATTCTGGAGGAGTAGGAGATATCTGAGATGATGAGAAAGTTTCTGGGTTGGATTAAAATTCATTTGTGAGGATGAATTTTGTTTTTAAAACTTAAAGCCCTGAGAAACACAATGCACCTTTAAAGTTTCTAGAAAATAGTATAAAGGCAAAGATCAAACTCTTTCAGTTTTAACAAGCTCCAACCTTAAATCTGAAGCAAGTTTAAGATCTGGAAAGAAAACATCAAGCAAAAGCATGCGAGTTTAAAATCTACAAATTATGTCTGCATTTGACCCTCTGGGATGGATTCAATCGAGTCCTACACACCAACTCTACAGTTTGAATAGCAACTACCTGCCTATTCTCCTCCTAGTATTGACAAACCCGAGTCTTCACTAACACTCTAGCCTCAATAAGGCAAATCAGGTCCAGGCTTGATAAATTTTAGGGCATGCAAATCAAAGGCCTTCCTCTTTTTACTTCCACTGCTTTGCCTACTTCCCTTCAAAAGAACAGTGCCACCATTTCCATATACTTATGTTTCAATATTTGCTCTTATGCCTATATGGAAGTTATATACATGCAGACAACCATGCTTCATATTGGAAATAAACCTACCCAAAACTTCAGCCTTCACAAAACAACTCATGCTTCTGATGTTTTTTTTTTTTTTTTTTTTTTTTTTTTTTTTTTGCTCTGTTCTTAAAAACAACTGCATACAAATAAATGATCCTAACTAGGCTAGGCCACTACTCCAACTACGGGTACAAGCCAAGAGTCAGGTCATGAAACCATGGTGGGACGGTCGAGCAAGGCACAAAAGAAAGAAGGAAATTGGAAGAAAAAAAAAATAAATAAAACTATCACCTGATGAAGCTTGAATCAGAGAGGACAGCCAAGAGGGAAGAGCTTATGAACTTAAGTGAATGAAACAAAGAGATTTATAGGCAGGAGCTTTCTGAATTACAGGGGAAGTAGAAAACGTATCAGTTTTCTAAAATAACCTTTGTATAAATTTAGGGGCCGGTGAGATAAATGGGACTGAAAACATCAGTGTATAAAGCTTTGCTTTTGTCCTTACCTCATACATTATACTAAATAAAAGAGTTGTGGCAGCCAGATATAAAACCCAATATATCTGCGTGAATTGGGCAGGGAAAATAGGCAAGCACGAGACTGATCTTTAACTCATAAAATTCTTGATTGCAACATTTGATGCCAATTAATAGTTGCGTGATTAACTATTTCAGTTTGCAAAATTGTATAAGCTTTTGAAAAGGCCGAGGGTTTCTCAGTTGATAGAGTTTGAATACCAACAGTATACCATTCAGTTTGTTGATTTCAATATTTCTCATTTATGACTGGCGTGATTTGATGATCTTGATTTTTATAATATGCTTGAACAAGGAAAAGAAAAAGAAAAGAGCAGTGTTCAAGAGATACGTTGCCAGTAAGCAAATACTCATTTGCTTTGAACAGAAAAAGGCAGTGAAAAAGAAACGTTCACACCATTGCTAGATTAGTGGGTACGAGATTTGATTTGTATCCTGATTGATCTTAAAAGAAACGGCAAGAAATGTGCAAGGCTTTTGAATTGAAACGTATACCATAAATTTCAAAACCAACTGTCAGCTAAACAAAGTACCGTTTGGTAGAGAATCACTGACTGATAATTTAAATCCAAAAATATTTAAAACTTGATTTTTACACTACACTAAACAGACGCAGGCTAAAACATCAAAAAATTTCACAAAAATAATATTTTAAAAACGCACGTTTTGTTACGTGGCTTTATACCCTATAATTGACGCGTCTTTTGAACGCGAAATCTAACCATTCAAACTTAGCTTAAATTTTCACAGATATTATTTAATTTTATTGACACAACAAATTTTATAAAATATATCCTCAAATTAAATAATTAAACTATAATTTTAAACACAAATTATATAAAATATATTTAAAAAAAAATTAAATAATTAAAATAAAATAAATGGCTAAAAACTAGGGTTGTTACACTCTCCCCCACTCAAGAACTTTTCGTCCTCGAAAAGGAACGAAAGAAAAAGAAGCAAATGAAGATAAGCTAGATAACAAGTACCATAAACGAATAGTTCCGGTATTTGAAGCACGAAGAAGATCCACTAGAATCGGTTTGCCCTTTTCAGTTTGACCGTCGGCCTAGGGTGCTCAGGTCCTGATGAGTAACAAAGATTTCAAAGATTATAGAAAGATTTCTAAATAGACTGGTATAAGCAATAGCCTTCCCATTCTGTAGCAGATAGGAAAACCAAGGACACTCAAAGATAGTTTTTAAACAAAATAGGATAATAACTTTGAAATCATAATTCTTTTGAAATCATAATACTTTGAAAGTCATTAAATTTATAAATATTATCATTTGGAAAACATACTACTAAAATCATAACACCCTTAAAATATTTCATTTATTTAATTATAAATTTTCCAAAACATTTTATTTTTAGAAACAGCAACACTTGAAATATGTTACCGTAGATATAATAGTATTTCTAATCAGCATTATTTTACTTAACTCTTAATTTTTATCAAATAACTAAACTACTTTATTTGAAATACCTATTTTAAAATAAGATATTCCATCAATAAGTTATACTTGGAATTTTTATTTGAACACCAATTCTCAAATTATCAAAATTTAAAATACGACTTACTTAAATCATAATTATTCATTTCAGGAAATAACCTTTATTAGAATCTCTTGTTTAGATTTTTAAGGTTCCATATTAAATCAAATTTGATTATCAGGTTATTTAAATAAAATTCCCTAAAATTTTTATTCCTTATTTACCCCCATTAATCTTTTATAACTAAAATTTAAGTGTATAATATTAATTATAACCACTCAAATTTTATTTATAAAAATCCTTTTTATATTGTATATTATCCAATTACATTGTTAACTTTTGAAAATCAAGGTAAGTTATATTAAAATGAAATTGGGTGTTATACAAATAAAACTTCCAATTTAATTATCTCCAATTGGAACTTTTTATTCAAAAATTTTATTTTCCTTTTTATTTTATTGAAATTTTCCTTAAGATAAAATTTAAGAATTGAATTTCTGATTCCCTTCAACCCATTTAGAGATAAATAAATATATATACATAATATGTCAAATCAAATTTAAATTATATATCTATATATATTAATTCATATTTTAGAAATTCAATCAATTAAAATCTCAAGGAAACACTGTAGCCGAATTACAGAATGGTCTTTTCACTTCGAAACTCGAAAATGAATGTCGATGATGCTGCAGTCATCACCGAAATTATTTTCCAGCGACAAAGAGAAGAGCACTAAATTTTTAAAATTCTTGGGAACAAATCTCTATATAAATACTTTAAATAATACATCCTTTTAAAGTTTAAACACAGGGTTTGAAACCATCAGAGATCTAATTCTCAAGTTCTTGTTTTAGATTCATTTCTGTTCCAATTTAAATTATAACCATTGTTTATATTCACTTATTTATATTAGACAAAACACATGGTTTACAAAACCATAAATAAAATCAAAACTATTATCTCTTGGCAACTAGTTAAATTAATTATAAAATTTCTGAAAATTATACTCATATATATAATATTAGATTTTATTTCAAATATAGAAATAAATTTCAAAACAAGGATAGGGACTCAAATTTTGATGAACTCAAATCAAATAGAATTCAAGATAAGTTGAAATCAGAAGATCCGATGATTAACAAAATAAGGAACTGGCAAGTTTATATCAATCGTGGACAACTTGACCTAGTCATCCGTGGCTTAAAGAATCAGATCGATATGGTTGGGTAAATCCTCATTTGATCTGGAGAGATAGGGTTCAGAATAATCAAAGATACTAGCATATAAACCGAGGATAAATATAAATCTCTGGTGAATCAATGCTAATGGTAAAGGAGTTTCACCCTTTATTAGAATAATGGCGAGACCGCCAATTCACTACAAAGATCATCCGAAGTGGAGTTATGGGACACTCCAGAATCTAAAGTAGATGAAAAAGTGAGGGACACGAATGAACTTTGGAACCACAGGTAATGTTCCAAATTCGAAAAGGAAGAGATTCAATCTCGAATGAAGGTGATTCTGTAAACCAAACTTACCGTACATTCTAAGTTTTGCCTAGAGCCAAAGCTCTGATACCAGCTGTAACGACCCACTATTTTGTACCATTCGAATTCGACAATAATAGAACATGTCGAGCTGGAATAGTTCAAAATAATAGATTGTAGAATAAATTTGGCAAAACTCAGAATATACAATAAATAAATCACAGAATCACATACACAGATATCAGAATCTCGCAGCGGAAATAAAAATTTAGTGGTTCATGAAGCCACTGATACAACTTTACAAAATAGAACTTACATTGTCTATAATCCTCAATACAATGTTGGGACATAAATAGAGATAGAGTCTTCAAAGTCTTGAATTCCAGAAAAGATAAAGGCTGAAACAACTTCCAACAGCACGAATGATCTACTGAGTGTCCTAGCTACGGAGAAGAAACTGAAGCTGCAACTCAGGCTGACCCGAGCGTACAATAAAACAAAACACTCGAGTCAGGACATACATACTTATATAATGTAAGCTAAATCAAGTGTACTGTAATATATAGCAAGTAACTCAAAGGATGCCTGGGACCGCCCATCCTCTAAGGATCCGTTAAACTATTTACTATGTAGTATATTGCGCTATTATAATAGTGTCTATTTATAAAGTAAACATACTTATTTCTTAGCATTAAGGGGTTACCCATATAGCCCTTAACACGTAATAGTCCCAGTAGTCCATCCAATATCATAGCTCCTCCTACTCGGGAAGCAACTAGAGGATACCACACGGGCTACGGGAGAAAACCAAACTCGTACAAAGCTCGATATGGTAGGTGACACGGCACAACTAGGCAATGCCAGGGTAGATATACCAATTGCTATCCGGACCGGTGGTAACGCGAAGCCGCAGCAACCGCCCACCTCGAACAACACTCCCAAATCAAAGGGTGCACCCAAACAATCACAAGAGTAATAGAATGGTATACGAAGAAGTGCGTTCGATCAGAGGAGCTACCTCATTAATCCGAGAATCGCTCCTGTTTTAGCCACCTTAAGCCAACTCACGGAAGTCGGGTCCACGTATATACCTTTCAAGAAACCGTCACCACCAACCTACTTCATTCTGGAAACTCCACCGCGTACACGGTTAGTCAAAGTGGTTTTCGGTATCGACAGAGAGTATGTCCATATCCGATCCCGGTCTCTTTGCCAACCAAACGTTATTATAACCCGTGGCCATTTTTAAAGCAGTTTATACTTTAGAACCAGAATAAACATTTCCATTTCAAAACTATAAATACGATATCATTTTAAAAACTCAAACAATATGATATCGTTATATTCAAATAAAATTCCTTTCCAAAGCCATACTGTTTAAAATTTATAATATATGGAAACCAAATATTTGAATTATACCTTCAAAGCATAATATTTTTGGAGATTTTACTTTAAAATCCATAACTCCCAAACACAATGGTTTGGATATTTAACGGTATATAGAATAAATGGGTTAACTTTATGGTTACTTTGTAAAGAAAAGAATTTTCATAGCTTTACAAATAATTTCTCTATTTAAGATTTTAAACCATAAATTAAATATCATTTTATATCCCCAAAACATTACAATTCCCATATATATTGGAGTATTTACTATTCAAACTAAGTTTGGGTTTATTCTTTCACAAATCAATGGTTTATTATTTAGTCTTGAATAAAACTCCAAATTTTTAACCATTAAATTTTTCCAAAATTTACTTAATACTAGAATATTTATCTTTAATTTATTTAGGAAAATACAGTCATAAATATTATGTCTTAAGCTTTTCCAAACTTAAGATAAAATAAAATTTATCAAATTCCATAAGTTTTAGAGCAATCAAATTCTAGATTCCATAGCACTTAGGAAATGCTACCTAAAGTTATGGGTAAACCTAGTCCAATTTCAAAAGAGACAGCATTTAAATGCTGTAATAGATTGTTTAACTTAATAAATATTTCCAAATATAACTTATTTATTTATATATTTCTTAACTGAAAACTTATTCTTTCAAAAATCCAGACTTTCCAAAATAAGTTATATTCCATAATTATATTCAATTATTTATTTATTTTTATTTATAACTTATTAAAAATTAATATAAATTCCTTTAAAGATATAAATCAAATATTTAACTTCCAAATTAGTTTTTAAATATTTCAGAAAATATTATAAGGACCACGGGCCTGTATATAGTTTTCTATCCTAGGTCAAGTGATACGGATTTATATCATTTCAATCCGTAATTTACAAATATCCCGGGTTCTATCATTTCAAACCCGCAATCCCAAGTAAATTTACAGCAGTTAACAGAACAAGTGAACAGTAATAATCAATTTGGCCTATCATTTCAGCCCATGACAATATATATATTTAACAGGGAACTTGCAGTGTGATTTAAGCAGTACATAAACAATAACATAATATAACTGCAGATATAATACAACAGGTAAATAACTGATAAGGTGTCAATGGGGTTCATCATTCTATATTATACTGCAGACAGATAATAGTGACATAAATTCTTACACATACACTTGCAATAATTTACTAAAATATAAATACGTATGTCTGGTGAGAAATACTCACCTGAAGGTTGCAGAAAATTTTGAATTCAAAAACGACTATTCACCGATAAAGAACGACAGAGGATAATGGTCAAATTTCTTCTGATGTCGCCTAGATTCAAATCTAGAAAAAAATTCAGATATTTTGAAACGCGACTTTAGAATTTTACGGTCAAAGAAAAAATTAAAATAGAACGAGAATTTGTTTGCTTTGCTCGACCACTCCACCGTGTAACGTGACCAAAACATACCCAAAACTGTGAACCGTGCTAACACACAAAAATTTCGACGAAAATTTTCCTAAAACAAACTACGGCAAAAGTTGAACACGAATACACGTGCACACAAATTTTTCTCCATGAACGTGATATGGATATGTGCACGTACGTGCACCACTCTACGCTCATGCACACGCCAAAATTTTGTGCAGCCTTCCTTTTTTTTTCAAAGCTTTATATTTTAACTTATATTTACAACTGGGTTACATAATTTTTTTTTTTTTTTCAAAATCATAATTTATTTCTCTGCAAATCTTCTTTCCAGATTCTACTATTGTTTTGCAACTCTACAATATGCCTCTAACTCACTGTAACTAATACTTTCCCATCATCCACTTTTACATCACAAGTTATTTCTAGTTAAAAGCATCTGACAAACCCCCAGCTACCCCACTACCATCCAGCTCGGTTCACAATTATGCCCTGCTCCAACTTCACTCACCAGACCCCAAACTCACCCAGATACAAAACAAATGCATGCTTTAATTTTTCTTGGTCACGTATCATGCCTGGAACTACCGTGCACACATGCACTGATGCACACTTGCCTACTCCTTCTCTCTGCCTCTTCCACTTCCTCCGCCTTTTTCATTCTTTTTTTTTTTTTTTTCTTCTTATATGCAGGCTACTCATCCTAAATGCAAGCTACAACTCCATAACTCCTGTCAGTCTCATCATTCACCATTGCTCAGAGCCACCCTCACCAATGCAACTTGTGCCAATATATGCAGACCCATCAAAAATGAACAACACAACTCAGTCTTTTGATACACTCCCAGATCTGCATGCTTCCCACAACCAACAGCATGCTTTCAAAAATTTTTATGTGGCCACCAAACTTTACTTATGAATTCAAAAGTTTAGACTTTCAGGCTTTAAAACTATGTTTAGTCAAAGACCATGCTTTTCTGGTGCACTGGTATATGCAGACAAGATACTTGCACACATCTCAACACTTCATCCTACAGGCTTATGCATGCACAGCCTATTTCTCAAATATGCCTAATCCTTACCACTGCGTGCACAGGTGCACATTTTAACATGTACACAGTGATACATCTTATTACAAACAAACTCCCAGATATGCAGATTTGCTTCATAGATGCAAGCAAAACTCACCCTATAATCACATTCAAACCTATTTTTATACTGACAATTCATACAATTCCTCTGCATAAATGCTTAAGGCAACTACCCATCATCTTAAAGCTTTACAAATCTGGCTCTGATATATAAGGGGTGCAAACTGTCACTGATATGCAATATGAAACAACTATGCAGACACTGATATGCTAAATCCTGTTGCATGCTTACTGACACAACCACTATTTAGCTATGCAACCTATACCTAGTTGGGCCAAATATTATGACATATGCCCTACTACTATAAAAACAGATTCAGCTACTTAAATCTGCTACTGCCAGAAAAATTTGATTTTTAATAGTAAAATCACCAATTTAAAAATCAAAACCAAAGAGGAGTTCTAGTTATACTGTGAATGAAGTTTTTTGAGCACTTCTGTTTGCTATAAGTAATTGGAAGTGCCAATTTTGATTCTGGAGGAGTAGGAGATATCTGAGATGATGAGAAAGTTTCTGGGTTGGATTAAAATTCATTTGTGAGGATGAATTTTGTTTTTAAAACTTAAAGCCCTGAGAAACACAATGCACCTTTAAAGTTTCTAGAAAATAGTATAAAGGCAAAGATCAAACTCTTTCAGTTTTAACAAGCTCCAACCTTAAATCTGAAGCAAGTTTAAGATCTGGAAAGAAAACATCAAGCAAAAGCATGCGAGTTTAAAATCTACAAATTATGTCTGCATTTGACCCTCTGGGATGGATTCAATCGAGTCCTACACACCAACTCTACAGTTTGAATAGCAACTACCTGCCTATTCTCCTCCTAGTATTGACAAACCCGAGTCTTCACTAACACTCTAGCCTCAATAAGGCAAATCAGGTCCAGGCTTGATAAATTTTAGGGCATGCAAATCAAAGGCCTTCCTCTTTTTACTTCCACTGCTTTGCCTACTTCCCTTCAAAAGAACAGTGCCACCATTTCCATATACTTATGTTTCAATATTTGCTCTTATGCCTATATGGAAGTTATATACATGCAGACAACCATGCTTCATATTGGAAATAAACCTACCCAAAACTTCAGCCTTCACAAAACAACTCATGCTTCTGATGTTTTTTTTTTTTTTTTTTTTTTTTTTTTTTTTTTTTTGCTCTGTTCTTAAAAACAACTGCATACAAATAAATGATCCTAACTAGGCTAGGCCACTACTCCAACTACGGGTACAAGCCAAGAGTCAGGTCATGAAACCATGGTGGGACGGTCGAGCAAGGCACAAAAGAAAGAAGGAAATTGGAAGAAAAAAAAAATAAATAAAACTATCACCTGATGAAGCTTGAATCAGAGAGGACAGCCAAGAGGGAAGAGCTTATGAACTTAAGTGAATGAAACAAAGAGATTTATAGGCAGGAGCTTTCTGAATTACAGGGGAAGTAGAAAACGTATCAGTTTTCTAAAATAACCTTTGTATAAATTTAGGGGCCGGTGAGATAAATGGGACTGAAAACATCAGTGTATAAAGCTTTGCTTTTGTCCTTACCTCATACATTATACTAAATAAAAGAGTTGTGGCAGCCAGATATAAAACCCAATATATCTGCGTGAATTGGGCAGGGAAAATAGGCAAGCACGAGACTGATCTTTAACTCATAAAATTCTTGATTGCAACATTTGATGCCAATTAATAGTTGCGTGATTAACTATTTCAGTTTGCAAAATTGTATAAGCTTTTGAAAAGGCCGAGGGTTTCTCAGTTGATAGAGTTTGAATACCAACAGTATACCATTCAGTTTGTTGATTTCAATATTTCTCATTTATGACTGGCGTGATTTGATGATCTTGATTTTTATAATATGCTTGAACAAGGAAAAGAAAAAGAAAAGAGCAGTGTTCAAGAGATACGTTGCCAGTAAGCAAATACTCATTTGCTTTGAACAGAAAAAGGCAGTGAAAAAGAAACGTTCACACCATTGCTAGATTAGTGGGTACGAGATTTGATTTGTATCCTGATTGATCTTAAAAGAAACGGCAAGAAATGTGCAAGGCTTTTGAATTGAAACGTATACCATAAATTTCAAAACCAACTGTCAGCTAAACAAAGTACCGTTTGGTAGAGAATCACTGACTGATAATTTAAATCCAAAAATATTTAAAACTTGATTTTTACACTACACTAAACAGACGCAGGCTAAAACATCAAAAAATTTCACAAAAATAATATTTTAAAAACGCACGTTTTGTTACGTGGCTTTATACCCTATAATTGACGCGTCTTTTGAACGCGAAATCTAACCATTCAAACTTAGCTTAAATTTTCACAGATATTATTTAATTTTATTGACACAACAAATTTTATAAAATATATCCTCAAATTAAATAATTAAACTATAATTTTAAACACAAATTATATAAAATATATTTAAAAAAAAATTAAATAATTAAAATAAAATAAATGGCTAAAAACTAGGGTTGTTACAAGCATTGTAAAAACCAAGTCTGTAACAACACAAGTAAAGCTTCAGCTAACAAATCAAAGCTTCATCATCTAAAACAACAGGGATCGAAACATTTTAATCAAATCCAAACAAAAAACAAATCCAGTTTTCAAGTGATTAACATCTAGAATTTCATCTCTGCTTTTTGTTTTCAGGCATAACAGGTGAGTAAACTTCTTAAAGCTCTGATATGTGAATTGTTGCTCGAAACATGCTTGAAATAGGAATCGTAAAATACTTACATGCAAAGATGTGTATATGAATGTGCTGTGACAATTGTGCATGCAGTTCGAGTTAAACCATCTCTGTTCCAGGTTACAGGGATTTAAACCCTGTTCAAAATTTGATTCCTACCTCCCTATTGCTTATTAGGCTTTGAAAATTAGACAAAGATTGTATGTATAAACATGATTTAAGCTTTAAAAATAAATTTAGGCAAAAAATTCAAACTTCTTCTGTAACATTTGAAAAATACAGGCAAGCTTAAGATATCTGAAAATTTGATTGTCACCATTTCTGATTTTAAGCATATCCATCGAAACGTTTTAAGAATTAATGATTTTTAAAAACAAAATCAGAATTTTTAATAACGTATTCAATGAGAAATTAGAAGATGAACGTGAGCCGGGTTTTAATGGAATTCTGATGATCGGCGACGAAGTACATTCATCATGGTGGTTGCAGATCAAAGGGCTAGGGTTTAAACCCATGTTTCTGCATTGGTCAGAAATTGTCCAATTTCATTGCCTATGTCGCATCGGACAAGATAGGGGTGATGGTTATCGGTGCGTGGTCGACATGAGGAGCTCGTGACGGAAGCACATGGCCTCTTGTTGCTTATGGACTCGGAGCGAGGTGGATTTGTGGGTCGAGCTTTGACCCAGATTTGAGTCAAATGACTCTTTTACAAGATCGTCGATGTTTTGGTCTTCTGGGTGGTGTGGATGTTTGGTGGGTTTGTCGTTGACTCGATGGAGGCTGGAGCTTCGACCAACGGTGGCGATTCCGATTGTGCATGTGCACAAAAAATTGGTTGGTGTTAGTGGAAAAGGGATTAGGGAAGAAGTGTTCGTCTCGAAGAAAGCTTCGGGAGGATTTGGGCATTTACTCGAGTTTGGGCTCGAGTATAATTTCGATACGCCGGGTAAAATATTTAGTAGAATTTTAAGTTTGAAAAAAAAATTGGAGCATGGGTTGATTTTTGATAAAACTCGAAGCAAATGAGAATTTTTCTCAGGTGTGACTCGAAGCGGGTCTCGAATTTAATATGTAAAATAGTTTTTACTTTAAAATTTTCAAACTTTTAAACATTTTTCGAAACATGTTTTCAAAACGATGATTTTGATTAAAGTTTGAGTAAATTAAAGATTTAAGTAAGATATTTTCAAGTAATCAAATTTTAATTATTTTATTAAGTTATTTATATTTAATAAATAATGTAATTAAAAGGGTAATTAAGATAAAAAGTTATTTAAACAACCATAACCTTTTAAAATAACTAATGTGATAAAAATGATTTATTAAACAAGTTCTAAATGATAACCAAAGTGATTAATAAAGATAAAAAGATTTACCTTTAAAAATTTTAAGAATTAAATAGTTTTTAATATAATTACTAATAAAAAATAAATAAAATAATAATTACTTGATTAATTACTTAATATTAAGGATTAAATAAATGGGTAATTAAGATTAACTGATTTGTAATTAATTATTAATTAATTAAGGAGTAATTAATTAATAAAAAGTAATTAAGAGTTAATTACTTAATTATTAAGGATTAATTAATTAAGATAATTAATTAAGGAATGATCAGTTAATGAAGGTGATTAAGACTTAATCAATTGTAATTAATGATAATTAATCATTGATTAAAGATTACTAATGAAAGTAATTATGTAGTTAATAAATTTAAAACCACATGATTTATTCATCTTAATTGAAGCTGTTTGATTGTTATTGAATGTTGTGTGTTGGATTGATATTTCTGATATATGATGTGATACTATGTAATGTGAATTGCTTTGTGTTGAGCTGTGATATCTGTGATGAATATACTTTTGTATGAATGTAAAAACCCATTGGCCCGTAAAACGGCAATTGAATTTTGATGCGACAGGGAGTCGGATTCCAGTTGGTTATCCGAACCCCACATTGAACCTTTGAATCTTTGTGAATGATATATCCGCGTGTTTTAAAATTGAGCGCTCACTATTCGGTTTAGCCGAGAGAGGACCTTTATGTCATATAACCCATTTCGAATTTGTGATACGACGAAATGGATAGCATTTGAGGACGGTGGTGAAGACCGGGCATCTTCGAAAATGATAGGATAACCTGTCGAATGACTCTGCACTGAGTTGCTCTGGTATAGAGATCTCCATATGTGATGGGGATTCCGATCAGGATTGTGGATGCCCGGATTGCAAGGGCTTCTTTGGAAGTGCCTTCGGTTCTGTTCGAACCCGGAACAGACTTGTATGGTTATACGTCTGACATTACAATTTGAGATATAAAGCTGATTTCTTTCAAATACATTTCTGTTGGTGGTGGAGAAATTATTATCTTAGCTTAACATCCTTCTCTGAGACGTATGAGCTCATAGGTTATGTAGTTGAAGGTTATTAGTGATATACTCCCAATTTGATAGTGTGGCATGCTGAGTGCTGCTGATCATTTGTTGATCGAAGCATGGCTTTGTGAAAAGGCGTAGCTTTGTGGACGAGACTTCGTCGAACTTCACAATTCGGTTATGGTCGAAACACGAATCGATGCTGCAAGGTTATTTGGGGGTAGCACCACTTGAGGGTATGTCCATTTTCTTCTGGATTATAAGTTATTTCATGGTATGGATCCCAGATACTTACTTTGTGGTTGCTACAAACTTATTGCTTTGTGGTTGTTGGTTGAGAAGCGCTTCGGATAAAGGTTGGTAACGACTGGGAGATGGCATACTCGTGTTAGTAGTTACGTAGTTACAGAGGTAACCCGGCCTCGTGTTGGCAGAGATCCGGTTAGCTTCTCAGGGACGTCCCTCCAAAGGCGTTCCACTTTGTGTGGGAAGTTCGTTTGCCTGACCATTTGTTGGAAATCCAAACAAAGTAATATGAGCCCTGTACAGTTTTAGTTGTATAACCTATCATGCAGCGTGGCGGTAACCTGCTACAAAATATGGTAGCTATAGTAGGCATATATAATGGTTGTATGCTGGCTAAGATTAATATTATACTTTTGAAATGATTTCTACACTATGCACTAATAATATCAAAGAGTTTTCTCATATTAAGCATGTTTGACTATCATAAGAAGAAATCTTCTCCAAGTCTGCATTTGCATTATGTGTTGGTGGAAGGTCTTATGGTAATTTCATTTTCCAAAAGGATATCGGTTTTCTTTTATAAACTGTTTTTATTTCAAACAACTGTTTTTGTTTACACCATTCCTATGACTGACCCGGAGTTTATTGTTCCCTTCCTAAACTCTGGGTGCCCATAATTTTCACACGGGCAGCCTAGAAGCAGGTTGTCCGTGTTTTCGATCTAGCTTGGATTTTGAAGTCTTTTGGAAGCTGTCCGATTTTGGAAGCTTTGGCTTGGAAATCTTTTGAGGCATTTGGAGTTCTTAGAGGATCTTCTCAAAGTCGAAGTATGTTGGGACTTGTTGAAGTCTCTGTTGTCATTTTATTGTTGTATCATATATGTATCACTCTGATATTGGTGATCAATGTTGTAATGGATATTGTATCAAAGTTGTTTTTGTGTTGTGATCAATGATATTCATTTTGTTTCCACTGTTTATTTTCATCTAATGTTGTTATAAGCTCCATCCGAACTGAAGTTTGGCGTATGAATCTCTGGCAGTCGAATACAAGTGAGGTATTTGATGTCGATTTTCAATCGCTGGATTTCAGGACGTGACAGTCTAAGTTTTAAAATAGGCCTCTTCTGTTATTTCTGCTATATTTGCTTATCAACTTAAACTATGGTCTAAGTTTTAAAATAAGCCTCTTCTATTATTATAACCTATGTTATAATTGTTCTTGCAGCCGTTATCTTCTGTTTTCTCGATTTTAGTTATAACCACTTGTTATAATTATGCTTGCAAGTATCTTCAATTTGCCTATTTCTGTCCACCTCTAATTTTATTTCAGTTTTTCTCATTTTACATCTGATTTCTATAAATTTAGTGTTTTTCTGTTTCAATCCATATTTGCGAATTCTTCTTCTTTTTAATATTTTATTTGCGTAAAAAGGAATAAAAGGAACAAACATTTACAAGCTAAATTCCAACTAAAAACAGATGAAAATCAATGAAAATAACAATGAATAACAATGAATAACTAAATAAAATAGACTGAAAAGAACTCCTAAAATTTGCTAAAAAGTTAACAGCATATAACTTATATAAAAATTGTCTCAAAATTATAGAAAAACTACAACTTTTGAGAATCCTATTGTTTTAATTTACTTAAAAATCTAAAATAAACACAAAACACTCACTTGTGGCCCTTAGCTCGAATCCTTGGCCTTTCCGGATCCACTTCTAGGGCGTAGAATATTATTAACAAAAAGATCTCCCTAAAAAAAAATTCTATTTACGGTTCAGCCTCAGGCAATGAACCCAATGGTGCAACTCCCATAGATCGATTCTGACAATTTCATAAACTTGTTTTATTAATTAATTATTTATAGCTTAAATTTGGGTTGTTACACCAGAGACGGTGACTGAGATCGGGAGTTTTCTTGGACTTGCTGGCTGCTACCGGAGATTCATTAAGGATTTCTCGTAGATAGCAACACCTTTAACCAAGCTAACCAGGAAGAAAGTGATGTTTGATTGGTCTGACAAATGTGAGGATGCATTCTTTAAGTTAAAGCATTTGTTGACCAATGCACCGGTGTTAGTAATTCCGGATGGAAACCAAGGATTTGTGGTGTATACTTATGCATGTGAGACTGGATTAGGATCGGTATTTATGTAGAATGGTAAAGTCATTGCCTATGCATCTAGGCAGCTTAGACCGCATGAAGTTATATATTCTACTCATGATTTGGAGTTGGTAGTTATGGTCTTTGCATTGAAGATGTGGATACATTATCTTTTAGGGGAGAGATTTGAGTTATATACCGATCATAGGCCTTTACAGTATTTATTCTCTCAGAAGGATTTGAATATGAGATAGCAGAGTAGCTAGACTTTTTGGACGCATATGTTTTTGGTATAGAATATAGACCAGGGAAAGGTAATAAAGTGGTTGATGCCCTTAGCAGGAAACATTAGATCGTGATGTTAGCTATGTTGGCAAAGTGAAAGGATTTAGAAGCTTTAGTCGGTTATGATGTGCAGTTAAGGTCGATTGTTGGTTTTAGTCAAAGTACTGCTAAGTTGTCTTGTTTAGAAGTTCGACCGGGATTGATTGAGAAAATTGCTTCTAAGCAAAAGGAAGATCCTAAATTAGCTGAAAGGATCAAAAGACTGGAGGTTGGAATAGAGATCGATGATTTAAAGGATTTTAGCCTTAACCAGAAAGGATGGCTAAGAAAGAAGGGACACTTGTGTGTTTTGAATGTGGAGGACTTGAGGAAGAAAGTTTTTAAAGAATGTCATCAGTCCAATTTTACGATTCATCCTGGAGGAACCAAGATACATCACGATATAATAAGGAGCTTCTTTTGAAAATACATGAAGAGGGATGTTGGCTTATGGGTGAGGCAGTGTGCAAACTTTCAACAAGTGAAAGCTGGACATTAGAAGCCAAGCAGGTTGCTTCAGCCTTTAGATATTCCATTTTGGAAATGGGATTCAATATCTATGGATTTTATAGACGGGTCTCCATGGTCAAATAGAGGTAATGAAAATATATGGGTTATAGTGGATAGATTGACCAAGAGTGCCCATTTCATTCCAGTTAAGTCAACCAAAACAACATCTTTTTTAGCTAAGTTGTTCCTGAAGAATATAGTTAGACCGGATGGAGTTCCTACTAGTATAGTTAGTGACAGAGATGCTTTGTTCACTAGTGAACTCTGGAAGAGTCTAAAGGAAGTGATGGGTACCAAGCTTAATATGAGTATTGCGTATCATCCTTAGATAGATGGTCAAACAAAGAGAGTCAATAAGGCACCCGATGAGATTTATTGAGAGCTTGTGTATTGGACTTTGATGGACCTTGGGAGGATCACCTATATTTGGTTGACTTTTCCAATAATAATAGTTACCATAATACTATTGAGATGGCATCGTTTGAAGCTTTTTATAGAAGACCATGCAAATCACCAGCATGTTCGTTGGATACTGGAGACAGACTAGTCTTAGGTCCATATTTGGTTAGAGAGGCATCTGAAAAGATTGAGCTAATCCGAGGAAGGATGAAGGAAGCTTAGTCAAGATAAAAGAGTCACTACGCCATAGATGGCCATCTGCAACATTTTTGCAAGGTGTTGCCGGGTAAAATGTTGCGATAGCTATACAATTTTGGTCCTACTGCAACGTTGAATTTTTGGTGTTGCCTTAGCCATAAAAATGTGTTGCTCTAGCTAAACAAGTGTAATTGATGCAACATTTTTTATAGTGTTGCTATAGCAGACCTTTGCATATCTTTCGCACCGATCTGCGCTAATCTACCAAGGCAAATCCTACGTTGGAGAACGTGACACCTCATCAATCCGAACACCACTCCTTGATCTTTTAGAGCCGCGAAGAAAAAAAGTCCCCGCAAATAACTTTTTATTTTCATTCTTCTCTGTCTTCTTACAAAGGTTCAAGCGAACATTCTTAATTTGGGGTTCAGCGATTTCGGTTCGATTAGGGCTTCGATTTGGGGGTTCAAGCTTTGTTCAGCGATTTCTCTTTGTTTTGGGGGTTCAAGCATTGTTCACATCACTTTAGGGCTTCAATTTCGATTTTAAGGTATAACACTCTCTCCCATCACTTTAGGTTTTCGATTTAAACTACTTATAAATTCTTAATTCGGCATGAATTAACAATTCGACTTATCTAGGTTTCCTCTTGTTGGACACACACAAATTTTATCTTTTTATGTTAAAATGCTCATATTCATAATTGTAGTGACGGACAGCGAAAACATTTGGATAGAACTTCCAAAGTTTAGTGAAGGTTATATTAGCGGGATAAGAGCCTTTATACAAAATGGTTGTTCTAAATTGGCCGTAGGCGATGAAATGACGTGCCCATGCAAGAATTGTAAAAATAGCAAGTGGCGTCGTCCAGATATAATTTATGATCATCTCATCTGCAATGGTCCATCTCCATTGTATGTGAAATGGATTTGTGAGGTTTCTCACCCAAATTTTGGAAGGAGTGATGAAGATATAGACTGTGATGCTGGTAATTTTGGAGATAATCTAGGTGAAATGTTGCACCGTACTCGTGGAAATATGCAGAACTGTGAAGATGAGAATTCTGATGCACCAAATGCCGATGCTAAAAGATTTTATCGCCTTGTCGAAGATGGAAAGCAGCCATTATATCCTGGCTATTCAAAATTTTCGAGATTAAGTTTTATCATCAGGCTTTATTCTTTAAAATGTGTACATGGAATTACAGAGTCTGCAGTTGGGGATATACTAGAGTTGATGAGAGAGGCTTTTCCACAGGCCCACATACCTTTATCTTATAGAGTCGCGAAGAAAATCATTAAAGATTTAGTCTTGATTACAAAAAAATACACGCATGTCCAAACGATTGCATGCTCTATTGGGCAGAAAATGAAGATAAAGATGTCTGTAACTCTTGTGGTTTTTCGAGGTGGGAAGAGGAAAAGAAAGGCACTCGTGACAATGATCCAGAGAAGTTGATTCACAAAGTCCTGGCAAAAGTAATGCGTTATTTTCCGCTAAAACCAAGGCTGCAAAGGCTATTCATATGCAAGGAGTATTCACAACTTATGAGATGGCATTCTGTGGGCCGAAAAAAAGACGAAAAACTTAGACATCCAGCTGATAGCGAGACTTGGAAGGCGATGGATGCTATGTATCCTGATTTTTCATCAGAAAATAGAAATATCAAATTGGGTGTAGCCTCTGATGGATTCAGTCCTTTTCGTACAATGAGTACAACTTACAGTACATGGCCAATTGTATTAGTTAACTACAACCTTCCACCTTGGTTGTGCATGAAGCCCGAAAATCTAATTCTTTCAACACTCATCTCCGGTCCAAACTCTCCAAAGAATAAAATTGATGTATATATGCAGCCTCTAATTGAAGAGTTGAAAGAATTATGGGATCTAGGCATAGAAACTTATGATGCCTTTACTAATAAAAAATTCATGTTACGTGCAAGTGTGTTATGGACCATTAGCGATTTTCCAGGGTATGCAATGTTATCCGGTTGGAGCACAAAGGGTAAATTGGGTTGTCATGTATGCCATTATGAGACTTCTTCAATGTACTTGAAACATAGTAAATAAATGTGCTACATGAATCATAGAAAATTTCTAGATCCGAAACACAAGTGGAGGTTTGATAAGAGGAGGTTCAATGGTGAAGTTGAAATAGGATAGATTCCGGGAAATTTACCAGGAACAGACATTGAAGAACTGTTGCGTGACTTTGAAAATAATTTTAGGAAGAAAAAGGATTCCCCTTTCAAAAAGAAGTCAATATTTTTCAATTTACCGTATTGGAGCCACAATTATTGCGACATAACCTTGATGTTATGCATATAGAGAAAAACATATGCGACAACATACTCGGTACTTTGCTAAATATTAGTGGCAAGTCAAAAGACCATTTGAATGCTCGTTTTGATTTACAGGAAATGGGCATTAGGAAGGTCCTGCATCCCGTTTTATCAAATGACGGCGAACACTTTGAGATTAGGGCTGCCATATTTGACATGACGAATAAAGAAAAAGAAATATTTTGCTCAGTACTGGAGAATGTTAAATTTCCATACGGTTGTGCAGCCAATATCAGTCGGTATGTTCACACGGAGGAAAGGAAAATCTCAAGGTACAAGACCCATGATGCTTATTTTCTACTTCACTACTTGTTGCAATTTGCTGTGAAAAAAACACTGAAGCCTGAGGTTGCATTGCCTTTGATAAGATTTGGTGCATTCTTAAGAGGTCTTTGGGGCAAATTAATTGATTTGGACGATGTGAAGAGGCAACAACAATAAATTGTCGAAATTCTTTGCCAATTTGAGATGATATTTCCACCGCTTTCATTGGCATAATGGTTCACTTGACGGTTCACTTGTGCAAGGAAGTTGAATACGGTGGACCTATGCACGTTCGATGTATGTTTTCGATTGAGCGTTATCTTGCTAAACTCAAATCTTATGTGCGCAACAGATCTAAACTGGAGGTTTCCATCGCCGAAGGTTACTTGGCAGAAGAATGCTTGACATTCTGCTCAAGATTCTTAAGCGGTGGTGATGCAGTACCTAAATTTGAAAGTTGTCCACAAAATATGGAATATGCTATTGGTACAAGAAGAAATAAAGACGGAAAAGCTATTCATCTAAAAGAATCTGAGTGGATGGCATGTCATCGGTACATTCTATTCAATTGTGGTAACGAGGAAATAGATAATTTAAAAGAGTAAGTTTTTATGTTCTAATTTTATTCTAGCAAGTACTAAAGAATTAGAATATTTCTTTATTGATATTAATACCATCATAATTATTATAGGGAACATCGAGATTTCATTGGTGATCATGCAATATCGAGAAGATATAAAAGAGAGAGAGCACATACTGAAGAATTCTGGAAATGGCTGAAGGATGAGGTTGGGTAAAAAGAGGACATTTCGAAAGATCTAGAAGTGCTTGCAATGGGCCCTAATCGGACAGCTAGGAAATTTAGTGGATATGTTATTAATGGATACAGATTCCATACAAAATATAGAGATGCTAAGTGTAAAACACAGAATAGTGGTGTATTCTTGACTGCCTTGACCACTAGCTTTGCAAGTTCAAAAGATCAAAATCCATTGGTTGGTAATGTTAGTTACTATGGAGCAATTGAAGAAATATTAGAAATTGATTATTGGGGAGAAATTTCAGTGGTTTTATTTAAGTGTTGCTGGTACCAAGAAGAGAAAGATTTGTATGGGATGACTCGAGTTAATTTTAATAGATTGTGCCAGAAATCTGATCCGTATGTTATGGCTTCACAAGTACAACAAGTATTTTATGTACAAGATCCAAATAATACGGCACTTTATAATGTTGTCAAGAAATTACCGAGGGACTGGTGTGAAGTCGAAAATGAAAATGGAAATGAAGATAATCCAGTTTTACATGATATTCAATGTGGTAATGGAATAGGAAATCAAGTTAGTGATATTAGGTGGTATAAAGATGACGTCCCAGCAACACAAATCCTCATTCCGCCTAGCATATAGGAAACTTCCTCTTGATTTCTATGTAGCAATATCAAGTGACTTCTATTTATGTATTGGTTCTTAATTAAGGGACGACTTCTGTATCTGTTGATTTTCATAATTAATTTACTACTTTTTAATTACTTGACTGCTTGTAAGTTATTCTGATTTTATGTATTCCCTTGTTGTTCCTAGTGCTTTAATACCTGCATACACATATGTACTTAATATACCTGCCCATTTTATTATTTAATATCTTTCTTCCAATGTAAACTCACCATTCTGTATCCATTTTGTATACGATGGGGGAACTCATGCAGCTCACATTTCATCACAAGGGTGCATTTCAGAAGGCATAATATGTTGGTGGAACCGATACTGTGGTAAAGAGGGTTGATCCTGACTAGTTCTCGTACACAGTGCTCATGGAGTTTGTGAAGGATGACCTTTAATACACCGAAATAAGAGGAATTTATATGAGAAATGGTGAGAAGGGTGGGTGGAAGTTAGTGACGAATGATGCGGACCTCTCTGAATTAGTCAAAGGAGTTAACAGTGATGGCAACTTGGATTTTTATATCGACAACGTTGTCGATACTGCAATTGAGCCACTGAAGCAAATGCAGCCGCATGTAATCATGCGGCCAAGGCAGAATCTGGTTATAGGTATATATAAATGGATACTTAATATCATTTACAGATTGTGATATTTCGATATAGCAAAAAAAAATATTGTTGATATTTTGATTATAACATTTAAAGATTATGATTATAATATCATTGTATTGTTGCAGCTACAAAACCAGTGAAACGACAGTATGTGACGGCTCATCAACTACAATAGAACCAAAAAAACAAGAAGTTAGCTGAAGTCAACAGTCCTCGGAAGTCAGCACGGCTGAATAGCAATGCAACTGTGAATCTAAAGATAGGTGAGGTGAACAGTCCTCGGCAATCGACACGGCTGAACAATCCAGAACCCAACGATGCAACCGTGAATCTAAAGTTAGCTGAGGTGAAAAGTATTCGAAAGTCAGCACGACTGAATAATCCAGAACCCAGCAATGTAACCGATAATCTAAAGTTAGCTGAGGTGAGGAGTCCTCGGAAGTCGACACGGCTGAATACTCCAGAACCCAACAATGCAACCGTGAATCTAAAGTTAGCTGATCAGGTAAATCCTCAGAAGATGACACAGAAAAAAACCAAAAATCAGCGATTCAACGGTGAATCTGAACTCATCAAGTGTTAAGAGGAAGTTGGAATCACGTTTACCAACATCGGAAGAAGAAGATATGGATGAAAATGGCATGCAGGTTTGAAGAATTCTTATTATGATGATCTTATTGTAATTTGAATATTTTGTACCACTCTTGCAGCATACTTACTGTGATGTGCATGTTTATTATATACTTGCAGGATGTTCATCTACCACCTCCACCACCTCCAATTGAGTATGATACACCTCCACTATCTCTAAAAGATTATGAAGTACAGAGAGCTGCTAACTTGATGATGAACCTAAAAGATTATGAAGTACATAGAGTTGTTGATGTGATGTGGAACAATGAAGTTCTTGCTTCTCTAGGTGTGCCTGCAATTTCAGCTGAACTGAGAAATGCAAACCAAAAAAAGATAAAGGAAAAGAAAAGATGCAAGTGGATGTGGATAGTGATCACGAATATAATCCGGACCATGAGGAGCATAGTGAAGATGATACTTCACAAAGTCCAAGAAAGGTGTGTGATAGCTACATATCTTATTTTTTTGCTTATGAAGATAATAACTATAAAATACAATCTTATTTCCTACTTATATATACAATTTAGCGAAATAAAAAAGTTGAGAAGCCCAAGCCTGTTAGTGGACCACAAACTCGTTCAGCTAGTGGTATCGCAAAGGAAAAGGAAAAGTTGAGAAACACAAACACAAGCCCAAACCTGGTAGTAAGTTCAACTGAGAAGGATGTTGAAGGAAAAGGAACAATGGCTGATTATTTGGCTCTGCGGGAACGACAAAAGAAAAATGCTGCAAAAGCTAGTGCAAGTGGTATGGCAAATAAGTATGTTGCGGAGAATGTCTTGCCAGACATTGAAAATGAAGAAGTTGAAGTAGGTACTGAATTGATGTGATAATAATATTTAATATTACAGTAGGATTAATATTTAAGTACCGAATTTACATTATGATTTATGTTATTATTTGACGGGACTTTTCATTTTAATTAAAGGTGAAGTTCATAAAAGACTCAGAGGTCACACAAAGATGCTTAATGTTCATACAAGGGCAAATGACAAAAGAGTTGTAATTATGATGAACCAGTGGTTCCAACCTATTTCAGATGATGATAAAGTAATATCTGAACTGAGCAACTTTTTAGGAACATTGAAAAGGTCTGTGCCACTTACGTATAAATCTTGGTCGGATGTTCCTGAAAAGTTGAAGAAATCTCTATGGGATTATGTTAAGGTAATCTATTATTAACTATAATGTTGCTGAATTTTACTTTAATAAGTAATATTGATCTATTAACTATAATGTAGCTGAATTTTGATTTATTTATTCTTTTTTATCTCTGATTTATATTTAAGCAACGGTATATTATTCCGGATGAATGTGAAAACTGGGTGTTGAAGTCTATTCGTGACTGTTGGAGGGGGTACAAGAGTCACATAAAAACAGCTCATTATAAAGCTTATAAGACTGATGAGGAGAGGCTAGATAACAAGCCGGACAACATCCCAATGGAGGATTTTAAAGTGCTCTTGAGGTATTGGGCAGATGATGAGATTCAAGTATATGTACATATTATTTATTTCGCAAGATAAACGAGTACTTTTTTTGTTAGATAAACGAGTACTTTGTTTTTTGTGTATTTTTTAGCAAAAAGCCCAGGAAAATTCTGATAGTCGTAAGTCGTATCAAGACACACACACCACTGGTCCAAAGTCGTTCGCCCGGCTTCATCATAAGATGGTATGTGATACTTTACATTTTTGACTGAAGAGAGTGTATGCTAAACTATCTATTGAACTTGTATCAGGAGATACCATCCGATGCAGCACTTTTTCTTAAAAGTCGTAAGAGAACAGATGGACATGAGTACGTGTCTAATCCTCAAGTAATGAATTACAAACTTGTAAGTAATAATTCTGTTTTGTAATAATTTTGTTCTGTTTTGCACATGCTGCACATTGTTCATGTCTTGCTCATGTGCATGTATGCTCATGTGCATGTATGCTCATGTCCTTGAAACACTTGTTGAACCAGAGTTTCGCAAACGTACTAATTGCATAGATGTTTGCTTTGGAAATTGTAATTGAGTATATTGTGAGATTAAGAATTTTGATCCCTCGGCCATTTTTTTCCTTTTCTAGTCGAATAAAGAGGACTTGCTTTTGCGTTTGGCTAGAAATGACACAAAAACTGGAAACGAAGAAACGAATTTGGTTAAAGGGATTACTGACTTTGTTTATATAAAAATATATGTCTATAGTAATACACATATGTGCATAAATAAAATGAATGGCCGTTTGAAGCCTCGGAATCCAGATGACGAAGCCGTAGCTGGCTGTCGACGGAATTGTTTTCTAGTTTTTACTAGTATATATGTTACAACTTGTTTTCTAATTACATGCACATAAACAAATTGTTATCCAAAATGTGGCTTTCTCTGCATTTGCTGTACACAATCCATATGTAAGCATTTGCTGCATTCTCTGCATTTACTGTAGGGTAATTTTGATGTGGCTTTATTTTGTAGGACTTAGTTCAAAAGGAAATGGTCGGTGGAGAAGGAGGAAATACTGTTGAAACAGTAATCTCGAATGGAAAATCACAGGGTCGTCCTTTGCTTATAGGGAGGCATGCAAAGTGTGCAAAACAATCAACCGAGGCTCTAACAAATGCTTACGTACATGACTTAAGGCAAACGCTTGTCGAAGAAATGGAAGCACAGCTAGAATTCAAGGTAAATCAGAAGGTACAAGAGAATTTGGCTAGGTGCTTAAGAAATTAGGTGATGCCAACCCGGAGATGAACATCAATGTAGAGGATCTAACTTCCACAATCATGTCCAGTGAGACTGATAATCTGACTGGAGGCACCAGCTCTTAAGTCTCATTTATGAATTGTTATGTGTACCGGATATTTTGTGGTAGCTTTGTAGTATTTTGGGGTAACTGACATGAATTGTGATGTGTACTGCTGTATGAATTGTTATATGTACTATGTATTATGTTGTGTATTATGCAAGTGTTTTATGTGATATTGTACTGTGTAGTATGCAAGTGTTCTATGTGATATTGTACTGTTCTATGTGCTTTTAGTGTCTCTTCAGTATAGTATTGCAGTAGCTTCAGTATAGTGTTGCAGTAGCTTTAGAATAGTGTTGGAGTAGCTTCAGAATAGTGTTGCGGTAGCTTCATAATAGTGTTGCCACCGGGTTATAAATGTTGCTTAAAATAATGTTGCAATAGTCATTCAAGGTGTTGCCATAGGGATGGACCCAGTTGGGTCGTGGGCCCTACAACTTCAGAAAGTTAATATCTATAGCAACATTTTTGGAATGTTGCTAACCTATGGGTGTTGCCACAGACCCAAATAGGGTTCTATTGCAACAATATTACTTATGTTGCCTTAGATAGTCAAAATGTTGCCTTTGAGGTCTAAGGTAACGGTAAAAATTGCATCACCCTAAAAGTGTTCCCATAGACCTATGGCAACATTTTTTGGGCCTGAGCCAACATTTATTTTGTGTTGCAGAAGGCCATTTATGGCGTAGTGAGTTATGCAGATAAGAGGCGTAAGGACTTAGAATTCTCAGTTAGAGATAAGGTTTTCATTAAGGTATCACCTATGAAGGGTGTGATACAATTTGGAAAGTCAAGGAAGTTAGCCCCAAGATATGTAGGTCCATTCCAGATTATAGAAAGGATTGGAAAGCTTACATGAGGAATAGATTTGTTGAGTAGTTTGGTAGGTGTCCATAATGTATTTCATGTGCCCCGTCTTTGTAAGTATGTGGATGATCGAGAGACTATTATCCCTTTGACAGGGTTGGATGACTTAGTAGTAGAGCCTAATTTGACATTTGTTAGACAATTAGTTCGGATTGCAGCAAGAGATGAGAAAATATTAAGGAATAAGACAGTCGAGATGGTGAAAGTTCAGTGGAGCGACAATGAGAAGAACTGTACTTGGAAGACAGAGGACAGGATTAGAGAAACTTATCCTAATCTGCTTTGAAGGTATGTCTATATTAGATTTATATAGATAATTTCTAGTCAATTAGATTGGTGTGTTTGTTAGGAGTTGTTAGAGATGATTGCTATGTTTAGTATTTAGTCGTTATTGAATTTTGAGGACGAAATTCTTTAAGCGGGGAGTCTGTAACATCTCTAATTTTTTTATAACATTATTCAAGAGATTAAATTAGACAAATCAAATAGAATAATGATGATAAGGGGAATAATATTTAATAAATCATATGATGGGTCGTGATTAATAATTAAATAAATGGGCATTAAATTAGTTTAAAGATTAATAAGTTCACACATGGGCATATTAGTGAATAGCCATTTTATTTTACATGGCTATACACTTCTCATTTCTGTCCATTCATGTTTCATTTCTCACCATCACAAATGCAAATCAGGAAATAAAAATATAGTCTGTCATTAACAAAAAGGAATATTCAACCAAAAGCTAAGGATCAAAGCTAAGAAGGATTAATCAACAACAAATCTCAAATTTCTTATCAAATCTAAGGTGAATAATAATTTTGTACTATCTCTATTTTATTTTATTTTATGATTATGTGTTTTTGAATTTAACTTTAGATTCATTTGCATAATGATATGGATCATATGCTTGCTTGAATCATGTTATGATCGAATTATTTTAATTCATACACATATGAATTTGCTTGGTTCTAAGGGGAAACCAATAGTTTATTATTTTCGATTGCAATGGAAATTTTTTATGTTAAGTAAAACATAATTTTGGAGATGCGTTTCAATTTTTAGAATTTTCCAAGCTATGGAAATTTTATTATGAATTTTTGATGTTAAATATGATGTAATTGGGTTTATGATTTATTTTGAATATTTCATGAAGAAATCAGGTCTAAATTTTTAATATGTTTTATTACATGATGAAATCGAATTTCTGCAGTTTTTTAGGATTTTTCCTAATTGATTTACTAGGGAAAAATTATTTTACAAGAGGGACTTTTCAACAAATATTACTTTTGTTATATGGAAGGGTTTAAAATTACATTTTATGGTTTAGATCTGGTATAAAAGCGGCTGTTTAAATTTTAAAGTATTTGAAAAGTTTTGTGGCAGCCAACCAGTGGTTTACAAATAGACAAGTTGTTAAAAAGAAATTAATAAAAGAAGCAATATTTCAGCCTTTAATTTAAATAAAGGTGTTCCGCCTAAATTATTACCCCTTTTGACTCCAATGATTCCGCACCTCATCCTGGTTGAAACCTACCTAGTCAGAACAATCTTAGTTGAAACCATCATAATCAAACCCAATACACAAGGCATTACCTACTGTTGTGCAGTGCATTGGAAGGAAGGCAGAAGCCTTGGTGTCGAAAGGTAAGCTTCTGATAGGGTTGAAACCCTGTCTGGTTTTCAAAAGTTAAAGCCTTGTCTTGTTTTACTTAAAGCCTTCGACATAGTCGAAACATATGCTTTCGAAAGGGTTTTATAAGTAGCTTTCGAAGTAGATTGTCACATTATGTTAAAATATTAGCTTTCGAAGAGGTGCCTTTTTCCTTAAATAAGAACCTTTCGAAAGGTAGGTCCGACCTAGTCCAAATCTAGCCGTTATTTTACTCCCGAAGTATTGAAGTAATCAATATCTTTGAAAGGTTATCCTTGGTTTTACCTAGGTTAAGCCGCTTCCTAATTGCTTTCGAAAAGGGTTGAGGGTTTCAAAGGTGATGAAGCCGAAAGGGGGTTTTGACTTTGACCTTCTAAGTCTTAATTTTTAAAGGTCATTACTTTTGACTAAGATGGTTCCGACACCATCAACTTTTTGCCAAATTAATTTTTATTGGTTTCAAAAGAGATATTTTTGTATAAAATCATTTTGACCCAAATTACTTTTCTAGAGTAAATCCAATGCTTTCGAAAGGGTACTTCATCTGTTTCGAAGCTATGTTTTAAGGAATGTTATACCATCAAAAGGTAACATTGGTTTCGAAAGGTGCATACTTAGAGTTTTGAAAAGAGGTTTTTTATTCTTTCGAAGGAGGTCATCCAGTGGTTTCAAAAGTGATGTTTTAAAATTTCGAAACAAATAATCCATACTCATTTTTAAAACCATGGCATATATAAAGATTTTGGAAATATTATTCATATTGTTATTAACCCATAACTATAATTTGGGGTAAGGGCAGAATAACCAGTTAGGTTGACCCAGTAGTGAATATAACTTAACAGATGTTAAAATCTTAATTAAAGATATTAGCAGAGGCAAATTGATTTACAATAAGCCCATGAAAACAGTATGATATTGGCAGGGGCCAATAGGTTCATAGTCAGCCCACGAAAACTATGATTTGATACTGGTAAGGGTCAGTAGGTTTGTAGTTAGCCCATGAAAACTATACCCGGATTAAGATATTGACAGTCGATCAGTAGGTTCCTAGTTAGCTCTTGAAAACTAGGATAAGAGATAAGATATTAGAGTTACTAATAGGTTCTTAGTGATCCCATGAAAACTATGTAATTGGATAGATAGTACATAAACATTTAATAGGTTAATAGTAATCTTATAAACTATAATTGAGATGGATAGTCAAAATGACTGGGGATGGGTAATCCAGAATTGATTTATTTGTTTTGGATATCATCATAATGTTTGGAAATATTATGCTTTTACCATTATGGATGCAGGAGCATAGTATATGGTTTTATAAATGTTTTAGGATATTAGTGAGGGGAAAACCCGTTCTGCTAAGCGGCGTGGTCTCACTAGATATCTAAATGGTTTGAGATTGTAAATTATTATTCATACCAGGATTTATGTCTGACTCGAAGTTTTTGTTTTCCCCTTAAACTCTCGGGTACTCAACTGAATTTGAGTTGGTTGAGAGTTAAGATTTTTTGGTGTTCTTTTAAACGAATTTAGCTTCCGAGGACGTGTAGGAGACAAGGTTGTTATTAGAGTTCTTTTATTTCCGTTATGTTTTTGTTTGTAAAGGAAAATTACTTTCTTGCCAATACATATACTTTGATGATCTAAGGGGGCATCTTGGAGAAGTTTGGATTGTAATAAATCAAGGATTAGAGAGTAATCAGCGCAATGATTGGATTTAACAAATATCACGCATCCCATAAGATTTTTGGTCATAAGACAGATGAATGTAGATATACCTCGTAGGTATACTCTATGCTGAAGTGGAAGGTAACTCCACCGATAATGCCACAATCTCTATGCCATAGTCCCATGAAAAAAATGAGTTCCTATGAGTATAGATGTAAAGCATGCTTAGGGGCATAGTGTTGGATCCTCTACGGACATTACGGCATAGTGTCCTACCAGATATCCGAAGATGGATGTGCATGAGAATTATAAAAAATAGAGTAATCAAATAGCGGAGTATAAGCTTCCTAGTCCCAGAGGTAGGCTGCAACTCCATCAGAGACAATGAAAGACTAGGTTTAGCTACTCTAGAGATAGTGGAGTAAAATTTTGACCCATTCCATAGGTGGGACTAGACATCTCTAGAGATGGTGGATTGTAATCATTTCAAAAAGCCCTAGAAATAGAGTCAACTTTATATGAATATGAAGCATGATACCACAGAGACTAAATACCTCCATAGAGTTCAGGGGTAACAATGAAAAGGTATGACTCACTTCAATGAATAAATTTCAAATGATTTTCAATAAAAATACCTAAGGCATAAGTAACACCATGCCACACGACTATGCGACACTCGCGAAAGTAAGAAAAATACTATTGGCTAGGCAAGAATGAATGTTCTTGACCCCTACGAGTCGAATAGATCTCTTACCTTATAGGCCAGACCGCACAATAGAGTATGATACACTATTGGTAGAATTGGAAATAGCAAAAAACTGGAAATGCGGACACTATGTATGCATAGCGACATGCAAAAGGTAGTGGTACAAGCATTTTGGGAGTTCTAAGTCAGCGAAGAATGGTTGGCGTTCTACTTAAAAAGGAAAAGGGAAAAGACATTGCTTAATGTGTAAGAATGTTATGTGGTTAAGTACATCCCACGAATGAAAAATAGAGATGCTGATGGTTTGGGAAAGATAGGCTTACTCAAGAAATGGATCGCTTTTGGATGGGTCCTAGTAAAACTTCACCCTTAAACGAAATGAAGCAAGAAAGGTGATGTGCATGTCCATTGGGTACACCATACAAGATAGCAACTTATGCAGAAGAGTTTTCACTAACTCACTGCTAAGGCGCATTGCTACAAGAGAGGAAAAGGAAATATTGGATAACGTGCATCTAGGTAGTCAAGGAGACCATACTGAGGGAAGAACCTAGAGAAGGAAACCTCATGGGCATTGATCTAAATGAAGAACTTCTAATGGCTATGAGTGGATCTAATTATGAAATAGTGGTTGCATTTTACTTTACTGAGTTTGAATTCCAGCCCTATATGATCTTGGAAAATTGATAGCAATTTGATAGTCATGAATTTGCCAACTTCTATCGACAACACAGAATCAGGACAAGCTTTCATATAGTGCCTCAACTATAGGCTAATGGATAGGTTGAAGAGGTTAACAAGGTTCTCAAAACACACATAAAGGAGCAGTTGGAAAATGATAAGAGAGCTCGAATGGATGAGCTGCCATTGGACTTTATGCGTATCACACTTCCCCTGAAACTACAATGTGATATACTCTCTTTATTTGGCCTATAATTTATTTGTTATGCTTTCTATCGAAACTACAATCTCATCTCATAGGATAATATGTTATGATTCAGAGGAGAATGAGGAATATATAAGCATGTCCCTAGATCTGATCGAGGAGAAGCAAGATGAGGCTGCTTTGAAAACCATGGCACTCTAGCAGAAAGCGGTGAAATAATACAACTCTAGGATAGAGCATCACCCTCTCTAGAAAGGAAACCTACTCTGGGGCAAATTTCCCTTCGGCCTGGGGGCTCCCTACTCGATCTATAAAAAGTTATATTTTATCAGCAGGTATCCACAGAATATGGCCTACATTCTCATTATTGGAACAAGACTAGCTCGCAGCGGAAGTTATGGGTGAATTTCAAAATTTTTACCCTATTGGATCTTTTATTAGGCCTATGAGTCTAACCGAATTAGAACATTTCTAAACTTCATTTCAATAAAATCATTTACTTTATTTAAATTCAAATACATTAAGATATGAAATTAATTTATTCGATTTAATTTATACATAAATGTATCATACACATATAATGGTGAGTGCATGTGTAACATAATAATCCGTGAAAGGTGTAATATGCACATATATAGATGTTAGGATCTACATCGCAATAGAAATATTTGCTGATTTACACATATGTATGTATAAATATATTGTATATAATATATGAATGTAAAACATTTATAATAGATAAATATATATATATATATAAAGAAAGAGAGAAAACAATTATTAAAAATTATTTATAATTCAAAATTAACTTATTTTTGCAAACTTAATAATTTTATTATTTCAATTTGTATATATTATGAATAAAATAATGTTTTCATTCATAAATAATTAACATAAAATAATCTACTGATGAAAATTCAAATTTTACAACTTTCGGAAATCTAAGATCATAAAATAGAACTTAGGAAAAATCTAAAGATTCTTCAAAGTTGAAATATTATTTTTAAAAACAAATATATTTATTTCGGCAATAATTATTTAATATAAAATAATATATTATTAAAATTCAAGTTTAAAATTTAAGAAATTCTAGGATTATGAATGAAAGGTTATGAAAAAATTTAAAGAATTTTTTAAGTAAATTTTTTTTAATAAATCATAAATAGTTTTCCAAAATAATATTAATTATTAAAAATAATAAACTTTATTGAAAAATTTCGAAATTTTTTATATATGTTTCGAAAATGATATAATATTTTTTTTAAATATAAGATTGAATTTTTAATATAATAATTATTTTATATATAATAAACAATTCAAAAATTCAATAAATGTTAATTTGAAAATATGAATATATGTATGATAATTATTTTTGAATTTTAAAATTCATATTATATATAAATAAGTGTACTAAAAATTTTGAATCATATATATATATGCATATATCCTATTATGAGAGAGATATACACTAATATATATATATATGGATTTATTAATAAAGATATATAAAACAATTATTAATGACAAAAACTGATTTTGTAGGGTAAACAACATTTGTTTATATATAAATCAAATAGTACAATAAACAAATGCACATAACCAAACTGATTTGTGACAAACACATCTACTTACAAAAACCTCACATAACTAAACATATACTGGCAATATATTTCAACAGATAAAAAATTGCTCATTATAGGATCATAGAATATAATTTAATTACTGTAATATGAATTAAAATTACCAATTTAATGATGCCTTTGAATCCACGTTGAAGTAATGACTTTCCTTCCTTTTGCTGTTCTTGATTTGTCAAATTGCAAGTCCGTAATCACCGACCTCTAACTATCGAATAGTACTATTTTAATTTGAAATATGTTTGGGAACTTTGGAGTGGATTAAGAGCTATGTTTTAACTAGAAATGTAGAAGGTAATGGTGGCCAAAAAGGTTAGTAATTGTGTGTATATATGTATGTATGTATGCATGTATGTATGTATGCATGTATGTATGTATGTATGTATGTATGTATGTATGTATGTATGTATAGAGTTGTATTACAGAGAAACGAGGAAAACCTTTTTACCCATTCTCACTTTATCTCAATTCATTATCTGCAAGAAAATACTCTATGTTTTAGCTACTCGTAGACCTTCCCAAAACTGAATTTTTGCAGCCCTGATGATGGCCTTAAACCCATCTAAGCCGAAGCCAAAATACCATGCAATTAAATCTAATTTAATCGCTTGTCGATTTTGTATATCAATCGATATATTTATAACTCTTATAAATATATATGTCATTATTTATTTCTCAAATCATATTCAAATTTTATAATTAATATTTCATAAATATTAATTAATTTAATTAGTTTATAACAATTATAAACTAATTAGATCGTTCGGTCTTAAGGGAATTCATCATTTCGGTTGTGTAACTCTTGGGTTGAAATTTTGTCAGTGATTAAGATCGAACTATTCTAATGTTAATATTCACATGTCACTTAGTAGGTGGTGTGACATTATTTCCAAATTTATCGCTTACTTATTTTTGATAAAATCCAATTTTATTTTAATAAGCATTACCTGGTTGTGACATTTGTTTACACCAATTCACTTTGTCAAAACTATATCACTTTGGACGTATGAAATTTGGTAATGGTCAAAATTCCAACCTCGTCCACGTTCAACTTTATAGTCTAAATACAAAGTCCTTGGTTCAATAATAACAATTATTATTAACCGAAATGCTCTAGTCAGAAACTTGGACTTTGAGTTGACTTGAGTTGACTGTGATATTAACGACATATAACTGAGGAGACGAATCCTCTCTTGAATAGTGCTTCACTTCTAATACTTCCACTTGACCTAACTATAGTCACTCGATGGATTCCATACCATTTGGCTATGATCAAAGTAGAGCTTTCATATTGAAGATCCATGGTATTCTTAAGTCGAGAGAACTGTGTAAAATAGTCATATCGGTATTTTCTGTTTGACCTTAGTTATATTAACCAACAGAAAAGTATCGAGTAAGTCGCTCCATAGTCATCCAATGACTATTAGTACGCAACCCTTAGGCTCCCCCAGTAGTCATGAGTAATACACTATCCAGCATTTGGAGAGCATTATGTACTCCAGTCTCAACGGGTAAATCGATATCCAATCTCAATGCATCTTGACTAGGAACATTTAATATGGTATATTTGTTTCGTTGTGATAAATTACTCACAGTTACAACACTTTGTAAATACTATCACAAAATATACCGTTTATGGATTTTTCTATTAAATATACTTTAATTAAGTTTAATATAATAACATTATATCAAGTATATAATAGGAAGAAAATACCTTTATTTCGAACAAGATTGGTCAACAAGTTAGATATATGTAATAAATTACATAATTTCCCCTAGGGCCACCCCAACTCTACCACTCATCACCATGGACAGAGTAGTATCAGGGAAAACATGGAGTTCTCAAACCCTTGGTTTGTTTTTGCGAATTGATTATTGCAACTATATGGGATATGGATACGTGTATTGTCAATCATCATGATCTTATCGAACCGTGTGGATAGGGCAAGCGAAACCATGACAAATAATTAGTGCTATCAAATAAACACGTGAACAACCATTCCATGCCAAATAAAATCCTTGACTTCTAGCACTATATAGGTAAGGTCACTACATACTAGGGGCAACTAGCTCTGGTGCATCATGGAAAGCTTGGAAAAACATTTGGCCGGTAATGATGAGCTAGATCAGTCCATGGTTAGGACATGACCGCCAAATAGGTGTTCGTTGTTAATGTTCGCCCCAAACCATTGGTTGGCAATAGTGAACCTAATTAGCCCATATCCAAGACATGACCAACAAGTAGGTGATCGCTATTGATGATCGGTCCAAATTTCTTTACGGGCAACGACGAGCCCGATCAGCCCATAGTCAGGACATGACCGCCAACCAGGCGCTCACCGTTGATGATCGGCCTAAACTTCTTTGCCAGCAACGATGAGTCCGATCAACCCATGGTCAAGACATTACTTCCAAGTGGGTGCTCATGATTGATAATCATCCAAAAATTATGGCAATGATGAACCCAATCAATATATGGTCCATACATGATTGTCAAGTGGGTTCTTATTGTTGATGATTAGCCCAAACTTCTTTGCTGGAAACAACGAGCAAGATCAGCCCATGGTCAAGACATAACGACTAAGTGGGTACTCTCTATTGACGATAGGTCTAAATTTATTTTTTGGCAATACGACGCTGATTAGCCATGGTCAAGACTTGATCGCCAAGTGAATGCTTACCATTGACGAACGACCTAAACTTCTTTATCAATATGATGAGCTCAATCAGACCATGGTCAGGACATGACCGCCAAGCGAGTGCTCGCCATTGACGATCGACCCAAATTTCTTTGCTAGTAATGGAAAGCCCGATCAACCCATGATCAGGACATGACCGCCAAGTGGGTGCTCGCCATTAACTATCAGCCTAAACTTCTTCGTCGACAATGACGAGCTAGATCAGCCCATGACCAGGACATGATCGCCAAGTGGGTGCTCATCATTGACGATTTTCTCAAACTCCTTAGTCGGTAGTGGTGGATTAGAGTGATCCTTATTTGGGTGTCCATATTTAACGATCGGTCCAACCATCATAGCCGTAGTGGTGGACCAGAGTGATCCCTATTCGAGTGCCTACAGTTGACGATCAGCTATAAGCTTTTAAGATGGCTATGGAGAGCCCGACTTACCAGAGACCAAGACATGGCGGCCACTTAGTTCGTTCATGCATGATATTTGGCTTTGGAATTATAATAGCAATGAATAACTGAACTTGCTCGTAGTAAAACATGATTATCGATCGGGCGGTTCAATGCAAGTAGTTAATACGAGAAATGCCTATGAAGGCCATCAATGGACAAAGACACATGGAACTGGATTAAAAGGACACTCCACTAGAGATCGATCATCTTAGCCACTCGCTATCGATTGATCTTGTGAAAATATGTTGGGTGCAAAGAAAGACCTGTTGAAAGAGCTAAAAAAATAACACATAATAACACACACACACACACACACACACACACACATATATATATATATATATATATATATATGTCTGTGTGTGTGTGTGTGCATGCGCGCGTGTGTGTATTATACATAAGTGGAGGCATAGTACTATGTTAAATGTTGGAGAGAGTGAGAATATAGCTAATATTATCCTACTTTTTAACCAAATAAGTTTTCACCAAAATCTGAACATCGGCATGAAGAAGGAACGATTCATGGACTTAGGGTTATGCTTAGAAAGGCATTAGAAGTATACCTTAGAAGTTGCAAGGAGTAGGGACCAATGAAACAACTTGATACCGAGTACTACATGGTAACAAGCACTTATTTTGCCCCCTATGGGCCCCTGAAGCCATGAAATGTAGAGTAATGGAACTTGTATAATCATCATGGAGTGCTTTTCTCAAGAAATTGACATACAACTTCAAGGAAGTTCTATGGGAAAACCAACAAGAACAAATGGTATCAAGGTTGAAAGTGCACATTGATCATATATAATAAGGCTTATATATGTATATTTACTAATGCGGTCTAAACTAATCGATAATAGTAAGCAGAGTATAATAGAATAAAGTAAGTAAAAGTAATAACACTAGGATGTTTATATAGCCTCCCATCCTACTCTTGTCCCTAAGCTCCACTTTGAAATTTCCTTTAACTAGTTACCTTCACTTCGCTTGGACGAACAAACAATACAATGGAGTTTTCTGAGTATACAAGCTTGTTTTTTTTTTAAATACGGATTTTGACTACTAGTACAGATCTTCCTATAATCATCTTGATGATTCACGATGCGTGTTTTGTGATTATAAAGTGATTGAAATAATTCTTGAGTATAGAATTAAAACAGAATGCAATATAGACAAGTGCTCAAGAGAGAAGAGATCTAAAAAGATTTAGAAAGTTTGAACTGAATTCTGATAGTGATCTCTAACTTAGATATCAAAGAGATTCATTAAATAGGTGCAATCATTCAATCGTAGCCATTTCTATTCATAAAGGTGCTTCGAACGATAGCAACTTTTGAAGATGTCTTTTCAGAAATAGCTATTATAGAATTGATCGATCGACTAATCATAAAAGGTCACTTTACTGAATAAGAACTTGAATTACACTACAATTTTGAAAATAAGCAAGTATAATAAATCATTGAAGTTTAATCGACCAGAGAGTGTTCTCAGTCGACTGTGAACACTATTCAGACAACTGAGAACTCTACTTAGTCGACTAAATAGTGAAGCTTCTGTTTTATTACTTTTCTTAAATATTTTTAAAACTCTTTGATAATTTAAACTATTTGTATGTAGGCATGTGCGTGCATGCTTATGAACTACCAAGGAGATTTTATAAGTAAATCTAGGACCAAATACATATACTAAACTAAACGACGTATATTTATATAGCACTTGAAATGTAGACGATCCTTCTTGTTTTTGTGCTTGGTTCTCCAACTTAATAGTTCATTATACCTACATAGTATTGTATACAAGATATATACATAGTTATAGTTGTCATCATAAAATATCAAAGTAGAGTTATAATAAGGGCCTCTTAGAAATAATTCAATCTCAAAGGAAAAGTACTCGAAACACAATATATCAGGGATAGAAGACCTAAGGAGTGAAGAAAGGGAAGTTCCCCTCCAAAATTCATGGTGGTACTGACCACTTCTGGTCAGTACTTAGTAGAATTAATGGCTCGAGGGGTCCTAACTTTCCCTCTTGCACTCTTGGATTTGGACCTGGACTTGTATTTCATGGGCTTTTGATTTTTCTAGACAGTTTCCTTATAAATATAGACATTATAACAATTAGAGAAGGACTTTTTGGCTCATTATCTTCTTCATCTTCTACCTCTCATCCATCGTAGTCACTAAAGAAGCTACTATTTGCTATTCTAGGTTTTGGACTAGTAAACCCTTTTGTGACTTTCAAATTTATAATCAATAAAAACTACAGTGGACATAGGCTAGAGATTGTCGAACCACTTTTAAAATGCTTGTTGTTCTTGTTGTTTTTAATATATTCTCTGCTAGATCACATTATTTCTACAACAATTTGGGTCTTGATTCATTTTTGGCATCAAGATTATTGTGCTTTCACCGAAAAAGGAAATTCTGAGGCATAGATCTATCTTTCTATTTTGGATTGAAGCATCCAAAGGTTAGATCCAGAAGATTTACATAAGGAACTTGGAGGCTTTGTATATCGCACCTAGGAAACTTGAAAAATCAACTGGGACAATTGTTGGTACAGAGGAAGTGGATTCTCATCACATAGAGGTTAGTAACTAACAGGCATTTCCTAGACCACCTTCCTTATAGGAGATGGTTTCTGGAGTGGAATTTGGCAAAATGATGCAACAGCTAAATCACAAGATAACAGACAGTGAAAAGGCTCTAATGGAAAAGATGGATACTACCATAGCTCTACTGACCCAACAGCCACAGAGGACTAGGAGGAGCAGGATGAAAGTTTCACCTACTAGATCTGAATAAAAATTATTCGTTTCTGACTAAAATAGGAAAGATGGGAAATAGAAACAAAAGGAAAAGGCTAATGGAGCAGTAGAAGGAGTCCGTGAAGGAATTTGAAGTGTTCACCTAGAAAGAATTGACTCGATACTAACCAGAATCAAGTTGGTACCAAGAAGAAATTTGGAGGATCGGGCGGACAGGCAACGGGGAGCTGATGCTGTAGACTTGTTTGAGTCGGAGGATGATTTTCAATATGACTATGATTACGAGCATGATGCTAGAGCTAAAGGTGATGGTGTACAAAATACTGAGCTTACTTGAAGATAGAAAAGACACGAATGGTTCTCTCAAAGACTGGAGAACTTAGAGGTCAACGAGCAAACTAGGGCCATTTGTAGAGTCGAACACTCGACGTAGCTCCTGATGGTAGACCTTTAGAATATTGTGCTAACAAGGAGTATATAGCAGATATGGTTAAGTGGATAAAGAGAGTAAAGTTAGAAAGAATAAGGATTAGAGATCGGCACTAAGAGAAACACCATTCATGGAGACTATATAGGGAAAGAGTATCCTAAGAGGTTTATGATGCCGATGATGAAATCTTACAATAGGACTACGATCCCAAGTAGCACTTGTTCTAGTATGAATGGAACATTGATGGTGCCAAGGCGACGGTGGTATATTGTAGGGGTTTTCCAAAAAAATTAGAAGGATTAGCATTGGTGTGGTATACACGACTCGTATCAAAGTCCATATCGACCTTTGATGAATTGGCAATAAAGTTTATAGAGCAGTGCAGATTCCATACTACTCGGTCTAAGGATGTGATGTCCTTGTCGAGTTTATCTCAAGGACCTAAGAGTCAATGAAGAGGTTCTTGAACACGCTTAAAGTTTTGTAACTAAACTTAAATAACCCAAAATAGTTTAATGTTTAAGGCATTGGTTTGGGGCATACATCCGAACACGAACTTTGGAATATGGTTAAAGATGAAACAACCGACGACTATTGAAGAATTCCACACGAAAGCTAACCAATTTTTGCATTTGGAAGAAGCAAGTCAATGTGCTGGAAAGACTGATAAGGGGCCGTCAAATGAAGTTGTAAGATAACCGATGATATCTCTGGTAATGTGGCAGTAAACGTTGGAAAATCAAACAATCAAAGGAAAACGAATTAGAGCTTTGGTAGTAGACTGAATGATGCAAAGAAGCGCCTGAGGAACATGAGGCCTGATGTGTATACACTCTTGAATGATACTTTGGACCTTGCTATAAAAGGAATGAAGTGATATAAAATGCCGCCTAGGAAGGAGGTGACCGAGGAAGAATGGTGCTCAAAAAAGTACTGTCATTTCCATGAACTCATGGACACAACACGAATGAGTTCCTACGCTTAAAAGACTTTATTGAGGAATTGATAAAGAAGAAAAGTTACAGCAGCATGTAAAAGATTCATAGGATGATGGGAAAGCGCCATACCCCTAAGGACTAAATACTCAAGCAAACCAACCTAGACGCAGCGGAAAGGGGATTAGTGCACCAATGGGAGGTTAGTCATAAATATTATTATAGGAGGCCCTCATCCAGTAAAGAAAAGCTTGAAGGAGTTAGGGAGGTATGTCGGTTCATTGAAGAACATACCATAGGAGAGTTTCTTTGCCATAGAGGATGGAGCTTTAGCCAAGCAATAAAGGATGGCATTGGATGATATTATATTCAGAAATAGAGATTTTGATGGAGTCAAAGCGCCAATTTTCGACCCAATGGTTATAACAGCTGTTATTGGACCGGTAATGGTACGTCATGTCCTGGTGGATGGTGGAAGTTCTATGAACATTCTATTCAGAAGAATGTTTGATCAAATGAAATTAGCATGAAGGATGCTGTGGCTTGTACAACCAAGATTCAAGGATTTGCAAATGAAGCAAAACAATCAGTTAGGATGATTAATTTATCGATTGAGTTGGGTGATGGAGATCGCACGGTTATGTGGATTCAAACATTCATTATAGTGGATGAGTATTTGGTATATCATGCCTTTTTGGGCTGACTGACCTTGGTAGATTTTAAGATAGCACTAGCCCCTTGGTTCTTAATGATGAAATTCCCTATGAAGAAAAGGGTTGGATCAGTAAGAGGGGACCAGAGTGCTGGAAGGGAATGTAATGTTGCTGAGCTAAGAGAAGTAAATGATGTGAAAAAGGAAGAATGTAGAGAAGGCTCTTTGCATTAAAAACTCAAGAGCATAGCAACTAATTCCCATGCTACGGCTCAAGATCTATAGTATGTTCAATAAGTCTACGCATTCTAGGAAGAAGTCAGAGGAAGTGTGGGCGGCAGTGGCTGGGCTGACATTCCGATCGACATGTATGATCCATCATGGACTTTTAAGATTGGTTTTCAGCTCGGTATTGGAATAAGGAAGGATTTTGTTAATTTCCTTTGAACGAACTTGAATTTATTTGCATAAACACATATGGATATGTGCATGATATCGTCGAAGATAGCGCGCCAGGCACTGAGTGACGTAAAGTTTCCACTTACGAAATAGAAAAGGCATAATTAAGGTCTAGAGCGATCTAGTGTGTTTAAAAGAAGTATATAAATTAAGAATGAACGATTTCATTCATGATGCTTTATACCAAAGTGGGAATAAAACCCAATGTTGGTCAAGAAGTCAAATGGAAAGTGGCATACATGTATTGATTACTCGGACTTGAATAAAGCATGCCAAAAGAACAACTTTCCTTTACCTAAGATTCATCAGCCAGTAAATAGGACTATAGGAAATGAGTTGCTCTTATTTATGGATGCTTCCTCGGGATATAATTAGATTCTGATGCATGCACCTAGTTAGGAGTATACAAGCTTTATAATGGAATTGGGTTTATATTGCAAATGGGTGATGCCATCAGGTTTGAAGAATGCTGGAGTTACATACCAGAAGTTAGTAGATTCTATATTCAAGATGCAAATCGAACGGATAGTGGAATTTTATACGGATGATATGCTCGTGAAATCATGGCCATCAGGGAACGACATGGATAAATTTTAGAAATGTTCGAAGAGTTGCAAAAGTATGGAATGAAATTGAATTCATTAAAGTGCTCTTTTGGAGTTGCATCAGGTAAAATTTTGGGATTTATTTTGAATTTGAGGGGAATTGAAGCCAATCCAGAGTAGATTAACGCCTTAAGGAATGTGACTATCCCAACCACGAAAAAGGAATTACAAAGCTTGAAAGGGAAGATTGCTGCCTTAAGTTGGTTTATCTCAAGGGTAATGGATAGGTGCATTCCATTTTTCGATGCCCTGAAAAAGGGTAAGAAGAACTTTAAATGGAATCGAGAATGTCAAAATGCCTTCGAGGAGTTGTTGAGGCACATGGAGACACCACCAATTCTATCAAAACCGGTGGATGGGGAAGATTTGTTAATTATTTGGTAGTGTTTGTTTCACACTAAACACATCATTAGTACATGAGAAGGAAAAGAATAAGAGATTGGTTTATTATATTAGAAAGCAGTTTACTATAGCTAAAAAGAACAATCCGGATTTGGAGAAACATCCATATTTCTTGTTGATTGCATCAAGAAACTACAGCTATATTTTCAGGCTCATTCTATTAAGGTGCCGACGAATCAGCCCCTTAAAGTATGTACTATAGCAACCCAAAACTTCAGTAAGGTTGCTGAAGTAGAACATAAAGTTGAGTCGGTATCATGGCCAAGCTCTGGAAGATTCTACTTAATCAATGGCGCTAGAGCCACGAGCTCAAACGCATAGATGCCATAATGTGCCCATTCAAAGATCGCGGCAATGGTTGCAGCTCCCGTAAGGGATCAAGATCATCCTTTAGATATATAGTATTTCGAAAGTAGTTGTTGTATTCTTCCAGCATTTATTCCTTTTCCTTAGGTTGTTGGGTTGTACACGTTAGTTATTTCTTACATAAAAGATGTGTATGATATGTTATGAGATGTGTTTCAATTTATTTACGATGTTGATATTCTGGATATGTTGACCACTATAGTATATTTGGTAAAATGATATAACTATAGAAATCTCATATAGACACTTAACTAATGAAAAATGCAAAGTAAGATTGGAATTTTATCAAATAATTTTTAGCAAGCAAAGGATAGGAAAAGGTTGTTGCGAAATCATAGGCAGTTACTCCAATACCTTAAAACTAAAATTTATAAATAGGATTGTTGTCATTATTTCAAAGAAAAGGAAAGGTTTTCAAAATCTAGGATTTATTATGCAATACTATGGTCAATCATATGCGTTAACTCATTAACTAAATCCTGATAACATTAAGGTGTGGCTTGATAGTTTCAAATTAGTCAGATTTAAATGCTTTTGAAAAGTTGTGTGCAAATGCTTTTGAAAAATTTTGGTTCAAATGTTTTTGAAAATAATGGTGTTTAAATGCCTTTCGAAATTTGAGTTTTCAAACTATATTGCAAGTTTGAGTAGAAGGAAAAAATGTTTTTATTTTCAAGGGCCGCATGGTTAGCGTAGGGAAGGTCAACGTGTTAGCAGATATGAATATTTCTGTGCAATAAGGGTAGCAATATGAGAAATGTAGATAATAACAAGGGAAAACATTGTTTTAGCCTTGGAATTTCTATTTACATACCTTGTTGATAGCAAACAAAACTAGTTTTTAAAAATAATTCCATTTTAGAATTTAAAAATAAATCTCCTTATGTGTATTATACTTAGAAAAAGTAGAAAAGCTATGGAGGCAAAAGAGAAGGTTCTAAAGTACAGCAGAATTGGTATCCAAAAGAAGGGTAGAAATATAAGGTTCTCCAATAAATTCCTTTTTAAGCATAAGAATATAGGTTTAGGAATGAAAATATAGTATGTTAAATTCTGGATGGTAGGGGTTGGATCCAAAATTGGTTGAACCATAGTCCTATTCATAGGAGAGTGGAAATTGTTGTGTGAAAAGGGCTTTTTTATTTTTGAAATCTTGCATACATATAAAACTATCTTCATATATTGGTTATTCGCGTCTTATTTCCAAAATGTTTTTAAAATAAAATGGATTCTAATAGGAGGCATCGTTTTAGAATTATTCAGCATGCATATCATATATGTCATGATATACTGTGCATTAGTACACGTTTGGCTGCAAAATTGGTTGTACACTATTCGGTTGGATAGTTTAGAATGGTTATGTACTATATTACATAATTCAAACCTTAAGGAAATTGGGGGACAAAATTCTTTTAAAGGGAAAAAAATGCAACACTGCAGAAAAATAATGACAACTATTAGTTAATTATTAAGGTTCAAAAATAGAATTTAAGAAAATGTCAAAATTTGGCTACGAAACTTGCATTATTGTATTTGTGGAAAAATTTTAAGTAACTTTTGTATATAAAGTCCTGCAATCGAAGTTCAAATGCAGAATTTATTAATATTTAAAGTTTTTAGAATGAAAATAATAAAAAAGGAATAAAAAGAAATAAACAATATTAACTGTTAACACGCCTTTCGACAAGGCCACAGATAGGTGGCTTTAACTAAATTGACTGCTTGTATATCGAGGCTGAAATATGATGGATACGGTTTAAAAGGATGGAGGTCACTTGGATATGTCGTTCGGTCGATAAGTGGAGAAGTTACGCGGCTCTTTCTGGAAGTTGTAGGTCGTTCGGCATGGACGGGTCGGTCTGGATGCTCTGGGTCGCTCGGCATTGGTGGGATGGTTCTGAAAATACTGTGTGGATCGTGCTATATGGAATTATACTGTACTAGTGCGAAAATAAACTAAGATACTATAACAATGTGAATAAGTAAAATAAAACGAGCACACCAGGAATTTTTATACTGGTTCGAACTTCCCGTTCTACGTCCAGTCCCAGACTCCTTTTGGAATTTTACTAACAACAATCCTCACTTAACCCGAAGGAACAGGTTTACAACATCTGAACAACAGAACAGGATTTCGATGCCTCAACAGCCGAAGAGGACTTCACTCGCCTGAACAGCAGAACAGCATTTCAACTTATACACAGAGTATATGACACATTGTGTTCTTGATAACACGAATTTGTCTCTTGATAGTACAATCTTCCTATAATCTTCTCCTTTCGATATGTGTGTGTGTGTGAATAATATGGAAGTAAATGAATGATTTTGAATAAATTTGAATGCACAAAAGTGTTAGAATCAGAGTAGTATAAGAATAGAAAAAGTTAGATCGATTAGGTGAATAAAACAGATGATTCTAACTTGTTTATATAGAGTATAAAGAGGTGTAATCATTTGTGAATAGTTATTATGAAAGAGTATGGACATATCTATTAATAAAAGGTTGTATCTCTTCATGGAAGAAAGTGTCTATTCAAAAACATAGCCTTTGTAGGAATTCAGACGTCTGAAAATAATAATTCGGACTTCTGAAATTGGTAACGTGCAAACCAGAAAGGAAACAGGTCATTTTTGACCAGATTCAGACATTTGAAATTTCCAATCAGACGTCTGAATATTGTGGAAATTTTAAATTTAGTTACATATTCGGACGTCTGAATTTGTCATTTCAGTTCTTTTGTGAATGTGTGTATGTGTATGTGTCAATATATATCCATAGGAGAGTTTTTAACATCATTTCAATTCTAAATAACGGCTCAAAACAACATATATGTAGCATGAAGTTCATTTGAATCTGTTCTTGTAGATATTCTTGCAAAAACAAGTTAGTATAGAAAATCAACGTATATAGTTGTCGTAGTCAAAATAAGTATGAAACGTCGTAAACGAGGTTTCAACATTCTCCCCCTTTTTGACGATGACAACTATATAATACAAGAGATATATATATATATATATATATATATATACTATACTCCCCCTATTTAACAGCTCCCCCTGCCAAAAGCCAGGTAGAATAGATAAACAATACCAACACCTTCTCCCCCTTTGAAATCGCAAAAAGGTAATCAAATGATCAACAGATAAAGCAAATTGAACTTGAATTAAAACAAACTACAAATCAGCAACAAATTAAGGAGTTCATGACAGAAAATAACAAACAGCGAAATAGTTCAAAATAACATCAAAGAAAATCAAAATCTAGGACTTGAGTCACTTCCTACATCATCATCATCATCTTCACCATTGGTGTTCCCCGAGCTTGATGACCATGGAATGGAGCGGGGTTGAAAACTTCGGTAGATGATGGGTGGAGCAACCAATACATTCTCAAATTTTGTTTAGAAAGCCGCGAATGGAGTTAAAACTTTTTTCAGTTTTCTTTTCAAGTTTTACCATTCGGGTTTGAAGCTTTGTTTGGTTTTGGGAAAGAGTGACTAAAGCATTCCTTGAGCTCGAGTCGGGAGAAAGAATCACTATATCATCATTGTCTTCCTCTTCGGAGGAAGGAGCAATTGGTTGAGCATGTGGAACATGAGGACGAGGTTGGGGCCGATTTTGATCTCGGTTGGCAACCCATTCTTGAAGAGAAATATATGCCAAACTCCCCGGTCGTTTTGGCAAACCCATAAGACCTAATGTCTTTGACCCTAGTTCTTTGATTGATGTGAATTCGGAATCAGAAAAAGGAATGTTAAAATTTTAAAGAATCTTCATTAAATAAGCACCATAATGAAAAGTCTTATATCGTCTTTGACGATTAACTTCCATAAATTCTTCCAAAATCACTTAAGCCCAATTGATTGGTTGATCGAAGTAGATAGCATATAGGGCTTGGAAGTTTCTTTTATTCACTACTTCGTAACTTCCTGTCCATGGAATGAGGGATCGAATCAAAGCTCTATGGAGTATATGAGCTTGTGGGCAGAGTTGTATTGAAGTAAGTCTAGTAATATCATCATTCAAGAATTGATGTGAGACCTCGTCACTATCATCCAAGTTTAAAGAAACATTAATCTCATCCAAATCATTCCCCATTGATGGACATTTAAGGATTTCACCAAATCGAGCAATTGGTAAATAGATTTTTACTCCACATACTAACGTCCAAATACAATCGTTGCGATTGTGAGGAGTATGATGACCCAAATTCTTGTTAGCATAGAATAATTTAACCAAAAATGACTAATTTTGATATTATTTGCAGCAAAAGAAACAAGTGATTCTAACCCATTTGCTCATACAACTTGTTGAATCCGATAAGCTTCGAATTCTTCAAATTTGATGAAAGCTCCTGGAAAGAAATTAGATCTACTCATTTGAACAAAACGTTGTCTTGCTTGCTCATTCCAAAGCCACTGATCGATGTTTAGGGTAGATGATGAAGAGGATGGCTTGATCTTTTTTATTTTGGAGCCATTTGTGAGTATGAGGAAGAAAGATTTGATTTTTAATGGAGTAATGACTGAAAAAAGAAGATGAAGAGTGAAGATAAAAGAAAGGTTTAGGTGAAATAAAGGGGTAGTTACATTCAAATTCGTACAAAGGCATTTCAAATTTGAATAGGCAGCAGATTTCAGATGTCTGGAATAAGCAATTCAGATGTCTGAATTGAAGTAATTCGAGTCAGAAAGAAAAAAGTGTATTTTAGGCTATATTCAGACGTCTGAAATTGTTGATTCAGACGTCTGAATCTATAGAAAAAAATTTATTTTCAACAATATTCAAACATTTGAAATATATATATTAAAATGTATTTCAGACAGTTTTTGCAAAATATTGACAAAAGAAAAGAGGATTACATTAATATTTGAATGAATTATAGCATACACAATATGATCATTCAAAAACAGATATAGATAAATGAAATCATTTACCCGAGTCACTTAGAGTCTTGCATTCTTTCGATTCGATCTTGGTTATCTCCGTGTATGGTCGCAATGGAGACCAATATTGCTGACGTCCCCAAGAGTTTGGAGAAACCGGAGGACGCTGTGGACTCGGCTCCCATGGATTCGAAGTTGAAGGTTGAATTATATCTTTCTTTGGAGACGTACCGTAGAATTTTAATGCCACTTGTTCAATGAAACTGAGTTGTTTGGCATTAACTTTCTGTTCGTAATACATCTCTCATTGCAAATCCAACTGTTCTTTCTGGTAATGATGAATCTCGGATATTTTTTCTTTGGTTGATGGAGATCCAAAGAAAAGAAACCGTTGAGATTTGTTCTTTTCTAGAGTATAACCAGAATGTTCGTGTGAAGGATGAGGTTTATCCTGTTCACTTGGTGTTGGAGTAGCCAAAATTTCTATAGAAGATGTAGAATATGAAGAAGGTGGGTTGTTAGAATCAGAATTGTTGTTTGATGCCATAGAGAGAAGAAGAAAAATCATGTGGAATTCCATTGAAATAGTTCTATTGGTAAAAGGAAAGGTAGAATTTGTGTGTATAAATGGAAGAGAAAAGTTTAAAAATAGAACTTTTAGTTAAAGCAATTTGTGGCTGAAATGCTTTAACCAGTAATATACACACGTTGAAATGTAAAGAAAATAAGAGGTGAAAATTGAAAGTTATTATTAGCTACCTAAGAGAGAAGAGTTTAGAAGTGAAAAGATAAGAAAAAGAATATTAATATCTCATAAAAGATATTACAGATTTTTGAGAGAGATGATACCAAGCTCTCGTTTGAGTTTGATAAAAACATTTTCTAAAATAGGTTTTGTAAAAATATCAACCAACTGATTTACAGAAGAAACAAAATCCAAATTTATTATTCATTTTTCAACTTGTCACGAAGACAATGATGATGGATGTCAATATGTTTTGTTCATGAATGATTGACGGGATTTTTAGACAAGTTAATAGCACTAGAGTTGTCACAATAAATAGTTGAATTTGTTAAGCTTTTGTTGCATATAGATTACTTGAGTACAAGCCAAAGCAGCAGAAATATATTTGGCTTCACAAGTAGAAAGAGAGACATAGTTTTGTTTCTTACTAAACCAAGATACGAGTGATTTTCCAATAAAATGGCACATACCACTTGTGCTTTTTCGATCTATTCGAGAACCACCGAATCAGCATCACTATATGAAACTAACTCGAATGGACATTCTTTAGGATAAAATTGACCAAAATCCTTGGTGTTAGTGAGATAACGTAATATGCGTTTTACTGCTCTTAGATGTGATCCCTTTGGATTAGCCTAAAATCTAGCACACAAACTGACACTCATCATTATGTCAGGTCGACTTGCCATTAAATATAGTAATGATCCAATCATACTTCGGTATAATTTCTGGTCAACATTTTTTCCATTGTCATCTTTTTCAAGATGTGTTGTTGTACTCATTGGAGTTGGTTTGGCAGAAGTATTTTCCATTCCGAATCGTTTGATTAAATTATCACAATATTTTTCTTGATTAATGAAGATGCCATTTTGAAGTTGTTTAATTTGTAAACCAAGAAAATATGTTAGTTCTCCCATGTGAGACATTTCAAATTCCTCGGTCATTATATTGGAGAAGTCCTGACATAACTTGTCGTTAGTAGAACCAAAAATGATATCATCAACATAAATTTGAACTATTAAAATATCCTTTTTGAATGTTTAATAAAAAGTGTTTGATCAACTTTCCCAATTTGAAATCCCGAAGAAATTAGATATGTCTTTAGTCGATCATACCAAGCACGTGGTGCTTGTTTTAAACCGTAAAGAGCTTTCTTAAGTTTATAAACCTGATTATGAAATTTCTCATGAATAAATAAGGGAGGTTGTTCAACATACACTTTTTCTTTTATATAACCATTCAGAAAGGCACTTTTAACGTCCATTTGATAAAGTTTGAAATTGTGAAAACATGCATAGGCCATTAAGATTCGTATTGCTTCTAGTCTTGCAATCGGAGCAAATGCTTCTTTGTAGTAAATTCCTTCTTCTTGATTGTATCCTTGTGCAACTAACCTTTCTTTATTTCTTGTGATGTTACCTTGTTCATCTGCATTGTTCTTGTAGACCCATTTTGTTCCAATAAAAGTTTGATCATTTGGTCTAGGAACTAATTTCCAAACTTCATTGTGTTCAAACTGGTTTAGCTCTTCTTGCATTGCAATTATCCAGTAGTCGTCTGTGGAAGCTTCTTTGGGATTCTTTGGTTCAATATTTGAAAGGAATGCTACGTGGTCCATTTGATTTAGTTGACCTCTAGTTCGTACATTTGAATTAATTTCTCCGATAATATTTTGAACAGGATGATCCCGTAATATTTTTGGTGAAGGTCTTAATTCATCATTATTATAAACAATGTTTTCATCATTTTCAAAATTTTTAGTTTCTGTATTTGTAATGTTATCCGGAAAATCTTCATCGTCTTCTATACTTGGTTTTTGTTGAAAATTTTCATAGAAAGACACGTGTAATGTTTCTTCAACAGTATTTGATCTTTTATTAAATACACGATAAGCTTTGCTACGATCTGAATATCCTAGAAAGATTCCTTCGTCGGATTTCGCATCGAATTTTCCAAGCTGATCTTTTGTATTTAATATAAAACATTTTGAACCAAAACTTTGAAATAAGAAATCTTTGGTTTTCTTCCAGTAAAAATTTCATAAGGAATATTTTTTGTTAGTGGTCAAATAGAAACATGATTCAAAACATAGTAAGCAGATGCAACAGCTACTGCCCAAAAGACTTTTGGAAAAGTGCTTCCATTTAACAAGGTTCGTGCACATTCTTGTAAAGTTCTGTTTTTATATTCTACAACTCCATTTTGTTGTGGAGTTCAAGGGAACGAAAAATTATGAAAAATTCCTTTCGTTTTACAAAAATGGTCAAAAACTTTGTTTTTCAAATTCTCCTCCGTGATCACTTCTTATGTTCTTTATCTTCAAACCTTTTAAATTTTGAATTCGTTTGACAAAAATTTTAAAATGCTCAAACGTATCACTTTTTATTTTTCATAAAAATGGTCCAAGTATATCTAAAAATATCATCTATTATTACAAACACATATCTATTGTGGTTTAAGGATTGAACTTGGGTTGTCCCAAATAGATCCATATGTAGTAATTCAAGTGGTTGTAAAGTAGAAATAACTTTCTTAGATTTAAAAGATGATTTGGTTAATTTTCCTAATTGACATGCATCACAAATATGATTGACTTTGAAGTTCGTTTTTGGTAATCCTCTGACTAAATCATTTTTAGAAATCTTGTTTATAGTTTTGAAGTTGATATGACAGAATCTTTTGTGCCATAGCCAAGGATCATTTTCATTAACTATTAAACCCATCATATTCAGAAAATAGATATTTCTATCTCTATTTCCTTCAAATATAAGGTTTTTATTTTTATCAAAAATGCTACACTTATCTTCAGAAAAAGAGATTTTGAATCCTTTATCACATAATTGGCTGATACTTAAAAGATTGTGTTTTAAATTTTTGACTAATAAAACATTAGAAATAAGAGGTAAATTAGATGTACCGACATTGCTGACGTCGCCTTTTCCAATGATATATCATTTGGATTGTCTCCAAAAGTGACAGAGCCTCCATCTGAGTAAGTAATGTTTGATAGCATATTGTTGTCTCTAGTCATATGTTTTGAGCAACCGCTGTCGAGTATCCATTTTCCTCTCTTTTTAAGTGGGTCCTACAAAAAAAATAACATTGGTACCCACTTTGTGATAGGGTGCTAAGAGTTAGGTCATAGGAAACCAAACCCAAGTAGGTTCAATATCCCCTTTAAAAATATAATTTTTATTTTTATGAACCGTTTCCAAAAAGGTATTTATATATTTATTTCTAATCAAACTATTGTTTGTTTTAGGAACCCATATTTTTATGGTTTTTGAGTTATTGTTCCTTTTTGGATGAGTAGTAGGATAAAAAAATATTTCTTCTAAAATCCTTTCCAAATGGAGTCTTTGATTTCTTAGGATATCCTAGTCTCTTTTTATTAGAAGTGGATTGATAATTTTCAAGAATATTGGATAGAGTCTCTCGACCTTTATTAAAGTTAGAAACATTTTTAGTAATATTATCTAACTTGGTTTTTAGGCAAGTATTATTTAATTCTATCAATTCTGATCTTAATTTTCAGCTCATGATTTTCAGGGACAAGAGAATCATTCTTTTATTTTCGCGTTTCAATATCTTGACTCAATAAAGTAAGTTGAGAGTTATCATTAGAGAAGGTATCTTGAAGTTTTCCAAGTTCTTCCTCTAATATTTTCTTTTCATCATTAAGCATATCTCTCTTGAATTCTGTTTTTCTCCGATTTTCTAGAGCTTCTTTATATATTTTTTTATACTTTTTAAGGTATCAAGAAGTTCCAAATTAATTTCAATCATATCATCAAAAGTAAGATCGTTTACCTCATTCTCTATAGCCATGAAACAAATATTTGCTTGCTCTTTTTCACTGTCACTGTTGCTTTCTGAAGAAGAAGAATCTGAATCATCCCATGTTACTGAAAATGCTTTTCTTTTAAACTTGTCCTTTTGATTTTTATTATGATATGTCTTCTTTTGTTCTGGACAATCTTTTTGCATGTGCCCCTTCTTGTGGCAATTAAAGCATTCTTGTATAGATGAAGATGGCTTATTTGCATTGTTGTTGAAGTTTCTTTTCAAGTTGTTTCGATTTACTTTTCTGCACTTCAAAAACTTTTTAAAGTTTTTAGCATTAATGCTAAGTCTTCTTCATCCGAATCTGAATTCTTCTTTTTCTGCATGAAATGCCATATTCTTTTTGTCTTGTGCTTGTACCCTTTTAGCCTGCAAATTCACTTCGTAGGACATTAAATTTCCTATCAACTCTTCTGGTTTCATGGTAGAAAGATCATTAGCTTCTTCAATGGCTAAGATTTTTCTTTCCCATTCATCCATTAAAGAGTTAAGGATTTTTGAAACAATATCGAAATCGGAGTATATTTCTCCTAGTCCTAGTAAAGAATGATGAACATCTTGAAATCTAGAGTACATATCATCTATAGATTCATCTTGCTTCATCCTAAAATTTTAAAATTAATTCTTAAGCATAGATATTTTACTCTGTTTAACATTGTTAGTACCTTCATGAGTTGCTTTAAGTGTTCTCCATATTTCATATGCAGTGTTACATATACTAACGTGGTTAAATTCATTTTTATCAAATGCACAAAATAACATATTCATAGCTTTAGCATTAGCAAAAGCATCTTGTTTTTGTGCAGCTGTCCATGTAGTATATTCAGTAGTTGGTGCAGTATATTCTGTTTGTGTGACATTCCATGTATCAAAACTACTGGCTTGCATATAAATATGCATTCGTGTTGCCCAAAAGTTGTAATTCATGCCATTGAATAGTGGAGGTCGTGCAGTAGATTGACCTTCAATAAAACTAGTGTTAGTGGTAGTGCTGGTGTTGTTTTCCATATTAGCAAGAAATCAAATAACTGTGTAACGGTTATAAGATGCCTTGCTCTGATACCAAATGAAAATACTGTGCGGATCGTTCTATATGGAATTATACTACACTAGTGCGGAAATAAACTAAGATACTATAACAATATGAATAAGTAAAATAAAACAAGCACACCAGGAATTTTCATACTGGTTCAAACTTCCCGTTCTACGTCCAGTCTCAGAATCCTTCTGGAATTTTACTAACAATAATCCTCACTTAACCCGTAGGAACAGGTTTACAACACCTGAACAACAGAACAGGATTTCGATGCCTCAACGGCCGAAGAGGACTTCACTCGCCTGAACAGCAGAACAGGACTTCAACTTATACAGAGAGTATATGACACAGTGTGTTCTTGATAGCACGAATTTGTCTCTTGATAGTACAATCTTCCTATAATCTTCTCCTTTTGATGTATGTATGTATGTATGTATGTATGTATGTATGTGAAGAATATGGAAGTAAATGAATGATTTTGAATAAATTTGAATGCACAAAAGTTTTAGAATTAAAATAGTATAAGAATAGAAAGAGTTAGATCGATTAGGTGAATAAAACGGATGATTTTAACTTGTTTGTATAGAGTATAAAGAGGTGTAATCATTCGTGAATAGTTATCATGAAAGAGTATGGACACATCTATTAATAAAAGGTTGTATCTCTTCATGGAAGAGAAGTGTATATTCAAAAATATAGCCATTATAGGAATTCAGATGTCTGAAAATAATAATTCAGACTTCTGAAATTGTCGTGCAAACCAGAAAGGAAATAGGTCATTTTTGACCAGATTCAGATGTCTGAAATTTTCAATTCAAACGTATGAATATTGTAGAAATTTTAAATTTAGTTACATATTCAGACGTCTGAATTGGTCATTTCAGACGTCTGAATTTGACCTGAAAATTCATTTTTCTTCTGTGAATGTGTGTATGTGCATGTGTCAATATATATCCATATGAGAGATTTTAACATCATTTAAATTCTAAATAACGACTCAAAACAATATTTATGCAGCATGAAGTTCATTTGAATCCGGTCTTGCAGATATTCCTGCAAAAACAAGTTAGTATAGAAAATTAACGTATATAGTTGTTGTAGTCAAAATAAGTATGAAACGTCACAAACGAGGTTTCAACGGGTTCGGCATTAGAGGTGGCTCGGTATTGTTTGGGTTGGCAAGGTTTTGTGGGTCGGCATCGTACCTCGCTCGGCACTGTGGGATGGTTCGGCGTTAGAGGTGGCTCGGTATGGTTTGAGTTGGCAAGGTGTTGTGGGTCGGCATCGTATGTCCTCGACATCGTACGTCGCTCGGCATCGTACCTCGCTGGGCGTCGTACGTCGCTCGGCATCATACCTCGCACGGCATCGTACCTCCCTTGGCATCGTACCTCGCTCGGCATCGTACCTCCCTCAGCATCGTACGTTGGACATCGCTCGAGATTGTACATCGCTCGGCATTGGATGTCGCTCGCCATTGAACGTCGCTCGGCATCGTGGTGAGGTAAGGAAATGGCTCGGCAAATGCCGTTCGGCATAAGGCAGCGATTTTGCAGATGGTGCTCGGCATTGTGGCTCGACATGGTGGCTCGGCAAGGTCACTTGGCATTGTGGCTTGGCATGGGCCATCCAGCATGGTGCGGTCAGAGTGAAAAGTGTGGCTCGGCTATGGCCTTGATGTACCAGGACTACTCGAGAAGCACAGCAACTTAGGATTTTCCTATAGATATAGCATGTGGAGGTTCAGAAAAGGGATCTTCTTTCTGCTCTCTGACTTTCTCTTCTCTAAGGCTAAGGAACTCAGCCATTATTAAACTTTCGGTTGTAACTGTAGTCGATTATTACGACAATAAAAAGGAAATTTCTAGAGTGGACGTAGACCGGAGTTAGCCGAACCACTATAAATCTATTGCTCTTTACTGCTTTCATTTTTTATTATTCTTTTTACTCATATTCTCTACATACAATTTATCTGTGAGCTGTGACTGATACTTGGTGCTTTCGTCTGGATTTGGGTGTTAGTGACCAATTTTGGCCCTAATATTTTGGTGCTTTCACTGAGAAAGCTAGCATTCGGGAATTTTGGAACTTGGATTTTGGATTGAAAAGCTTAGGAACTCGGATTTTGAAAAGCAATGGCTAGACCACCAGTAAGGAAGCTGCGGAAAGGAGCAATCAGGAAGGAAGTCAAGCGGGCTCGTCTGGAGTTAGAGAGGATCATGCATCCGTCTACATAACTCGGTATGAGATGCAGGTTATGATGAATTCTATGCAGGAGCAGATGATGAAACGGAAAGAGGAGATGATGCGGGCCCTTCTAAGGCAATATGGACAACGAGGAACTACAGGTGCTCAAGTTATAGGAACTGGACCAGAGGAACACAACCAGTAGGTGGATGGAGTGATTTAGCAGGGGGCAGCTCCCAATCAACAAACAACTAACAATCAAGATGGACCAAGGCTCGGGAGTACACGACCAGGAAATGCCGGACAAGTTCATGGAGGGATACGGATGACGCTACGCGGCCAGACACCAACGGGAATACAGGAGTACGTGATGAGGAATATGTGCCAAAATTTCCTCAGGGACTTGGAGGGCAGTTTGAAAACATGGATAGGTGGAACCCTTGGTTGGAAATGCCGGATTGGCTGACATTATCAGGCGGACTATTCATGGAGGCCTGACAAACAGGGATTCAGAGGAAGTCAACAAAAGTCCGTTTTTTGGAACATCGAGACAGCTAGGAATTCGCCCGATTTCAAACTGCCCACTCTGGAAGTGTACAACGGGAAGATGGATCCAACTGACCACTTGATGAGGTACACTAGGATATGGAATGCTGGGGGCAACAGAGAAGGTTATGGCCCGATGTTTCCCCCTGTACTTGACAGATATAGCTGCCAAGTGGTTCGGGCAGCTGGAGGATGGATCCATTGGAACATGCGCGGAACTGGTGGACAGGTTCTTAAGTCAGTTTCGAGTTCACATAAAAAGGCTAAAGAATGTGATGACGTTGACGTCAGTTAAAAGGGGGAGAATGAATCGCTCAGGACATTCTTAACTTGATTTAATGCAGTAGTTGCTTCGATGGATCGGCCGGATCTGTCAATGGTTCTGATGGATGCGGTATCAGGAATCAGAGATAATTCGGATTTCAAAGTATCATTGATACGGGACCCACCGTTGGATCTTGGGGAATTCTTCCATGAAGCTGAGAGATTTCTCCGGCAGAAAGATGCATGTTTGGACATGAGGTCAAAAGAAGTAAAACTGGTTAAGGATGGAGGACTACCCAGTGAAAGCTCGAGTAAGGACAAGGATAAAGGGAAGAGGAAGCGCTAGGGAGAGCCAAAGTTCTCCACTTACACCGGACTAAATGCAACATTGGAACGGATATTCATGGATACTCAAGATCACCTTCCGTATCGAAGACCGAAGAGGAACGAGCCCTCAGAATGCAAAAGGGCATCCTAAAGGTACTGTCTTTTCATGACCTAGACGGGCATGATACTAACAACTGCCGGCATTTGAAGGACATAATCGAGGAGCATGTTAGGAATGGTCAGTTGCGACAATATCGGAATGTGGCAGTGGAATAGGAGCAGCCACCGCCTACCTTGAACGACGAGGGCATGAGGCCCAGGAATGGTGGTCGGTTGGTCATCAACTAATCTTGATGGTTTGAAATAAGTAACAAACTTTGGGAAATCGACTAAATCACTTACTCTTGTATACGGTCGGAGATAACCCTCGTGCATGATCTGAGATGATGGTTTACCGAGACGCCTCGGTTTGTGAAATCTGTTTTTTTCTTTTGATTTAGACATTTGCTTTTTCTGGTTTGGTTTTTGAGTTTGGTTTAAACTCCCTGTTATGCTCGTTTTTTGGTTTCAATTTTTGAAAGGATTTCCGGTTTTCTGGTTGGATTTGGATTTCGAATTGGATTTTGATTAGATTTTCCTTTGGATTTTGGTTAAAAGGTCGTCGAGCATTGACTATGCTCGGCAAGGGTCCGAAGAGACCAGGATTCAGCCAAGGACTTAGGCCATATGTTATCGGATATTATTTTAGGTCTTCGAGTATGGACTATGCTCGGCAAGGGTCCGGAGAAACCAGGATTCAGCCTAGGACTTTGGCCATATATTATCGGTTATTATTTCAGGTCATCGAGTATGGACTATGCTCGGCAAAGGTCCGGAGCGACGAGGATTCGACTTAGGACATAAGTCGCGGCATTATTTGGCATTCAGGGACACTAAACTAGAAACACCATGGAATTACTTCAAATAGGTCGTCAAGTGTGGATTGCGCTTGGAAAGAACCCGAAGAGGTTACGGATTTGGATACTGGCTATGAACATCTAAGGGTTCGAGCATAAACCCAGTACGGTCCAGGATTTAGACATCGACTCGAAGAGGTCATGGACGTGGTTATTGGTTGTCCGATATGGGTAGATTAGAACTCTATTGTCGAGTTCAGATGGATATGGACTTGGCTAAGGATTTGGTTACTGGATTCGGAATCGGATGTCGACTCAGAGTAGTCGTAGACTCGGTTTAAGGATATGGCGATGGCATTGGGATAAAATGAATTGGATTATGAATCGGAAAGTATGGATGTGACTAGCATACATTATTCGGATATTGGACTTAAGGTTATTCAAAACACACCTTCCAACAACAAGGCATATTTTGGGGGACAAATGTTAACCTACCTTTCGGCAAGGCCATAGACAGGTGGATTTAACTAAATCGACTTCTCGTTTATCGAGGCTGGAATATGATGGATTCGGTTTAAAAGGATAGAGTTCACTTGGATATGTTGTTCGGTCGAGAAGTGGAGAAGTTACGTGGTTGGTTTGGAAGTTGTAGGTCGTTCGGCATGGACGGCTCGGTCTGGATGCTTTGGGTCGCTCGGCATTGGTGTGATGGTTCGGCATTAGAGGTGGCTCGGTATGGTTAGGGTTGGCAAGGTGTTGTAGGTCGGCATCGTACCTCGCTCGACATTGGTGGGATGGTTCAGCATTAGAGGTGGCTCGGAATGGTTTGGGTTGGCAAGGTGTTGTGGGTCGGCATCGTACCTCGCTCGGCATCGTACGTCGCTGGGCATCGTACGTCGCTCGGCATCGTACCTCGCTCGGCATCGTACCTCGTTCGGCATTGGACGTCGCTCGGCATTGAATGTCACTCGGCATTGTGGTGAGGTAAGGAAATGGCTCGGCAAATGCCGTTCGGCATAAGGCAGCGGTTCGGTAGATGCCGCTCGGCATTGTGGCTCGACATGGTGGCTCAACAAGCTCGCTCGGCATTGTGGTTCGGCATAAGCCGTCCAGCATGGTGTGGTCAGAGTGAAAAGTGTGGCTCGGCTATGGTCTTGATGGGCCAGGACTACTCGAGAAGTCCAGCAACTTAGGATTTGCCTATAAATATAGCATGTGGAGGTTCAGAAAAGGGATCTTCTTTCTGCTCTCTGACTTTCTCTTCTCTAAGGCTAAGGCACTCAGCCATTATTAAACTTTGGGTTGTAACTGTAATCGATTATTACAGCAATAAAAAGGAAATTTCTAGAGCGGACGTAGGCCAGAGTTAGCCGAACCACTATAAAATATATTGCTCTTCACTGCTTTCATTTTTGTTTTTATTGTTCTTTATACTTATATTCTCTATATACAATCTATCTGTGAGCTGTGACTGGTATTTGGTGCTTTTGTCTGGATCTGGGTGTTAGTGACCAATTTTGGCCCTAACATTAGCCACATGGAACCATTGGTCGACCTCATCCTTGGGCCAGTGGAACACTAGCGGTTGGCCCCCTAGGAGGAAGCAGTCGACCAATGGAGACTATGGCTGCTAGGGTTGAACCTTGGTCGAATAGGTCGGATTTAATTATTTTAAATCTAACGGATATGGTTAATTCGATGGCCTATAAATACAGACCTAGCCCGTCGTTATTCTTCTCATATTTTTTTATCAAAGTAGCGAAGCTTTGTTATTTTCCCTCCTTCGTTATTTTTATTAATTGCAAAATATTATATTATATGAATATATACAATTGGAGAATGGCAAAAAATAAAAAGGAAGAAGAGAAGGAGAGAATCGATACTGCGAAAATGGTAAATTTTATAATTATGAATCTATATTCCACTTAATTCAAATCTTCTATGAGATCTGTAATTCTAATAGGTATGTATATATCTGGTTATACATATTTTCGGATTGGAAAGGAAAAGTAGTCTATTAAAGAGATGAATTCGGGTTTGGGATATTTGGAAAGCTTGTAAGGTGGGTGAAAAATTATATGATTTATATATAATACTAAAATTTATATCGATAAGTTTTATTTAATTATGCCAATGCAAGATTTATGGACTTGTAGGTTAGAAAGAACCTGTTCACTTGAAATCTCACACGCATATTTTGTAAGTTAGATAATTGGAATAAGAATGGTATTTGCGTCATAATTTGGAAATCGGTCCCTAAATTTTTTAAAGTAGAACGTTGATAAGTTGCAAGACTTATTCTAGATTGATGATAATTCGGTTTAAATTATTAATATAGATTTAGATTGCCCTAATTTGACTTGGAATATAAATTTCTATGTTTTAATTTGTTGGAAGCGTTGTGGATATGATTTCATTGTATCATTTTCCATGTAATTTCCATTAATTGTCTAATTTCACAACTATGTATAAAAGGTGCATTTTTGAAATAATAAGGAATTTACCAAAAGTGAAAGATATGTGTAAATTATGGATATTCTTCTTCTTAGTTTGCACTATTTATTTTAATATAAGAAAAAAGATAATTTTTTGTAATTTCAAATGGAGCAAAAGTCTCACTTTTGGGTAATTTACGGAAAGTTATAATAATAATCCTTTTTGGGAACGTTAGCTTTAATATATTAAATTATGGAAATAAATGTTCCTTACAAAATGTACGTATAGGTGTAAGTTCTGAAATTACTAAGTATAGGATTTATTAAGTTAGAGATGGGAATAGATATCCATACATACATGTATAATCGTGCCTATCAGTTACATACACACACACATTGGGTAACAAATAAAGGGTAACATATGTCGGCATTCATATTGGCTATAATTTGGCGACTAGTTATTGGTAGCATAGTAAATCAAAGGACTAGGAGGTTGAAATGGAAAAGGGATTGTAATTCCAAAATTCATCGGTAAGAAAATTTAGTAGGCAATAAATGTGTAGTTAATAGGAGTTACAGCAATTAAATGGGGATATAAATGCATTTAATGGGACTGATTAAAGAATTTAATATGGCATTTATGGAAAATGAAATAGGAATAATAAGTTGAATTTGAAATGAATAAGTAAATGTCATTAGGATTTTTCCAATTTGAATAATAATGAATATTTATTATGGACAACAGACATTTATGGGATATGGAAGGAAGTGATGAATATACATATAAGCGTATTAGATAGAAATAGACTCGCAGCGAATAATTAGGAGAATATTAGTAAATAAACTTAGGAGGCAATATAACTTTTACAGTAGGAAATTATATGGCATCAATAATACGTTTAGGATGAGCATGTATTAGTGGGCCTAACCCAATATTTGGGCCTAGGATAATTGGATTGGTTTAGAATGGATTAGGATGCGTGGTCCATGGAGTTACACAACAAAAACATGCCCTTCACCTAGAGGCTATCAATAGTTGTGCATATATACTGCTGATGTGGGACATCTCTAACCATACGACCCATAGGTAAGGGATATACATGTACGTATAGGTGTGGGAAAATATACCAAGGGTTCTACTCGGATTTGAAGTATTAAATGAGTCGATGCCTTTAGGGATGTCAGGGATTTATTTTGGGGTGGAAGATATTAAATGTTAGTTAGGTTTGCCTTCTCCCCAAACAAGAAGTCTTAAATAACCTATGACGGTACCTACTATGGAAATGGGGTCTGCATTATTTCTAATAAAGGGGTAATAAGTAACTAGGATAGGACTTTTTCCTTCACTTACATTATGACAGTCTAAACAGTATTCCAGTTGTGGGAGGTCGATGAGCTATGTTAGCCTTTATGGTGGACTGGCATTAAATAGGTTGGGCTGGCATACAAGTTATAACCACTGGAAATTCTTAGTTATTAGCAAATACTTAGGTTATGCCCTAGTAGATTTCGCATCCTTCTAGTGTAGAATCTATATGAGATACGCAAAGACCTCAAAGTTTAATTCGTTTATTTATCGGAGGTGGGCTAGTTAACCCTTAGATGAGTCTTTGAGATGCATTAGTAATGTGGAAAATTAAGTTATAGATCCTATCTAAGGGTCATCGGCCCTTGTAGTTAAAGGCCAGTTGACTAGCGATTATGTTACGGAGGGCCCGCTTCGGGGTTTAGATATTGAATGATCTTAGGGTCTGCTCCTCTCTATTTATGAAGTAATAAGTGGTTGGGTATTTATTTTTAGGTCGTGAACACTAATATATATATACACACACACGCACATAGACACACACATATACAAATATATATATACTTTTCAAAAAAATACGAATATATATAGTTACACCTCGAAGAAGGTTGGACATATCGTACGCATAGATTAATTTAAACGAATAGATGTGAATAATGGACATAATAGTTAAATAAAAATCAATCATCGTAATTTTTCATTCACTAGAACATTTTTTAACCCTCTTCTCATTACAACCCCTAGGATAGATTTAGAGGGACAAACTACTTGTACAAGACGGGAATAATAAATGAGTAAATGTTTTAATTCATGCTCGGCATTCACAAAGCGACTAGATATATATGGGATAATATCAATTCCAAGGTAGTAGCCTTAATCAACATACATGTTCTATTATATTTTTCTATTATGCTATAAATTTAGGTAGATAGCTCTTTGATATACTTTCGTTCATTACAGGTTACCAACGATTCATACCCTAATGGACTAAGGTTTCGATATAGGCAAAATTCAGGCCTATTAAGGTGCGGGTTGTTGTAGATTTGTTTTCATATAGTTTTGAGAAATCATCAGTGAAGGTTACAAAGTAAGAACTATTATCCTTAGTGATTATAGGCATCGGGTCACATACATTACTATGTACAATACCCAAGATTTCATCAACTTTTTCATTACTCCAGCTTAAAGGATGCTTGATCTTCATTCCTTTAAGACATGACTCACATATGTATAATGATTCGGAATCAAGTGACAAGAGAAAACCTTCGATTTCCAATTTACTTAGTCGTTTCTCACTTATATGACCTATCTTACAATACCAATGGTAAATATTATTTATATTATTCTTAGAACAGACAGGATTTGTATTGATCACATAAATGGCATTTTCTAAAATATTGTTTGTCCTTGAGAAGATGGTTTTGATGACAACAACCTTAGAATAATATTACAAAATAAATACGAACATTGTAGTTTAGATATATATGTATATGCAAGATTTAACCATGCAGGTATCAAGAATGAAGAATGTACAGTATAGAGATTCAAGACTGCAGACATCAAGATTGAAGACTCATGAGTATCAAGATTATCAAAAGTTCAAGATTTTAATAATAAGTAATTTAATTAGGAATTTTTTTAAAACTCCTAGAAAAGCACTGGCATCTTAAAATCCAATTTATTCGTGGAATGGAATCCACTTCAATCCCGTTAAAGGGATGGAACCCTACGTAGGATAGAACCTACGAAAAATCTAGTGGAACATTGTTTTGTATCCACTAACTTTTATTCAAATGTTTTTACAAAATTATATCTTATTTTCAAAATGATTTCAAAACCTTCCTTTTAAAAGAATCAAAAACATCTATCCTGGTTTTAAAATACTTTTAACCTCAAAATAATCTTTATCTTTAAAATCAAATTATCCTTGGTTTTAAATTATCTTTTAATTATAATATATTTAACTTTTAATATTCATACTTAGATTTAAATATATAGTAAAATTTTATATATACCAAAATATTATTCTCTATACTTATTTATGTATTTTAACTATAGTTAAGTATATTTATAAAGTATAAAAATAGTTTTAATGCAAGATGAAAGTTATTTTTAAAGAAAAATAAATTGTTAAAAATTACATAGGCCTGTCGACAACCCCAATCTACCCTTGTCGACAAGGTGGCAATTGATTTCAGAATTTTGAATTTCAAAAGAAGTGTTTATTCATCATATCCTTTCATGAATGGACATGGTTGTTGTTCTACTATAAATAGGGTAGTTTTAAACGAATTTATATACATTTTTTCTCTGATTTCACTCCTCTTCTTCTTCCATATTTTTATATATATATTTTTACCATTACTCTAGCGAAATCAGCATTGAATCTAAATAGATCATCTCTAGTTTGATTCTCTATCACTATCTCAACAAGATCTCGGTGCTATTCAGAGTTATAGGCTTCTTTGTAATTAATTGAGTGAGAAAAGGTGTGATTGTAGCCTATGAAATAAATCAAGTGAGAAAAGGTGTGATTGCAGCCTGTGAAATCAATTGAGTGAACTTGTTGCCCGTAAAATCAAGTATCTCTACCCAAAGGATTGTGAATCTGGAGTGGTGTACCTCATGGCCTTGAAATCGAGGATGTAATTGTAAAAATTGATTTTGAAAGGAAATCCGTCCTTGTATGCGGGACTGGATGTAGGGTAACTCCGAACCAGTATAAAATTCGATGTATTCTTTCCTTTACTGCTTTTATTTTATTTCTACATCTTTGTTTGATTCTGTGATCATATCTGTGTCCGATTATTGCATACATTTGTGTTCAAATTAACATAAACTCAAAAAAAATTAGTAATTCCTTAAAACACTATTCACCCCCATCCCCGCACCTCTAGTGTTAATCCTAGCCTTAAGATCCGTAATCCGCATTTCTCACATTTGGTATCAGGGCAAGGTTTTCAAAGTTTCATAATATGATTTTTTTGAAAAAACTTTTAAAATGGCTATGTTGTTAATACTAGTTTAGAAATATTTAGATCATCATTGTCTCTTGATTCTGCATATGATCAATATTCAAATTCAAGTTGTCTACCAAAATTGTATGATGTGCAGGAAACATGCTTTATGGGTGTTGAGGAATCAATCCACAGTGGACAAATTGTGCAGATCAAAAAGAATAAATGTATACTCGATTGTGGATGCTCTAGACACATGACTGGTAATCCAGATATGCTGAATGATATAATATACAAAGACGAAGGACTGGTTAACTTTGGAGACAACTCAAAAAGATATGTGATTGGCATCGGCAAAGTCGGTAACTCTGATACTCCTATTATTACTAATGTTTGCTAGTTAAGAATCTGAAACATAATCTGCTAAGTATTAGTCAACTTTGTTATAAAGGATATAAATTTAAATCTGAAAAAGATAAGTGTCACATTGAAGATAATAATTCAACCATAATATCTGAAGGAATTAGGAAAAAGAATATTTATATTCTTCGTATGAAAGTTTCAAATGATGACCTGTATCTTTTGGCAAATACAAATGACCCTTGGATTTGGCATAAGAGATTTGGGCATTTTAATTTCAAACTCTTATCCAGACTGTCAAAACATGATCTAGTAAGAGGTCTCCCTAAAATGAATTTTAAAGTAGAAAGTTTATATGATGCATGTCAATTAGGAAAACTTAGAAAAAGTTCCTTTAAATTAGAAGATATGATTTCAACTTCATTGATTTATTTGGTCCATCTCAAATTCTGTCAATAAATCATAGTAAATATGTTTTTGTAATTGTAGATGATTATTCTAGACTTACATGGACAATATTTTTGAAATATAAAAGTGATACTTTTGAATGTTTTAAGAACTTTACAAAAAGGATTCAAAATCAACTTTCTCTAAAGATTATAACCATCCGTAGTGATCAAGGTGGTGAATTTGAAAATGAAAAGTTTGAGGAATTCAGCAATAAAAAGGGAATAACTCACAATTTTTCATTTCCAAGAACTCCACAACAAAATGGAGTAGTAGAACTTAAAAATAGGATGATTCAAGAGTGTGCGAGAACTATGCTTTCAGATAGTAAATTACCAAAGTATTTTGCGCAAAAGCAGTTGCTACCGCCTGTTATATTTTAAATAGAATTTTAATTAGACCTTTAACTGATAAGACATCTTATGAACTTCTTCACTCAAAGAAACCTTAAGTATCTTATTTTAGAATTTTTGAAAATAAATGTTTTATTTTAAATACAAAAGATAACTTAGATAAATTTGATCCTAAATCCGACAAAGGTATCTTTATCGGATATTCTAATAGAAGTAAAGCGTATAGAGTGTTTAATTTAAGAACTAACACCATCGAAGAAACAATGCATGTTTCATTCGATGAAAGCCTCAAAAATTTTGAAGATACAAATGATGAAGAGGATTTAATCACTCAAAATCAAGAGTCAACTGAAACTAATAATGAAATTAATCATCCTAATAAAAAGATTAAACTTAAGATCAACCTATAGAAAATATACTATGAGATATGAAATCTGTTGTTACAACCAGAAATCAATTAAGTAAAATGAGTAATGTAGCCTTTATATCAACTATTGAACCCAAAAATCCAAAAGAAGGATCGACTAATTATTCATGGATTTTGGCTATGCAAGAAGAACTAAATCAATTCACTAGAAATGATGTTTGGGAACTTGTTCCTAGACCTAAAAAACTATAATTGGAACTAAATGGGTTTATAAAAGTCAAATGAATGATCAAGGAGAGGTTGTTAGAAATAAAGCCCAGTTAGTCGCTCAAGATTATTGTCAAGAAGAAGGAATAGATTTTGATGAAACCTTTGCTCCCGTAGCAAGATTATAAGCCATTAGGATTCTACTTGCTTTCACAAATCATAATAATTTCAAATTATATCAAATGGATGTTAAAAGTGCCTTTTTAAATGGATTTGTAAAAGAGGAAGTATATGTGAACAACCACCATTTTTGAAAATGAAAAATTACCAAATCATGTTTACAAACTTAAGAAAGCTCTGTATGGTCTAAAACAAGCTCCTAGAGCCTGGTATAATAGAGTAATATCTTACTTATTACAATCAAACTTTGAAATTGGTAAAGTAGATAATACTCCTTTTATTAAAAGAAATAAAAATGATATTCAACTAGTACAAGTTTAAGTAGAGGATACCATTTTCGGATCAACTAGTTTTGAAATGAATAAAGAATTTTTTGAAATAATGACAAAAGAGTTTGAGATGAGTCATATGGGTGAATTAAACTTCGTTTTAGGATTGCAAATAAAATAGTTAGATAATGGTATCTTTATTAGTCAAGAAAAATATGCTAAGACCTAGTTAGTTAATTTCGTTTGACTACTGCAAGTGGAAAACCCACTCCCATGGCAACCAATGAGTACCTAAGTAAAGAAGATCTCTCGAAATATGTAGATCAAAAATTATATAGGGGAATGATTGGATCACTACTCTATATCACTGCTGGTAGACCTGATATAATGCATAGTGTTTGTCTCTATGCAAGATATCAATCCCAACCTAAAGTGACCTACTTAAAAGCTGTAAAACGTATCATAAGATATGTTAAACACACCTTTGATTATGGCTTATTTTATCCTAAAAATGATTCTTTTGAATTAATACATTACTGTGATGCTGATTATGTTGGTTGTAAATCAGACCGAAAAAGTACAAGTGGAACTTGTCACTTTTTGGGGCATTCTCTGATTTCCTAGTTTAGTAAAAAGTAAAACACGGTTTCTTTATCAACAACCGAAGCAGAGTATATTTCTGCTGCTTTGGCTTGTTCTCAAGTAATATATATGCAACAAACTTTAAAAGATTTTGGTTTAAATATCTCAAAATCACCAATTTATTATGATAATACTAGTGCAATAAATTTATCCAAAAATACTACTCATCATGGTCGAACTAAACATATTGATATCAGACATCATTTTCTCAGAGATAATATAAGCAAGGAAGTAATTACTCTCGATTATATCAATTTCGAGAACCACGTTGCTGATATCTTAACAAAATCCTTAAATGAATCTATGTTTACTAAATTAAGAAGAAAATTAGGTATTTGTTCAATAACTGAAATATAGAATATAAATAACAAAGTATAATTAAAAATTAAAGTAAAATAAATCAAATAGCAAAAATATCAAGTACCATGTCGACGACCCTCCCTCACCCCTATCGACATGTAACGATTTTTTTTTTGAAATTTTCCCACCAAAATTCAAATAAGTGGTTATATATTCTTCTTATTTCGAAAGTTTGTTCATTCTTTCTGTTCTTTCTCTGATCTATCTTCTAAAAACCATTAAACAATGGCCTCCTCTTCCAAATCAAACATAAATTCAACCTTTTCAATCCCTTCTCCTTCTACTGGACCATTTCAATAAACTACATGTGCATGAGTGATGAAAATGGAGGATTCCTTGAAGGGTGCACTGCAACTAATGACTGAAATTCAAGTAGTGCAACTCAGAATGGCCAAAGAACAAGAATGGCAAGGCAAAATCCTTAGAAATATGCAAAAATTTCTAATGGACAATCACGCTAATCCAATCTTGATTGATGAAGAATCTTTAGGAGATCAAGTGCAAGAGGACAGCGAGGAAGAAGAAGAAGAAGCCTTCATAGAAGAAGAGCAAGCCGAAGATGACGACAAAGTCGTTTACATTGGCGAAGTGTGCTTTGACAAGGATGGAAATCTAGTCGAACAACGTGGAAATTTCTGTTTCCACTACCCAAATTGCTCGATTCATAGATCTTCCATTTTCAAGGACACACATTAGTTTCTTTTCTCTCTTTCTTATTGTTATATGATCTTACTTTCGTCTTCTATGCAAATGTAAATATAACAATAAATAATTAATAAATCATTTGTGTTCTTATATTTGATTTCTCACATTATCACTATTATAAGTATTATCATATATGGATTCTTAGTTAGGATAGTTAGTAATTAAGGACTAAGTTTTAGTTTTAGAATTAAGTGTTGATTATTTATGATAACACTATCATTATAATCACATGTCATATAGTACTAGATTAAGGGGGAGTTGTATAGTTTGGAGTTATTTTTTGTTGATGACAAAAGGGGAGAAGTATAAAATAGGATAGTTAGCATAGATTAAGGGGGAGTTATTAGTTTTAGGGGGAGTTATTAGGACAAAGGTAATATTTTACGAACAAAGGTTGTCATCATCAAAAAGGGGGAGATTGTTAGTCCCTGAGAAGATGGTTTTGATGACAACGACCTAAGAATAAGATTATAAAATAAATACTAACATTATAATTTAGATATATATGTATATGCAGGATTTAACCATGCACGTATCAAGAATGAAGACTGTACAGTATAGAGATTCAAGGTTGAAGATATCAAGATTAAAGGCTTATGAGTATCAAGATTATCAAGAGTTCAAGATTTCAATAATAAGTAATTTAATTAGGAATTTTGTTAAAACTCCTAGAAAAGCACTGGCATCTTAAAATCTAATTTGTTCGTGTAATGGAATCCACTTCGAGCCCGTTAAAGTGATGGAACCCTAAGTAGGATGGAACCTACGAAAAATCTAGTGGAACATTGTTTTGTATCCACTAACTTTTATTCAAATGTTTTTACAAAATTATATCTTGTTTTCAAAATGATTTCAAAACCTTCCTTTAAAAGAATCAAAAACATCTATCTTTGTTTTAAAATACTTTAGCCTCAAAATAATCTTTATCTTTAAAATCAAATTATCCTTGGTTTTAAATTATCTTTTAATTGTAATATATTTAACTTTTAATATTCATACTTAGATTTAAATATATAATAAAATTTTATATATATCAAAATATTATTCTCTATACTTATTTATGTATTTCAACTATAGTTAAGTATATTTATAAAGTATAAAAATAGTTTTAATACAAGACAAAGGTTATTTTTAAAGAAAAACAAATTATCAAAAATTACATAAGCCTGTCGACAACCCCAATCTACCCTTGTCGACAAGGTGGCAGTTGATTACAAAAGTTTGAATTTCAAAAGTAGTGTCTATTCATCATATCCTTTCACAAATGGACATGGCTATTGTTCTACTATAAATAGGGGCAGTTTTAAACGAATTTATATACATTTTTTCTCTGATTTCACTCCTCTTCTTCTTCCACATTTCTTTATATATATTTTTACCATTACTCTGCCGAAATCAACATTGAATCTAACTAGATCATCTCTGGTTTGATTCTCTACCACTATCTCAACAAGATCTCGGTGCTATTCAGAGTTATAGGCTTCTTTATAATTAATTGAGTGAGAAAAGGTGTGATTGTGGCCTGTGAAATCAATCAAGTGAGAAAAGGTGTGATTGTAGCCTGTGAAATCAATTGGGTGAACTTGTTTCCTATAAAATCAAGTTTCTTTACCCAGAGAATTGTGAATCTGGAGTGGTTTACCTCGTGGTCTTGAAATCGAGGGTGTAATTGTAAAAATTGATTTTTAAAGGAAATCCATACTTGTGTCCGAGACTAGATGTAGGTTAACTCTGAACCAGTATAAAATCCGATGTGTTCTTTCCATTGTTGCTTTTACTTTATTTCTGCATCTGTGTTTGATTTTGTGATCATATCTGTGTCTGAATATTGCATACATTTGTGTTCAAATTAACATAAACTCAAAATGATTTAGTAATTCCTTAAAACACTATTCACCCCCCTCCTATAGTGTTAATCCTAGCCTTAAGATCTGTAATCTGCATTTCTCACAAATATCAGTACATACTTTATTGCCACTTATAGTAATGTTCATAACATTATTAACACAATGAAAATATTACCAGTCCTAGACGATCTAGACATGGATATTACTCCACAAACAAAGTCTTTAACAAAATAGAAATTATTTAACATCATCGCAAATCTATTTAGCAAACTCAAATGAAAGTCTCCAACTGTTGTTGCATCTACAATGGAACCATCAGCAGCATGAAGCCTCATTGCTCGCTTTACTATGCGCCACTAGTTCCTAAGCCCTTGTAACGAACTAAATATAAGAGTTTTGGATCCAGTATCCAAAACCCAAGAGAATTTATCGATTTCAAAATAATTTTGGATCATAATGTACATGATAGAGCAGTGGCACTATTATGTTTTTTTACTTTAACAATCTTTAAGTAATCCGGACAGTTTCATTTCTAATGACTTTCTAGTGACAATGATGAGTATCACCCTTGTCAACAGCGGTAGTTTACTAACTTTTCTTGGTAACCCTCTTCCACTTCTTTGAACCTTATAAAGATAATGGATTCGCCTTAAAATAAAGTATAGCCCTTTGATCTTTGGACGTGGACATGGTTGAACATATGGAGTAGCTTCATGATTTTAACGTTCAACTGGTTCATAATGTAATTCAATATAAACACCTTGTACTGGGGCATAAGATATGCAAGGATCAAATCAACTTATAACACACTGCTTATCACTATGTTCAATTGTGAAAGTCTATCGATTAACCCTTCATCGCCAAAATGTAATCATCCACTTTCTATCCTTTAGTCATTTTAGTGTTGAATAGATTCCTCGTAAGCTCATACCCTGCACGACGCGATTATTCACCAACGATACTATAAAATATCTCATTGATAGACATGTTTTTGTGTTGTCTGTGCAACAATTTTTCTAATGTAAACAACACAAAAATCAAGGCAGTCTCTAGGTTCGAAACCCATTTCTCATAAGCAAGCCTATGTGCGGGGTTCACATCGTCAGCAGGTTATTCTTTAGGATCATGGGCAATAGGCGACCAAAGACATTTGTGTTAACCTACTTTTTAGCAAAGAAGATTTCAACTGGACTTAGAAGAATCAAACATGGATGAAACGACTTGAAAACTTGAAGGCACACTTAATTGGCTAGAGAATTGAGCTCAAGAAATATGGACCAAAAATACACTAAGGAGAGATGTCAAAACTGACCTCTCATGTAGATATCGACTTCTCATATTAAATCCATATGTGTTACGACTTCCTGGGACACCTCATGTGGAATTATAAGAATGTTGTAAAAAGTAAAAGTCATTTCAAAATGCCGATACTAGGCTGTTTTGAACAAAAGTAGATGAATACTTGTTTTGGACGACCAACGATTGATGGAAATAGCATGGGACATACTAAAATCAAGTAGCATGAAGGTTGCAAGAGGTATGACCCAATTGGAGTAAACCATAGATGTCTGTACCAACATGAGAGGTCAGCACCGACATGTGTGGTTTATCCAGGTGGACTTGCGACTTCACACACTCTTTCGGGCCTTTATTTAGACTCTATGCCAACTCTCATTCTGTTCCAATATGACTACGACCCCTATAAATACAAAACATAGATCAACCAAAAAAGGATCAGGATTCTCTAACTATAGAGACTCTTCTACCTCTTCACCTATAACCTCTCCTTCGTTAGAGTCATCTAGGAAACAACTATTTGTTGTTCTGGGACTTAGATCGGTAGAGTTTTAGCACTAGTGACTCTCAAGCACTCTAAAACATAATTGTAAACATGAGATCCACTAGATTATGGTCAGATCTAAGGAAATTAGTTTTAATCTAGAGAGAAAACAACTAATAAAAGATTAAAGTGGACGTAGGCTAGAGATTATGCCAAACCATTATAAAGATTTATGTGTGTGTTCTTGTTTACTTTCGTTTTTTTGTTTACTTTTATCCGAACTGGTGCTTTCATCTTGATTATAGGTGTTGATCCATTTTTTGAGTTAACATTTTGGTGCTTTCACTAAGAGCCAAGAGCAAGAGATAGAGACTAGAAGTTTAAATCTAGAATTTGGGAAAGATGAAGAGGCCTAATACTAGATCTAAAATAGAGCATGTCAACTAGAGCCTGGGACCAGCCAAGAGGTGTCCTCAAATTCTCATCAATCTAACTACGTGACCAAAGATGAGATGGAGAGGATAATAAAGGAAATGCAAGATGGGATAATAACTGGGCAGTAGGGAATGCTTGGAGGTTCCTACAAAGTATAGGACAATAAGGAATAACTAAAGTTGCTGAAATTCAGAACCAAGGACAAGGAGCTAATGCAAGAGCATTTGGGATTGGAATGAAGAAAACTGAAACAATGCCCTTACTATTTAGGGGCACGATCGATTTATATCTAGAATAAGCTTTAATGCCTAGAACGGGCGATGCTGAAGCCAGAGAGGCATATCGAAATACAAATACATGACAGCAAGAGCTAGAACCAGAAGACCACCATTAGAACAGGGGCAAAATAAAGCTGTGGATCAGAGAATTCCATTGGATAACAACCCCATGATCGAGATGGATTGGGATTAGTTTTGATTCCTTTACCCTGACTTTGAATAAATGATGTAATATATCCTCTGATCACTTACATGTGTATGGGATCTCAAACGCTCCCTAGGCACGCTCTGCATCGGATGTTTGAGATGACTATTTAGGACAATAATTACCCCAGACCACTTAGACGTGTACAAAACCTAGATTGATCCCTAGTCACACTCTAAGTCGGATGCCTAAGGTGATTGCTTAAGATAATAATCACCCTCGACCACTCAGACATGCATAAAACTTAGATTGGCCCCTAGTTAAGCTCTAAGTCGGATGTCTAGGATGAACACTTAGGATGTCTACATATTTTCTCTGATTTGAATATTTCAATATTGAAAAATCTCCATTAAATGTGATGACTGATACTGATCGTCTTAGAGTTCTAACCGGTGAGACAGGATCGAAATGCAAGGGCTTTTACAAAAAGTAAGTCGCCCTACCAGAGAGTGATCGATTGGGCTTACTTGGTTGTTGAGTTCCTTTGCGGAAGAGCAAATGGATCAATAGGGAAAAAAAAGAGACCTAAGCCTTAACTTAAATATAAACAATCCGGAGAGAACATCCCTCGACTTAACAATAAACGATCCGGAGAGATCGTCCCCTTAAATTAAATATAAATGATCCGAAAAGATCGCGCATTAAACTAAATATAATATGATCAAAGAGACGCACATGAAATGAATATAAAATGATCCGAAAAGATCACATATTAGGCTAAATATAAAACGATCCAGAGATCGAACCTTAGAGCGAATACAGATTTGATAAAAGGATTTGAATGCCTTGTAATTAGAATGAAACTGATAAATCCTGGATGAATACGTGACAATTTTAGGTGTGTAATGTAATAATTTCGAATGAAATCAAATATTTTATGTAATAAGATATATGTGATGTATAACTTCAAATGAAATCGGAGTGATTGTGACGTATAAACTACACTTAGGCAGAGTCCGGAGTCTTAGGCTGTAATGGGTTTTAGATGACCCGTGATGGTTAAAAGAATTCGAAGGAACTAGATGATTCATAAAGATTGAATAGCCAAAGAGCTAAACTATCAAAAACTAATTACTGGAACTTGTTCTTGAGCAAAGAACACTTTACATTTAAAAGACATACTTTAGAAGGCAAGTATTAACCCACTTTTTAGGAAAGCAGATTTCAACTAGACTTAGAAGAATAAACATGGATGAAACAAATTGAAAACTTAAAGGCACGCTTAAAATGACTAGAGAATTGAGCTTAAGAAATTTTGACCAAAAACACATTAAGGAGAGATGTCGGTCCAATCTCTCATGTAGGTACCGGCTTCTCATACTAACTCCATAGGTGTTACGACTTCTTGGGACACCTCCATATGAAATTATAAGAGTTCTGTAAATTACAAATCATTTTGAGCTAAGAAAAAAGTCACTATTGACCTTTTAGGAAAAAAGGCTGATACGTGGGGTTGTTTTGGAGAGAAGTAGACGACGACTTGTTTTGGACGACTAACGATCGATGGAAATAGCATGGCACACTAAAATCAAGTAGCATAAAGGTTGCAAGAGGGTTTGAACTAATTGGAGTAAATCATAGATGTCAGCACCGACTTGAGAGGTCGATATTGACATGTGTGGTTTATCCGGGTGGACTTGCGACTTCACACACCCTTTTAGGCCTTTATCCAGACTTCGTGCCAACTCCCTTCTGGCCTAATGTGACTGCCACCCCTATAAATACAAATCATAGAGCAATCAAAGCAGGATCAGGATTCTCTAACTACAGAGACTCTTCTACTTCTTCACCTCTAACCTCTCCTTCATTAGAGTCACTTAGAAAACATATATTTGTTGTTCTAAGACATAGGTCAGAAAATTCTTAGCACTAGTTACTGTCAAACACTTTAAAAACATCATTGTAAATCTGAGATCCACTAGATTGTGTCAAACTAAGAAATTATCTATAATCTAAAGAGAGAGAAACTAATAAAAGATTAAGTGGACATAGACCGGAGATTACTCCGAACCACTATAAAAACTTCTGTGTGTTCTTATTTACTTTCTACCTTTTCAATTTATTTTTATCTAAACTGGTACTTTCATCTTGATTCTGGGTGTTGATCCATTTTTTGGATTAACAATTCGTATGTCAGTGCTATCTTAATGGCACTTAGCTAAACGATCTAATTGGGTAACGTAAACTTGTCACTTTCAGAAAAGAGTTTGGCGTGGACATTTCCTAAAAGTTTTAAATTGGTAGATTTTAAGACAACATCATGGTAGATATTTTTATAAATTTAGTAAAGTTAAACTTTATGTTTCATTTTACTAATAAGCTTTCACTAGTCCTTTATGTTTCTCCAAACTCTAGAATGAAAGATAGAAGCCTTTCAGCTTCATTAATGAGTGTTAGAACTCGTCTGTCTTGGGATTCTGACCTTGAGTTTTCTCAACAAGTCATTGCCTTATAAACGATGGATAACTCTTTATCGGTTGTACCATATACAACTCCTAACCCGTGGTTTCTCTCATTTTGACCTTGATTTTACTAAAAAAATCAAAAAAAGATCATTCAATCATACCTACTATTTCACGACGGCCTAAGTATAGTATAAGTACCTTAAGTTTGCCCAACAAATATGTACAGCTATCATACCTCATCGATTCTATATATTAATAATACTACATATAACATCTCCAGTGTGAGTTTTTTTAATAACCAGAGAGTATACAAGTAATTATTAGTACGTAAATGGTAGATGACAGCTTTATATTAAAGACTCATAATCTTCAACATATTATATTGAGTAACATCGACTTATGGAATAATATTTTTTATGAAATACCCTCGTGATTCAAGTATCAAACACATCAGATATCACAGTATATGTATTATACGTATATATTTATCCCTTAGGTCAATTTAGGGTTTCTTAATGTTCCATCTTTAATTATACATTCATATTATGTTAGTTTAATATTATATAACTTTTATATTTTAGTTAATCTTATATAATAGTCTTATGTATAATATTATATTAACTAAATCTTAATTAGTTTATTCAATTAATTAACATTTTAATTAATTGTATATTATACATTTATAACATTTTATATTAAATGTTTATAGTATAACATTTATGTTATACATACATACATGTATGTATGTATGTATGTATGTATGTATGTATGTATGTATGTATGTATGTATGTATGTGTATTTTTTTATTTATCAATTAACTTTTGATTAATTTATTTAATTAAACATTTTAACTAAATGTTATTAATTTCAAAAATTCTTATACATACATAAACACACAAACACACTTACATTATCTTAAACAATTCAAGACAATATAACATATATCAATATATATTATGTATGTATATTTATGTCAATTAATTAACTTATTTATTTATTTATTTCTTTTTATTAATCTTATTAATAATTATTTCCAAAAAAATTAATATAGTTTCAAAACACCTTTGAAAATCATATTATAACATTCATAATAATTTTCTTATTTTAAATTTATCTTTTAAAAAATTTCAAAATAATTCTGAAAAATTAGCTTAAGACCCAATTCAAATTGGACATTTTCTATTAGGGGTAATCTTTGGGCTCACTTCATCTTTTGAGGTAGGCTGGTACCTAGATAGGGTAGGGTTCCTAATTACCCAAATCCAATGTAAACACTACATTTCCAAACACCCTACTAAACTGCTAAGCATAATTAATTAATCATAACTGACTAAGGTAGACCACATAATCTATTGGGCTCTAATACCATTGTTGGAACTGAGCCAACACTAAAAAAAAGTCTTCCAACAGGATCTTATTGGGCCTTTGAAGTCTAAATTTATTTAGATCTTATTCAAATTTGTTTTAAATAGAATCCATATTTTATTTTATTTAAAAATAAAGTTTTATTTAATTTATTTTTATAATATATAAATTAATATGCGTATCATATACACATATGTGTGTACGTGCATATGCAACATAAGATGGTGTACATGGTTTAACATGCTCATGTATAGATGTTGGCATCTACATCGCAACGGACATATTAGCTCCTCCATATACATATTTAACGTCTAATATGTAGGTATATACCTAGGCAAGTATTTACATATAAATATATATTAAAAAATGATATTTGTAAAACACGCACACTTTGATATAAATATATGTATATATATGTATATTTAATATTATAATATAAAGTAATTTAAATTTAATTGATTCGAATTTAAATCAATAAATTAATTTTAAACAAATACGCATATATTAAGATGCTAAAAAAATTATTATAATACATCACATATACATATTCATACTAAAAATTTAAGAATTCTATATAATATATATATGTATGTATGTATTTTGATATAAAATTAATTAAATATGTATATATTTACGTATAAGTATATGTATATATAATAATATATATTTATTCAATCGGTAAATTAATTTTTTTATTTTCTTTTCAGTTTCAACATAAAAAAATTAGTTATGATTTTTGTGTGGAAATCATTATAAAATATGTAATAAAAAAATTTAAAAGTAACATTAACGATGTATAAAATTTTGCTAAATAAAAATTTTATATTCTATATTTATTTCATAAATATGTAAATGTTGTAAAACATAGGTTTTGTATTTGAATAATTTGTATAATAAACTTTATAATACATATATACGTGTGTGTGTGTAATTTTAATAAATTTTGTTTAAATCTGAAAACATGCACTGTATATACATAAATAAATTTATAAGTAATGAATATGTTTTAAACTAAGCTATTTCTAAAATTATTAAACGATTAATTTTAAAAATCAAAATAAAATTATTATTTTTCTTGCTGCTGAATGCTATATGTATGTATGTATGTATAAACATATACATCGAATTTCGATGATAATAACATAAAAGGATTCATGATATCAATTCTCTGTCTATACTTACATATAACATGATGAATATTTATATACACATAGATGAAAATGTAAATAAGGATTTTATCTTATCTAAAGTATTGTTGACATAGCTTAAAATGCTGAATCAAAACACTCCTTGAATCAAGTCCTGAATCCAAAATGCGTTGCCAGTCTGAATGAAGCAACCACCGATGCATAAGTTTGATTTAATATAGTGCTTTGGTGCTTGAATTTTGAAGGAGGTAATGGGACTGATGGTCGGCCTTTGTTGGTGTAGATGGAGCAAAAGAGAGGATCACAAAGAACGAGGGTTGGAGGCAAATAAATAGTAAGAGTCAATGATTGAAAAGAGGATCCAGATCCATCTTTCTCTCTTATCAAAGCTTCTCCATTTGATTTAAAAATTCCACCGCATTCTTACCTAATAGAGTCCCCCCTCATGGTCCCATTTGGACCTTAAACCGGCTTTAAGACCGGTCAACTAATATTACATTTAAATCTGATTCAAATACACATCGATATCTAATATCGACGCATGTGTTTATAACTATTATATATACGCACTATTTGATACTGATCAACATTGGTAGTGGAAGTATTCAATATTTCGATTGTGTGACTCTTAGGTGTAAATTCAATTAGTGATTAATATCGATAGTTCAAATATTAAATGTAACGACCCCAATGTAATGCCCAGTTTAGCAAAGAACATTACACGTACTGTCGTCTGCTAATCTGGAGAATACGGCTTATTGAGGGTGATCGAATATGAATATATCTTTACGCTAATACTAACACCTCACTTATACCTTTTTACTTAATATCTGAATTGAAATTTAATGTGTCTAGTATTGATACAAAGTAATAGGCACACCAATTTCTCAAAATCAGAATAATATATCATATAGGCATCAGTCATATATCACAGTGGAATAATAATTTTCATATGCATATAAAAATTATGAGCCTACAAAATAAAATACTAAACTCACATAATATACAAGTTTTACAATTCTCTAACCTCAATTATACATTTTATATACAAGATCCAAATTCCTAAATGGGATAAACTAAAAGTCCAAATGATTATCTCCTTAGTAGCACAACCATTTAAAGGTCAACTTGTCCTGTAACCTAAAAAGTCTCGGCCTGACCTGAGCAAAACAACACCCGGGCTAGACTATCTCTAAATATCCAACAGGGTGAGAACAAGATATAGTACAAAAACAAACAACATATAAGTAAATACATATGTCCATGAAATAACGAGTCATGGGAATTTATTTAACTTAGTGTTCATCACAAAGCACAAGTTATATATTTAAGTCACCAATACATATTTGTCACTAAACACAGAATAACAGAATTAATTTAACATCCATCACAAGACACAAGAATATGTATTTATTTCACTAATACAAGACAAAATAATATATATTTGTTTCATGAACACAGAATAGTCACAGAATCCAAATATGCAGAATCTAAGAGATCTTAATCCAAACTGATCATAATGATCGTCCAAAACAATCGCAATGATTGTACTCAAAACCCCTAACAAACAAACAAACAAATTTGTATCACTCGAACCGATCCGATATCAAGGATCATACTCAGACCGAGAACATAGAATCACAGAACGATCTTAAGGATAGTCCATATCGATCAAGGTGATCATAGAAACCATGACTCGAATATATCAACATTTATTTAATAATATTATATTATTATGCTTGAAAAGAAATCCAGGAATAAACTTCTTAAGGATCTAGCACCACTTGTCGCACACTAAAAGAGAGTAAACTCTAAAGTGTCAAATACTGTCATCTTCAGTAATTACTAGAAACAATACTTACCATATCGTATAGTGAAACCCAAGTATTTACTAAAAGCTAGTAAATATCACTTATTATGTATACCATTGGAAAACCTGAACTGCATTCTCTTAAGGATCTAGCAACCACTTGTCGCATACCAGAAGAGAATACAACTCTAAAGTGTAAATTACTTCCTAATAGCAATCACACAAATTTACTCAAGGCATCCCATACTACATGGTGAAATTCGAGTATTTGCTAATGGACTAGAAATTGCACTCAAACATTCTACTCAATGGGTTGTGCCATATTCGACGAAGCGTGATTCGAAAGCATTTAAACCAATAGATAGTCGAATATTAATACTCCCCAATTATAGAATTAAGGTTCTAAATACATTTATTTAATAATTCACTTATCAAAATATTCCGTTATTCCAAATTGTTCCAAGAGTATTTATTTTACAAAATAAGATTTTCCATATTCCAAAATCGCATTGATTCTTTAAATTCCATAAGGTTATAATGTTTATGTTGGGCATGTTTTCCACCTACCACCGAATAAAGAAAGGAAAGACGTTATCTACCGATCCAACACCTTCTCCCGTTACCGGCCGAACCAGACTCCCCCAGGCATTGCCGAACCAAGCACGCGCCTCCAACAACTACCGGTCCAGATCATGGCCGAGCCGACGTACTGCCGAACCAAAGCCCATCTCACCCTCCATCACCGGTCCACCATACTCCTACTACCGGTCCATCCACTACCGGTCCATAATACTCCATCACCGAACCAGCTCCCAGACACCCCCCACCGAACCAACTTCCATCACCACCACCGGTCCAGAAGCCAATGCCGAACCAACATCTTTCCACTTCCCTGCCGAGCCAACCATCTTTCCACCCTCCACCGAATAAACCTCCGGATCAACCACTCCAAGCACGGCCGAACCAAACTTCGCCGAACCAGAACGCTGCCAGGCCAGATTGCTCCAGCCCAGGCCCACCAGCAGCAATATACATCCAAGACCCCTGCCCCCAACCTCACTCTATAAATAGAGGGGCAGAGGTACAACGATGGCAAACAAGTTTGAGAGCTCAAGCACGGAAGGAACTTTCAAACAACTTTCATATACTTGTATACAAAGCTTTGTACTTGTAATCTAAAAGAAAAAGGAGAATAACATATAAAGTGGACGTAGGCACGTTCTGGCCGAACCACTATAAATCTATGTGCCTTTTACAGTTTAGTCCCTGCTTTTCATATATTTGCGTAAATCCCCCAAATCACTAGAAACAACATAAAATCAACTAATTCATACGACTTGGAGGTGTTTGCCCATTTTTTGTGCAAACATTTTTGGTGCTTTCGCCGAGAACTTGGAACCCGAAGCTTCAAGCTTCCCCCACTCAGCCTTCTTCCTAACAGCATCGCTTGGTGCCTGGACAACATGACTTCCAGGCAGAGAAAGGGCAAGAACACGCAACTAGCAGCATTCCGGATCCAGTAATCACAGATCAAGAGAATCATCCCATTCCAACAGCAGTTCCGAACGAGGATCAGACAAACCCGACAGCCCCTGCCACAGAACAACCGGCAGCAATCACTAGGGCAGACCTAGACAGAGTTGTGGTTGAAGTGACTAACCGCTTCGCATCCCAACAAGAAGCTTTGGTGAACCAACTCATGTCACGCTTGAGGGATGCCGAAGAATCCAACCGCAACACTGAGTCATGGGGTGAGTCTCAATCTGGAGGATCTCGGAGACAACAAAGGTCTTCCCTCTTCGAAGAAGCTATCAACAGGAACAACAATGATATGGGCCGCGTCCGGACTCAGCCCGAACTCCGACTCGAGGAAGCTTGGAACCGAACCCAATGGGGGAGGCAACAGGCGAGGGTCGGATGTAGCTGAGCCAGTCATGCCGCCTAATCATAGAAACCCCGCTGAACGGAGCCGAGCTAGAACCCAGCCCGAAAGTTGACCCCATGGAAATGCTCGAAACAGAACCCCACAGGGGAAGATCAAGGCAGGGGCCAACTGTAGCTGGTCCTAGCATGCATCCGAGCAGCCAAAGGCAGCCACTAGATAACGTCAGAAGTGATAGACTATACCATCCCTACAGGTCATCTGGACGAGATCGATCCCGTAGGGAAGAACCAAGCTCATTTTTGTCCGCTCCAAATTCTGATGAAAGAATGGCACGATTATTCAGGGAATGCGTCCGACAGTAGCAAACGGATCGAGGGATAGGCGCTAGGGTAACCAGCCCTTTCACCCGCGGCATCGAAACCACCATCACCCCTCGAGAATGGAAAATGCCGACGATGGAACCGTACAAGGGAACTTCCGACCCCGTTGTACACTTGCAGAGATACACACAGCATATGCTCATGAGCGGAGCAACGGAAGGAGTGTTGTGTAAATGCTTTCCGCTATTCCTAGCAGACCTAGCTACCTCCTGGTTCTGCCATCTACCCCAAGGATCTATCAGCTCATGGGAGATGTTGGAAGAAAAGTTCATTAGCCAGTTCCGCATTCATGTGGAACAACCCAAGGATGCTTATTCTCTATCTACAGTCAAACAGAAATCCAAAGAGACACTGCAACAATATCTGACCCGGTTCAACGCCGCAGCGGCCGCAGTCCAAAATGCCGATGAGAAACTCACCCTAATGGCCCTCTGCAGTGGTGTGCACCCAGATACCAAGTTTGCTAGAAGACTAACTAAAGAAAAACCAGCTACCTTGCCCGATTTCTTCCATGAAGCTGGGAAGTACATGAGACTCGAAGAGGCTGCCACTGAAAGACAGACAGGACCACAGGCTAAGACGGCTCATGGAAACGCCCCTGCCGCAGCGAAGGACATTCGGAGAAACGACTCCAGAGACAATGCAGGGGGCAAGAAGGGAGAAAAGCGCTTGTACCGACCAGGACCAAGATTTTACGCTTACACTCCCTTGAATGAAACAGTCGAGAACATCTTCTTGGCCACCCAGGACGAGCTTACATACAAGCGCCCCCCGTACAAGAAAGAGTCAGATCGTGCAATCCAGTCCGGAAAATTCTGCCATTTCCATGAGTCTCATGGGCACGATACCAATGAATGCCGCCATCTCCGAGACCTAATTGAAGAACACATCAGGAGAAAGAGGTTGGAACGCTATGTAAAGGGCCAGGACAGGACTCCAGCTCCCGCCAAGGAAAACCCAGGGCAGGTCCACCCAGAAACAGGCGGAGGAAACCGCAACACCAGCGGTTCCAGCCAAGAGAAGATAGTGGTTCATACAATATCTGGGGGGCCACACATCGCCAACAAAAGCTGGGCAGAAATGGAAAGATATGGAAACTCACTCAGAAGCGAGGGAGACTGCGTCAATTCTGTTATGGAAGAACGCCACCCTAAGCGGAAGGAAAATAAGGACATCACATTCAGTGGGCGCGACCTAGAAGGAAGGCAATACCCTCATATGGATCCTATGGTCATCTCTGCCTGGTTCGGCCCAGCTGAAGTTTTTCGAATCCTAGTAGACACTGGAAGCTCAGTGAATATTCTGTTCAAGCATGCTTTCGACAAAATGAAGCTGTCAATGAAGGACGTGTCTCCCTGCAACAAACCGCTACACGGTTTCACCGTAGAAGCAAAGATGCCCCTCGGACAATTGGATCTCTTTGTTGAATTGGGAAGTCATCCCCGCTACGCCGTTCGGAAACAAACATTCGTGCTAATAGACAACCACTCGGCCTACAATGCCTTTTTAGGAAGACCAGCCTTGTCCGACTGCCAAATTGTCCTTGCCCCATGGTGCCTGAAGATGAAGTTCCCAACTAATAATGGAGTGGGAGAAGTAGAAGGGGATCAAGACGCCGCTCGGGACTGCTATGTAACCGAACTTCGCAATAATCGCAGGAGAGATAAAGGGAAGAATGCAGAGACTGCTCTTTGTAAGAAAAGCTTGGAAGCATAGCAACTAAAGAAAGCCCCTCCTCTTCGATATACAAGTGAACCCTTTAATGAATTAGACCCTAGGGACAGAGAGGAGGAGGCCACCGCCGAGCCCGCAGAGGCTATGGAGTTTGTATCTGTAGACAAATGTGACTCGAGTAGACTACTGAGAATCGGGTCTCAGTTAAAAACAGAATTGAAAGACCAACTTATTGATTTCCTTCGCCACAACTTGGATGTGTTTGCATGGACATGCGCTGATATGACTGGAATCTTTCCGGACATAGCATGCCACGCACTAAACATCGATCCTACCAAGGTACCGGTAAAGCAAAAGAAGAGAAGTATGGGGGCAGAACGATCGGTAGCCCTCGAAGAAGTGGTAAAGAACCTGCTTGCCAATAACTTCATACGAGAAGCCATCTACCCAGAATGGATCGCTAACCCGGTACTGGTAAAGAAGGCTAATGGGAAGTGGCGGACATGCATTGACTTCTCCAACCTAAATGATGCTTGCCTAAAGGATTGCTTCCCACTTCCCCGAATCGATCAACTTGTGGACAGTACCGCCGGGCACGAGCTCTTATCTTTCATGGATGCCTACTCCGGATATAACCAAATCCCTATGCATGCCCCCGATCAGGACCACACCAGTTTCATCACGGACCGGGGGTTGTACTGCTACAGAGTAATGCCTTTCGGACTTAAGAACGCCGGAGCTACTTACCAGCGCCTCGTCAACAAGATGTTTGCGGAATTAGTGGGACGAACTATGGAGGTCTATGTGGATGACATGCTGGTTAAATCAAGAAAAGCCAACGATCATGTAAGCCACCTAGACGAGATGTTTCAAGTACTTCGCCAATATGGAATGAAGCTGAACCCTCTAAAGTGCTCCTTCGGAGTATCATCGGGAAAGTTCCTGGGATTCATCGTTCATGCCAGGGGGATTGAAGCAAACCCTGAACAAGTCCGAGCTTTACAAGATATCAAGACACCATCTACTCGAAGAGAGATGCAAATCCTAAATGGGAAAGTGGCCGCCCTGAGTAGGTTCATCTCTAAAGCAACCGACAAATGCATCCCTTTCTTCGAAGCTCTAAAGAAAGACAAAGGAAAGTTCGAATGGACTGACGAATGCTCGACAGCCTTCCTTAACTTAATCGGACACCTCCAGAGACCACCGGTACTTTCAACTCCAAATGAAGGCGAGGAACTATACCTATACCTTGCTGTATCATCCCACGCTTTGAGCGCCGCTTTGGTGAGAGAAGACAACCGCACGCAGCGACCTGTATACTTTGTAAGCAAGAGATTCACAGGGGCAGAAGTCAGATACCCTAAACTTGAAAAGCTAGCATACTGTTTTCTTATCACGTCGCGGAAACTGCGACACTATTTCCAGTTTCATTCCATCAGAGTTTTAACCGATCAACCGCTAAGGCAAGTGCTCCATCGCCCTGACACTTCTGGGCGATTACTTAAGTGGTGCATCGAACTAAGTCAATATGATATCACTTACCATCCTCGCACCGCTATCAAGGGGCAAGCCATAGCTGATTTCATTGCCGAATTCACTACTAGCGAAGGTAAGGACCAATCTGAAATAGCAGAAGATATCAAGTGGAATCTCTTCGTAGATGGAGCATCGAACGAACAAGGCTCGGGGGCAGGTGTTGTGATAATCACCCCCAGGGGAAAGAAGCTGCACTACGCCCTAAGATTGGAATTCGCTGCCACCAACAATGACGCAGAATACGAAGTAATGATAGCCGGATTAGAACTTGCACTGGAAATTGGAATCAGTTCTTTATGTCTCCATAGTGATTCTCAACTTATTGTAAAGCAAATACTGGGAGAATTCCAGACTCGAGGAGAACGACTCACAGCGTATCTAAAGAAGACCAGGCTACTGCTTAATCAATTAGATCACTATTTAATCAAACACATTCCCCGAGAAGAGAATCAAGAGTCCGACGAACTAGCAAAACAAGCCAGCATGAAAAACAACTCCTTTCGTGAACAATAGCCGTCTCAAAACAACTAGCCCCGAGCTTCGAACGGGAGGATCTGATAGCTGCGATTGAAGAAGAAACTTGGATGGCTCCTATCCGAAAATACTTACAAGATGGCGCATTGCCCAGCGAGCGTAGCGAAGTCAGGAAAATCTTGAGGAAAGCTTCCCGCTACACACTGCAAGAAGGAATCCTCTACCGGCGCGGCTTCTCTAACCCCTTATTACGATGTGTCGCTGGAAGGGAAGCCAAAGAAATCTTATCCAACATCCACCAGGGAAGCTGCGGAGATCACACTGGAGGGCAGACTCTGGCAAAGAAGATACTCCGATATGGATATTTCTGGCCCACCGTGAACAAAGACGCCTTAGACTTCGTCAAAAAATGTGACAGATGTCAGAAATTTGCTAAGATTCCTTGACTACCAACCAATGAAATTACTCAGATGACCAGCCCTTGGCCCTTCGCAATATGGGGAATTGACTTAATTGGCGAACTGCCGATGGGCCGAGGCGGGGCCAAGCATGCTATAGTGGCAGTTGACTATTTCACCAAATGGGTGGAAGCGGAGCCTCTGAATAAAATATCTTCAACTAAAGTTATCAACTTCTTGATCAAAAACGTTCTGTGCAGGTACGGGGTTCCACTCAGAATCATATCAGACAACGGGCTTCAATTTGACAGCGAGGAATTTGCCGACTAGTGCCGAGAGCACGGAATTCATAAGGGCTTCTCGTCCGTAGCTTATCCCCAGGCAAATGGACAAGTCGAAGCTGTCAATAAGATTCTCAAGACTCTAATCAAGAAGAAGCTTGAAAAGTCAAAAGGCGCTTGGGTGGACGAACTTCCTACAGCACTATGGGCCTACCGCACTTCTTTCAGAACATCAACAGGGCATACTCCGTTCTCTTTGGCATACGGATCAGAGGCCATGCTCCCAGTTGAAACTATTGTACCTTCCCATCGTAGGATCCACTACAACCCCGAAGAAAACGAAGAAATCCTCCACATGTCTTTGGATCTAATTGAGGAGAGAAGAAATGATGCAGCACTCAAAGCAGCAGCTCACAGACAAAAAGTGGCACCACTATACAACTCCAAAGTCAAACATCGCAGCTTACAAGAAGGAGATCTTGTCCTCAAGCGAATTTTTCCGCGCCAAGGAGCGCTGGATCCAATCTGGGACGGACCATATGTAATTCATAAAGATCTCCACAACGGAGCTTATATTTTGTCAACAGTGGACGGAGAGGTGTTCCAGAGGGCATGGAACAACCGACGCCTCCGTCGATACTTTTCTTAACTTGTACTGCCCATATGAAGTGAATTAACAAAGAGAATCAGTGGACGTAGGCATTTTCGTGCCGAACCACTTTAAAAAACTTGGCTCTTCTTAACTTGTTCCTTTATATCTTGGCTACTTGTTAAGCTATATCCTTTGTTGTTGAACAAAATCCTTTGCGGATGACATTTCAATTCAGAGCTTCACAACACAACTCCACCTGGACAAAATCTAACAGGTACGCTACGATCCTATGCCCTCGCCAATGAGACACTATGCTCCGGTATCCCTCTACCGCGAGTTAACTCATTGTTTGCCTCGGCCCTTAAAGCCGACTGTAATAAGCCGAGTATAAGCCACCGAGAAGGCCGATTATGCCATGGCAGCTCATTACAGCGATTCGGCTCGCCGACAACTATGAACCGATCATAAGCCCCAACATAAGGTGTGGCCAGCCAGGGGCAGTTCACAGTTGACGATCGGCCCCCACGCTAGCCAGCCACAGTAAGTCGAATAATACCCGCGATTACGGGCCATAATGGCCCGGGCAGTTACTGTGCGCGATCGGCTCCGATGTGTCTTAAGTGCGGCTATGGTAAAAAAGAAAACTCCCCGCAGAGGCGTAAGATGGGTGACAAATGTCTCCAAGACCCACATCTAGGGAAAGTGACTACAAAACCCGTTTGCCACGAACTTAAGCACATCGAAGGCCTTCCGTGATTGGAAGTTTTATTTTTCCTATATTTCCATTTCATTTAAAACTTTTCTCCTATTCTCCATAATGGTGCTTGAGAGTACAGGACATGAAATAGGGAACGCTCGCTAATGGGAACAGAAACTTACAATCGGATAACGAGACACTCAATAGCATTCCATGCTTAGTCTTACAGGGCGCACAAAGTTGTCGTCCACAGCCGAAACATGAAGGGCGGTACCTTCTACTTTTATACATTAATGCATAGCTGCAGTTCATATTCACACATCACATTTACGTTGCAAAATGAGAAAATTATACTTTAAGCAAAAAACTTGGCATCAGGCACAGTCAAGTCACTAGTAACATGCATAGTTACATCACTTACACAGCACAACAAAATAGCGATAACATTCCAACATAAAGGAATCAGCTTATGTTATGAAATTACATAAAGTCATTCACCACAAACAATATTATTACAGTCACATCAATGTTTTGGACTAACATAAACAGCGATAAAAGGAAATCAGAAGGTGGTCGAATCCGGACAAGGAACCAGCTGCGTCCACGCTTCGCCCTCATCCTACCAACTCTCCAAGCCTACTTAGCCGCAGGGTCGGAGCTCCCAGCATGTTGATCGGAAGTCCCACCTGTCCAATTCAGAAGAGGAATTCATTAAACAAACAGTAAACGATCAAGTTATGAAAACCTAAAAAGAAAAGAAGGGGAAGCAAGGCTTGAACTCAGAACACTCAAGATGAAATGCACATTTATTACCAGCTTCAATCTTCTTTGCATTGACTACACATTTCAACATCGTATACGAAATTACATGATCAGTCCTTCTGCGGTCATGAATAACCAATTGCACTACTTAGATGATCATAATCTTTGGAACGATATTGATGGTCTGCCCAGTGGATTTGATGATGCTCAACTAGATTTCAGTAAAGGATCATTCAGTGGTTTGAACAATGAAGTACCAGATTTGGATGAAATAATCAATGCCATTCCTCTAAACCATCCTTCAGATCCTCGTTTAGCTTCTCTGACCCTTTCTGAAGAGTTTAATATCATCTTCAACGACTTGAGTTATGAGATAGAGAAGTCCAAGTTGAGCTACAGGATATCTAATGATGATCAGAAGGAAGAATCAAAAGGCAAAAAAAGGAAATAAGAAGAAATTAACGATGAACAAGGAAAAAACGGCCTTAACATTTGAACTAGTATCGAAGTACTTTTACTTGCCAATATCACAAGCAGCGAAAGAATTAAACATAGGTCTAACTCTTTTGAAGAAGAAATGCAGAGAGTTGGGAATTCCTCGGTGGCCTCATCATCAAATGAAGAGCATGCAGACTCTCGTAAGGAATGTTCAGGAACTAGAGAGAGAGAATGGAGAAGAAGGAGAAGAGAGACTCATGGACGCTCTATCATATGGCATAACTCCAGCCCCTGGCAGCACCATGGGCGCTCTATCAATCCCAAAAGAACGAGATATGGCGTCGGCTGCTCCTCTTTGAGGGAGCTAGGAAAACAATCGGGCGGAGAATTCAGAAGTTCCTGGGGACCATACCCATCCACTAACAACCTCGGGGCAGGTCCATGTTGCGCCGGTCTTGGCTGGGCTGGGGGCACAGAGGAGGACTCTCCTTCTCTGTCCTTGGACTTCTTTCTATCTGATCGAGTTTCTGCTTTGCGAGACATTTATCTGCGGCACAAGAAAAACATGATATTAGAACGAGGAGTATGGGAATATAAATGAATAGTTATCAAGTTCATTCGGTGCCAAATGCTTCCATGTTTCATTCGGGATTAGGTCCATTCGGCACCCAAAACTACCGAGCCCATTCGGTAAAACAGAACCAAAACTCATTCGGCACAAGCTCATTCGGTAGAGCAACACGAAGAAGCACTCAGCATCGAAAACCATTCGTGGTCATTCGGCGAGAAAATGTATACCTGGTTCGGTACGAAACTGATTCGGCAAGGGAACGATTCGGTACAAGGTGATTCGGCTCTCTCTGATTCGGTAAGGGATAACAAAGGGGGGTATAGCCCCTATATATAAAAGAGCGCAGGACAACCGGACCAACCGGTTCGGCACTCCAAACCGAATGAAGCTATCCAAATTGCCCAACTTAAAACAAAGCACGCCATATACAGGCATATGCCCTACTTTGGGGGGCAGATGTTGGGCATGTTTTCCACCTACCATCGAATAAAGAAAGGAAAGACGTTATCTACCGATCCAACACCTTCTCCCGTTACCGGCCGAACCAGACTCCCCCAGGCATTGCCGAACCAAGCACGCGCCTCCAACAACTACCGGTCCAGATCATGGCCGAGCCGACGTACTGCCGAACCAAAGCCTATCTCACCCTCCATCACCGGTCCACCATACTCCTACTACCGGTCCATCCACTACCGGTCCATAATACTCCATCACCGAACCAGCTCCCAGACACCCCCCACCGAACCAACTTCCATCACCACCACCGGTCCAGAAGCCAATGCCGAACCAACATCTTTCCACTTCCCTGCCGAGCCAACCATCTTTCCACCCTCCACCGAATAAACCTCCGGATCAACCACTCCAAGCACGGCCGAACCAAACTTCGCCGAACCAGAACGCTGCCAGGCCAGATTGCTCCAGCCCAGGCCCACCAGCAGCAATATACATCCAAGACCCCTGCCCCCAACCTCACTCTATAAATAGAGGGGCAGGGGTACAACAATGGCAAACAAGTTTGAGAGCTCAAGCACGGAAGGAACTTTCAAACAACTTTCATATACTTGTATACAAAGCTTTGTACTTGTAATCTACAAGAAAAAGGAGAATAACATATAAAGTGGACGTAGGCACGTTCTGGCCGAACCACTATAAATCTATGTGTCTTTTACAGTTTAGTCCCTGCTTTTCATATATTTGCGTAAATCCCCCAAATCACTAGAAACAACATAAAATCAACTAATTCATACGACTTGGAGGTGTTTGCCCATTTTTTGTGCAAACAGTTTACACACCAAATTTCAGAAGTCGCTTATAAAAGTATTCATTTATTTATGTATCTATAAATCCATTTTCAAAACCAATTTAGTATTCCAATAATTAGTTCAAACCTCGTACACTTATATTTCAAAATTTTGAAATTCCAAATCCATAAAATCATTTATAAAAGTAATTAGGTTGCTTTAGAAAACAAGTCTGATATTTAGAACTTAAATAAACTCTCTTTGCGGAATTAATTGTACAAAAAACAAAGCTTATATACATTTGCAAAATAGGTAGACTTAAATTTATAAATTTCCAAAGCTTTGAATCAAAAATGATTCAAAGTCCATTAAGCACGAGAAATTCACTATTACATATCACAAGATTATAACGACCAATAGTTCAATATGGTTTTATTTTCATATTATATCTAAACAATTTATAACCTAACAAACCAATGGAAATATATACATCAAACAATCACGAATGAACATTCAAAGAACATTTAAACAACATCACTAACATAGCAACAAATCACAGATCACAATAGAATTTCAATTTTGAAACGCCATTTTGACCCAATTATCCTCAAAATTTTCAAAAACATACAACATGAAAATTGTTCCTTAATGTCTCGGCGTTCCATTGAAAAAGTTCTCACTATTTGGATTTATAGTTCAAAAGTTATGGTCAAAACAATTCCCAAGTTTTAAAATTCAATATCCCTGTCGTTTATTCTCAGACAGTGACAAATAAGTGTGCTTTAGACCATTTTAACTTCAGAATTTTACAAAACTAAAAACATAAAACTTATATCAAAGAGGCTATGCTTTTTATAACATCAAAATTATCAAATTCCAATAAAAAATGAAAAAGATATGGCTAAATCAATTTCAGATTCAAACTCAGAAAATTTTGTTAAAGACAAAATTGTACTTTTATTTTCAATTCTATTTCAAGTCAATTAAATGGCAAAATCTCAAAATGTAACCATAAGAGAAATAGTTTCACATCGAATCTAGTTTCTAACTTAAAAAAATGACCCCAAACGGATTAGATACGTGCAAGTGATCATTGTTTTACTTCAGCGCGTTCCTAATATATTTTCAGCAATCATATACACCTCCAATTTCACACATTGCATACATTCGTATCATTGAATAATATGAGAAAACTAAAGTACAGTAGGAAATTAAGGTTAATGTTCTAATTTTATTCTTAATAAAGCAATTAGCAAGCATTCAACCAAATCTCATCAAAAGAAATTCACAATCACTCCAAAAATCAAAGGCATGCTATAAGAAATTTAGGGATAGATTTGTGAAGTTTAACTCACCTTAATTCCATAATAGATTCACTAACACTCCATTTTAGCTTTGTATAAACTTCAACAAACCCTAGAACTCCACGAAAACAAACAACACAAAAAGTATTCAGAAATTACCAAATGACTTGGATTTAGTTATTTGAATTAATAGGCAAAAGCTTAGATTGCTTACCTTGAATTTGGTTTGATTTTCCATAGCTTTCTTCTAATTTAAAAGTGGAGATTTTGATTGTATTTGGAAGAGGAATGAAACCCTAACTTGGTTTCTATTTTTCCATGTTTTGATTTTGATGAACGTACAGGCTAATTATAGTGAGAAGAAAGTTTCTCATACTAGTTTTTCTTTTCTTTTTAGGTCTTGGGTTGCACTAAATCCCATTTGAAACAAATACAAACTCATATTATTTATTCTCTCCTTTAAGTTAATTCTTAGAATGGGTTTGGACTTAAAAGAAAAAATTAATTCCTTTGTTTTCCAGTTTAAAATACTATGTTACACTATAACAATGTTTTCGCAAATTGGTTTCACATATTTTTAATCAAACGCTAACATGCCCAAAAGTTTCCATCGTTTAGAAACAACTATTATAATTTTCCACAAATCCACTTATTTTAAAACACCATTTTACACTAAAAAATTATTTACAATATCATAATTTAATTTCTCAAATTCTCCAAAACAAAATAATAAGTTAAAATCTCATTTCCATTATTATAGAAATATTTTGTACAATTAATTATAACTTTTGAAATACAAGTTTTTCTTATTATTTTTAAATAAAATAAAATAAATTAATACAAATTCCCATTTTAAAATAATAAATCACAATTTTAACACTTAACTAAATTTACAACAATTTCCAAAGTTATGTTAAAATTAATTAAGATAAATAATTCAATTATTCACAAAACTAGATTTAGTTTCATGGTTAAATTTCACAAATCACAATTTAGAATTAATTATCCCTAACTAAATTTAATTAATTAGGTAACTAACAGCTGGGTTATTACATTAAAGTTCATACATTACTTAGCAGGTAATGTGACATTGTGATCAAACTTAGGTAAAATCCAATTATACTTATTTAAGTGTTATCCGGTAGTGACAATTATTTACACCAATTCTCTTCGTCAAAACTATATCACGTTAGGACTTATGGAATTTGATAATGGTCAAAATTCCAATATCGTCCATATTCAATTTTATAGTCCAAATGCAAATTTCTTGATTCAATAATAACAATTATTATCAACCGAACTTCTCTAACCAAAGATTCTGACTTTGAGTTGACTTCAGTTGACCTTGATACTAACTCCATAAAACCTAGTAGATGAATCATCTCTTAAATAGTGTTTCGCTTCCGATACTTCCACTCGACTTAATTATAGTCATTCGAAGAATTCCATGTCACGATTTAAAGAAGAGCTTTCATATTAGAGATCAATAGTATTCTCAAGTCAAAAGAACTATGTAATATTATCATATCGATATTTTTATTTAACCTTAGTTATATTAACCAAGAGAAAACTATCGGATGAGTCATTCCATGGTTATTGAATAACTATAAGTACGTAAACTCCAAGTGCCTCCAACAGTCTTGAGTAATACACTGTCCAACATTTGGATAGCGTTACATCTCAATGGATGCCTTGTTGTCCAGTCTCGATACATGTTGACTAGGAATATTTGAAATGACGTGTTTATTATATTATTATAAAATACTCATGAATATAACTATGTGTAATCACTAACATAAATGCACATTTATGGATTTTTTGTTAAATACGCTTAAATTAAATAATTGACTAATTATACCATATCGTAACAAGTATATAACATAAAAACATCTTTTATTACGAATGAGAATTGATTGCAAAGTTAATAATTTACGATAAATTACAGAATTGCCGTCAGAGCATACCCCTGACTTTATCAAATATATATAATAGACACACACACACGTCAATACTGATACATGTGTCATTATTTATATATGTTCTAATATGTGAATTACTCAATTCTGGAACTCGTGTACATTATTGTGCGTCGAGATACGATAAGTTTTATTTCAGATGTGATCGAGTATCGAAACATGCCTATGTTGACCTAAAGTAGTGTATACAAGAGATCGTTCCTTCATTGCCCTTTGATCTGAGCTATCGGGCAGTAAAATAACTTTGATAATTCGATCACTAGAGTTGAGGCATCACATCTTTGTTTTAGTGTAGAATTGTGTAAATCAAGAACCAGAATATTGTTAATCATAGAAAAGTCGGACAAAGATTGTTACGGAGTCCGTACAACCTGGGTATAATTGGGAAAAACTTATGCATGTAATATACGAGTTAAAAATTAATGTTCCAAGCAAAGAATACCGGGATAGAATTTATAGGTGTATTGGTGAATATGTATGTATTTGCTAGTGAAATTTTCATAGATAAAAGCATTTATCTCGTAAGTGATACATTTTATTTATTTGAAAATAGTTAGACCTAGCGGAGCTAGAGCGGGTGTATTTCCTAAATCACCCAATGGCCAAGGAAGCGGATCAGAAAATCCAAATGTCTATTAATAATAGACCAATGGATAGAGGTTATGAGGCATGTTCAGGGGGGAAGTCATGCATGTTAACAAGTACACATGCCACCTCCACCGTCCGATTGACTGGGATAGGTTTGGCTCCAATTCTGATAGAATTTTTATTTAAATGGGTCGGTTTTAAGCCCGTTGCAAGCCTAGAATAGTTCCAGATTTAATATTAAAACGTGGAAGAATTTTCATTTTATGAAAATTAAATAAGCAGGAAATAACAGTTAAAAATTGATCGGTTGGCCAATGATAGTTTGTTCGGTGAATGGACATTTCTCTTCAAAAACGGACCCTTATTTTCACAAACGAACACATCCCTTGGTGCCTATATTACGGCAGCCTTCTTCCTAGAAAATCCAACTAAGAAAATTCTGAACTCTCTCTTCCTTCATCTTCCACTTTGCTTTGATCTCATTTTCTAAAAATTAATATATCAGGTTTGTGAAACTGCAGATCACAAACTCGAAACTTTTGCTCACTGCAGTCATCTATACAATAGTTTGAATCGACTACGGTAGTACAATCGTAGTCGATTAAAGAGGATAACTTCTCGGCTCCACTATATCTTGGGAGACAATTTGCCGTAATTCTGAGTACCTGCTCATTTTTGTTAATGAGTGAAGATGGAAAATAACGTTTTAAGGAAAGTGTCATAACGTGTATTGAAGCGATCTCCACAGATTTGATTACTACTGTTGTTCCACTTCATCGGAATCCAGATTTACTACCAACACTCTACGGTTTAATCAAAATTGGTTCCATATAGGAGTTTTGCAAATCTGTTGCATATGTGATGGTTTAAAGGAATATGCTACATGTTTTTTTTCCTCTCCCTATCGCATAAAACATAGCACTACTTCCTCTTTCTCTCCATTTCTCGTTCTTTACTTCTCTTTCCCACACTTGTAGTATCACATATATTTACAATAATGAATTCATTATAATCATATTCATTGTTGTCAACATCATTTATGAAATCATAAACTGGTCTTTTTGGAGATGCATTCTTAACTAAAATTTCTTCCATGTGATTTCAATCATCATTTAATAAACTACCATATTTAGGTTATTTGACAGTTTTGCAAGCTTGAAAATTGGTGTCAACCATTTTCACAATGATTGGTTAATTAATTAAAACTTACCAATTACCTGGATTTTGGCCACTTGCAATAGTACACGTATGCATCTCTTGTATATAGTGTATCTGTTAAGTTCATACCATTAGGTTTTTGATGGCTTTCCACTTCACCTTATTTGATAACGTGGAACAGAATTATAAGCTAAATTAACATGATCATATTTATCTATCCATTAGGGAGCACAATAAAATATTCATGTTCTAGCAAGTATGAAGTCATCGTGTTCAAACCAAAATCTTGCAGCATTTCCTTTATTAATTGATTTATCAAGGAATCTATTCATAATAATTCATTCCTTTCATTATTTTTCGTCTTCTAGAAGTTGCCCGACGAACATTACCGTCATTGCCTAGAGGAGCTTGATTTTGAAAAGGGCAAATTGAGTATTGAAACAGAGAAGGCAAAATTATAAATTTTGATTAAAAAGATTGATTTGAAGCATTTCATAAGGGGATTGGAAAATTAAATTGAATAGGTGAAAACAATTGACCTTGACTTTTTAGTGATATTGGATTAATTAGAAAATGTTGAAGAACACTATTGATTTTGCTTTAATCTTCAAGAAAATTTGGATGAAATAAGTAAAGATACGTTATTGTTGAACGAATCAAAAAGACTTTATTTTTTGCTTTTTCTTTTTGGGTTGAAAATATAGCATGCGCGAAGTTTATAGAGAAGACAACGGGACAGAGGTGGGTTTGCTTAAACCATGCTTGTAAAACATGTTCTTAAAGCCCTTCATAAAACGGAGGTTTAAAACTAAAGCCTTTTGGTGGTGGATTATTCAAAGTCGTTGTGAAGAAGTGCATAAGTTAAAACCACTGCATCATAGCAAGTTCTTTTAAAATCATGGTATTTACTAGTTGTAAAAAGTAACATGGGGAGGAAAGAAATATGTTTTATTTTATTTTATTTTACTTTTTATTTAGTACTTTTTTTAACCAGCAAAACGTTATTGCCCGAAAAAGGAAGGAAGAAGATTGCAAGCGAAGTACTTAAAAAATAGCTTGGCATCAGTGAGGCTTCGTATAAATTAAGGGTTATCATATGCCCAGCATCATTCATGCTGCTTCGAATATCAAAACATATTCTATGTGGAATAAAAAATTTGAATAAAAATTACCTATTCTCTCAGTATTTAAGTTGCTCTTTCTTTCCTCAGTTAGTAATAATCCTTTTAACTCCAATCAGCTTAATCCAAATGACACCACTTCAAATATCATCAACACCTTTCCCAATCAACAATTCCAATTCCAAATTCAAAGGCTCCCTGCTCATGCATTCGCAACCTGAAAACTCCCTGCCCCAATCAGAATCCGAATCCGCCACTCTCCTACCCGGATCCAACGCCACTACCTACGATGATGAAGAGCGCGCATATGATCCGTCGGAGAAGATCACCATCTCCGACCCTGACCCCGAATCCGATACGGATCCGCCTTTCTCTTGGCGGAAGCTGTGGCTTTTTACTGGCCCGGGATTTTTAATGTCCATTGCGTTTTTAGATCCGGGAAATCTAGAAGGCGATCTACAAGCAGGGGCGATTGCAGGATACTCGTTGCTATGGCTCTTACTGGTGGCTACGGTGATGGGGTTGCTGATACAGATGTTGAGTGCAAGACTTGGGGTTGCGACGGGAATGCATTTGGCGGAGGTGTGTAGGGAGGAGTATCCGAATTGGGCGAGGTTGTGTTTGTGGGTCATGGCGGAGGTGGCACTGATTGGAGCGGATGTGCAGGAGGTCATTGGGTCGGCGATTGCGGTTAAGATTTTGAGTGGGGGTGTTATTCCTCTTTGGGGTGGGGTTATCATTACGGCTTTTGATTGGTAAGTTCACATTTAATTCGATTATTAACTTGAGTATTCAAGGTCTGGATATACGAAAAATAAAGATATTGTTTTTTAATAAAATGAAACAAAAAGGTTTGTTTGGGAAGGTTGCGGTCCATGCATTATATCACTTATCATTTAATTCTGAATCAAAAGTGTGCTTTTGAACCGTGTCTAGTTAATAGGGAACTGAATAGTGATAAACATAATACTGAAAAGACGAGGTAAGGAAGTTTTTTGATTTGGAAAAGGTGTCTGGAATTAGTGAACTCATTTTTGACTTCTATGGTAGAAACCAACTTCACAACAGTAGTCAATTCATGCCCTTGGAGTTCTTTTTCCTTTTGGCGATTGGTTATATCAATTAGTCTGGTGCCCCATGAAAGAACGATCATACAATAGGTGATTACCATTATGGATAGGTCAAGGCTGAATTAGAAACATTGTAGAGTTGTTGTGCAAAATTAGTGATACGGTTTATTTAAGCTAGTATTCCATCTTTCAGTTGATTTGTAAGGCAAATGCGTCCATGTTAATTTTGTCCCTAGCATCAAATTGACTGTCCAATAAATTCACGAAACTCGGACGCTGTGGTGAGGTTTGAGATTAATAGTCAAATATTTTGATAAATATGACCTACAAAGGGTTGAGAGTTCTTCAAAATGAGTTGATTGCACTTTCAACTTTAGCCAAGTGCTTCGTAAATTGTTTGTGCGTGTGAAACTTGGTTTATACACTTGTTCTTGCTAGTTTTAACACTTAAGAAGTTCAATATCTTTGCAGTGCCCAAACTAAATATGTATTGGAATTATAGTGTGTCCTTCAGTGAATTGTTTTTCTTCCGTAAATTTACATTAGTCGAGTTTACAGAAATTGCTTGCTCCGTCGGCCTGCAAAATTTGTCTTATTAATTGCTTTTGTGAAGCTCAAGTTAAATTATGCAACTACTAGATATCTGATTTTAAAAATTCCGATAAGATTTGGTAAATAGGACAAGTTGTTGTAGAATATGGAGAGAATTATCTTCTAATAGATGAAACTTCTTATTTAAGTTCTTTTATTTTTATCAAGTCCAATTCTTTCTTGATTTCTTTGAAAGCCATATTCCTTTAGGTTTCTAACTGAGACAAACTTGTATTAAGTCCTTATATAATTTAGCCATTGGGATTTCTGTCTTCTAGCTGAAGAACCTGAAAGCTTTGATAAATAACTGAACAAGGTCAAAGCATATAAGGAGAAAGATATAAGCATTGAACTTTTCATTACTATACCTCCTTTATGTGTACCAGAGAAATAGTTTACCATTTAATACGTACTTATGCACCATAAAATTCTGCAGCTTCATTTTCTTGTTCCTTGAGAACTATGGAGTTAGGAAATTGGAAGCTGTTTTTGCGGTTCTAATTGCGACAATGGCTATTTCCTTTGCTTGGATGTTTGGTGAAACCAAGCCCAGTGGAAAAGAGCTTCTAATAGGTCACACTATATTTAAATTCAATTCTCATTAAACAGTATTTTTTTCACTATTGGAATAATAAAAATAAAAATTCTCTTCAGGTTTACTGGTTCCAAAACTTGGATCAAAAACCATAAGACAGGCAGTAGGAGTTGTAGGTTGCGTAATTATGCCCCACAATGTATTTTTACATTCCGCCCTAGTTCAATCAAGAGAGGTCGACAGTAAGAAGACAAGCCGTGTCCGAGAAGCTATATTTTATTATTCTATAGAAGCAACTATTGCTCTTATAGTTTCTTTTGGAATAAATTTATGTGTTACAACAGTTTTTGCAAAAGGCTTTTATGGTACTAAACAAGCTAATAGTATTGGTCTTGAGAATGCCGGGCAATTTTTAGAAGATAAATATGGAGGAGGTGTATTTCCCATTTTGTATATTTGGGGCATTGGATTATTGGCAGCGGGACAAAGTAGTACAATAACTGGCACATATGCTGGTCAGTTTATTATGGGAGGGTTTCTTAATCTCCGATTAAAGAAATGGATGAGGGCATTAATCACTCGTAGCTTTGCAATTGTGCCAACTATAGTTGTTGCTTTGTTTTTTGACACTTCTGATGATACATTGGACATATTGAACGAGTGGTTGAATGTGCTCCAATCAGTCCAAATACCATTTGCTCTAATTCCACTTCTTACTCTAGTATCAAAAGAGCATGTTATGGGTGCTTTCTGCATTGGCAAGAAGACTAAGGTCAGTTTTGGATCTTATAAATTTAATATATATTTGTTTCTAGTCACATGCTTTGCATTTTTCACTTCCAGCATGTCTCTACAACAAAAATGCTAAACTTACCACAACTTTTGTGGTAAGTCGATATCATATAGGAAGAGGGGGTCATGTGGTGTACTTGTATATATTCTCTCTTTTTGGTATTGACTTGCCAAAAAAATTGTTGCAACGGTAGCATATTTTTATCTACAAAGCTCAGTTCGGAGTTATTAATTTATCTATTTACAACTAATCATACATTTCCGTTTCCATATGTGCTTATCATGTGATGTGACATATCATAAATACGTGGATGTTAAATTCCACTTGAGACTGTTTTGATAGAGGCCTAGAGCACTATTAATCTTTACCCTGTTATTATTTTTTGTCATGATAAGCTTTTGACTCATGTGTGCGCGCGTCCGCGTATGTGTGCTCGCGGTTCTACACTTTCAAACATTATGTACTTTACAGAAAGTCTCCTTCCATTAGAGGTGTTAATTGTAACAGTTACTTTTATCAAACAGACAACATTTTAGGTTGATACGCGGTATATCTTTCGGGGACACTGCGGTTATTTTTTTTTTTTTTCCTTCACGGCAAGACCTTCCGGTTGCTTCCATTATATGTTTGAAAGTAAATTCTTTGTATTTTAGTCTTCAGCGTTTTTAGCACCATCAACTGTTTACTTCTGAGGTTTTCTAGCAAATTACTTTTGCTGGGCCACACAAATTACTTTGAGATACCAATATGTGGACACCTTTTAATACCTTTATTCTGCAGTATTGTGCTCCATGTCACCCCACTGAATAAAGAGGCAGTATTGGAGTTGCATGCTAAACTTTATGCTAATGATGCCCACTGACCAAAAATATTATATGCAAATGAAAGAAGAAGAAAACAGTCGCCTTATAATTATATATTGTGTCAACTTAAAATACGGTTGTTGCTATCTAAGTTTTTTCATGTGAGCATGAGTATGCTAACAGAATTATCTTTAACACGTTTCATTCGTAGTGCTGGACCTTCCTTCTATCTCAACAAAGTTAAATTTTGATTGTTTAAAGTGTCCAATATCCTATAAGCATTTTATGCCATAAAACCTTAAATGTCTATGTTATCCTTTGGGCTCGACCTGAGTAGAGGTATAATGAGTGGCCTCCCGAGGACAAACTGAAGTGCTGTCCTGAGTAGTGGTCTAAGTAAAGGCAATATATTGGACTATTTAGCTTTTAGCGTCAATATGAATCCTGAATTATTCTTTTTCTTACAATTCGGATTTTAAAATATAATTTCATACATACAATATATCATGATATGTAGACAATTTTTTTTGCAATTCAACTACTAGTGTCATCAGCGACTATAAAGATCCTTATGATGCCAAATTAGTTGTGGTTTTTATTCCACGTCAATAAATGTGTTTTTGATATACAAACAGTTTGTTTTACAATAAAACTACTAATATCATCAACAACGATAAAGAACCTTAAGATTCCAAATTAGTTCTTATTATTTATATTGGACACCAATAAATATGTTTTTGAGAGATGCAACAACGATTTATTCTCATCGGTGTTTATTTTCTTCGATTTTCAAATGTTAAGCAAATTTTGCTTAAAGGTCTAGGAAATTTGTTTGAACCCAAAAATTCTTGCAGAACTTGCTATAGTCAAGATATGTCATTATATACAAAATATTAGAACTTTAGTGCTACTTTTTTCTGTTATTATTAAAAATAATTTGTTCATAATATGGAATAAGTAGTGAAAACTTAATTTAGTATTGTTTTATCAAATTTTATGCTTTCTCTTTCTCTCTCTACACAAACGCTATTTTATTATATATGAAAAGAACAAGGCCCGTTTGGCGTTTGGTTTCATTTTAACCTTCTGTGCATATTTTGTAATACATGTTGAAAACATAAAACTCAAAATGAAACCAAACAGAGACTCTTATTATTGTTCATGTGTCCCTTGAGTCACCTAATTTCTAAAATTGGCACCGACTATTTTGGTAATTTCTTCCATGGTGATAATTACAGTCATCTTTGTACATTTTAGTTATGAGTAAACAGTAGGACTTTACAAAGATTGAGTTGTTTTGGGTTGGGTTGGATCAAATATTTCACTTGATCCACTTAAGGTTGGATCAACAAAGTTCCACCATTACCCAACCTCTTATAAAGTTGGTTTGGATTGCACTAGTAGTGTTGGTTGGATTGGGTTAGACATGAAAATGGTTGATTATAAAACTCTAGTGCTTCAAATAAGAATATGTTCAAAAATCAAAATAAATTGTCATAATATCAGTTAAGAAATTTGTATTATAACATCATACTACATTACAAAATACGTCGCATGGAATTGACTTGCTACGTATATTTCACTATAGTTTCATAATGAAAAATGCATTGAAATGTTCGTAATTCAAGTATGGTTCATTGCAAAATATATCAAAATTTTGTTCGAAATGTTTTTCGACAATCATACGTGCTCTCAGCGAATCAACTGTAGTAGTTATTGTTCAGGCATGCTAGATAACTAGTCAAAATTGAGAATCAGTGGTTCTGCCAGCATTTTTATTATTGTTCAGTCTACCTAGAGAACTAAGATTTTAATATAATATTATTGAACAGACTGTGTTTCGGAGTAAATGTTGAGTTTAAAATAAGATTCGATTAATGATAGTACATTATGGATAACAAATTGTAATCCATATCCAACCCAATATAGGTTTGGTAGGGTTAAGTTTGATATGTTTTGTGTGTGAAGCGGTAGCACACAGAGAAAGTGAATATGATGGATTCCTCATTTTTCTTCTTTGTCTGACCGCAAATGGATATGATTAATCTTCTGATAAGAGACTTAAGTGGATAGTGTTATCGATTTTCATGTTCTCATATACAATCTCTAATTCTGTTTGTGTAATTGTTGTATTTTTTTTTTCCTTCAGTCTAAATTGGTTTTGATGTCCATTATTACAGGTCATAACTTGGATAGTTGCTGCATTGATAATGGTCATAAATGCTTACCTTCTACTTGATTTCTTCTCTGCTGAAGTACGGGGACTATTGATCGGATCTATAGCATCAATTTTCATAGTAGTATACATTGTATTTGTTGGTTACCTCATTTTGCGTGATGGTGAACTGCCCAATCAGTTAGCTACATCAATATGCAAGAATTTCTCACAACTCTAGTGACACGCCTTTTGGTCAACATGGCAAGAAAATAGGAGATACATGTGTACAGAAAACCGAATACCCCAAAACTGTCTATTATTTTCCTTTACAATGCAAGGAAGCTGAACAAGCAACGCTCAGATCACTGGTCGCATCTATTTATTTGAATTGCTGCTACTTTCTGGCATATTGGAGTGTGCGTCCATCACTTAGGCTACAGAATTGATAAGATTTTAGTGGAGTGCAAAAATGCTGTATTATTATCGTAATGTTAAATGAATAAAATCCTCCGGCCATTATTATGAATTTAATAGAGTAAAATGATTTTGTTCAACAATTGTTTACGATAAGCATTCACAAGGATGGATGTGCTGTAGCCTAGATCGATATTTTCAAACATCCATCACCGTTAATGTTCAAACCCAACGCTAATTTTTGAGCCATTAATACTTTTATAAGCTGACCGTCCTCTGTTTTGCTTATACCTTCGCTACCACCGAAACAACTCAAACTTTAATTTAAAAGCTTTTTTCCTTAATAAACTTTCTGTTCTTGAAATTGTTTTGTACAATCGAGTATCGGCCATATTTGTTAACAACACCTTTTTATTGTGTATATGCACATAGTACTTCAAAAATACCACTAATTTCACATAACGAATAGTTTGGAAAGTCAATCTGGTGTTCTGATGTTATGACAAATTAGTTCTATTGCACTGGAAAATTGTGCATTCTATGTTCTAACAACTCTATTGCAAATGATTAAGCACACTAAATGCAAATATTACATGGTTTACAAACCCCACAAAGTCGGAACAAGCTTGCAACATAAAACATTTGTTACAATATATATAGTACATTAATTGAAACTTTTATTACTGGTCAGCATCTATATTGTAAGCAGCATCAGCAGCTGAAGTATCCATATCATTCAATCCTAGCTCCTCTTTCTGCTCCCAACTTCTTTCATACTCCTCAACTGAGATGTGCATTCACAATCAAAGGACACGATCATCAGTTGATCTGCATAGACTCTTACTTGTTTGATGAATTAAGTGATAACAAGGAACTTACCAACAAGTTGTTTGTCATCTTCAATTGCATCTGTAAGAGGAGAAATAAAGGAACTGGCTAGTGCATCATCAAGTATTAGAGTCCAGGGCTCGTTTATTTCAAGAAGCTGTAGCACAAAAGATTAATAATAACAGTAGTTAGTGATATTGGTACGATTGATTATCTGGTTAGCTGAAAATTTCAACAAGGCTCAATATATCATTCATATTGGTCATTCCCTATAAAAACTTAATTTCAAATTCGGTGTATGATTCGTAATATAATATTCGCATCCACCTGCAGTGTGACAAATATGAATAAATAATCCAATCCAACAGATTTTCAACGTTTCGTTGCAAATGTGTATGAGAGGAAATACCTTCAGTAGCCGTGACTTGAATTCTTGCCATTTAACCTTTTTCCATTTATCGGTACTATCACCCAACTGTAACCCATGTATAGTATCCAGTTCTGCATTCAGACGAACATAAAAACTACACATTAAGATATTTGTAATATGCAATAGATTTTGAATGGGTAATGTGGTGGTTATTCACACAATCGGTTTGAATGTAGGCAATATCACACATTGCAACATTTTGAAGTTCTCCATTTACTAAGATTATATTTTATACGTCACATATAGTTTATGTTAATTTAAGTCAAAATGTGTTTACTACAGATTCCAAAGATATGGATAAAATATAAACGATAGTCATTTAAATATATTTATTTCTTATGGATAAAGTATAAACGATAGTCGTTTAAATATATTTATTTCTGATTTGCATATTTTTATTTAATATGGACTTATCTAGAAGAATGGTAATAAGGTCCATCAATATAGAATTATTTATCAATTATTATAGTGGACATTTCTATTTCTATCTCTACTATTAATAATGAAAATTAATCCATTAGTTTTCATCGTGTCATTTTGAAATGCCCAAAATGTCATCTATATTTTTTCATCTATAGTTTTCTACCTCAAACTTTGGCCAATAAATCACATCTACATTACGGATGAAGCAGAATACTCAAATATTTTATATTTTTTGTATGTTCTCCATGATGACTACCAGTTAAGCTTAGTAAATAACCTGCTACATTCCATATAACTAGGCAGAAATTGCTATTTTTAGTTTTAAACTGTAGTAACTTTTTCATACTGACTCAGAATCAAGGCAAACTTTGACCAATGAACTCGTATCAACATTACGGACAATATGGAACACTCGAATACTTTATATTCCGAACGTACAATGTATTTTTCCATGTTGACCAACGGTTGTACTTTGCAAATAACAAGCTGCATCTCTACTATTAAAGGTGGAACAAAGTGCATCAGGCTCTCGCACGATAGTGGGCTATGCAAGGTCGATGATGTACGCGATCTTTCTCTCGTATTGTGAAGAGGCAGTTTTCGAACTCGAACCTGAACGCCCAAATCACCATGCGAGTGACGTAATCGTTGCGCCAAGGCTCGCCCTTTTTAAAATTCAATCCATTAATTTCCACGTCTTTTTAAAATTCCAAAATGCACTCTACATTACTCCATCATATTGCATGCGAACCTTCCATATCTACACTCCGACTGGCAGAAATCATTATTTTTTTGGTTCAAATTATTAACTCCTTCGTACCAACTCGAAATCAGATGAGACTTTGACCAATGAAATTGAATCTGCATCAAGGACAATGCAGAATATTTGAATGCTTTATATTCTGAGCATACATAGAGCACCCCACGATGACTAACAGTTACACTTAACAAATAACATACTACATCTTCGTATCAATAGGAGAAGTCATTTTTTTTCTTTAAACCATGATTCAAGAGTTCGGCGGACAAGCTAGAATTCCAACCATCTCGGTCCGATTTCGACAGTGACCGGACCGGAATTTAAACTAAAAACCCATTAATGATATTGCTGTCCAATTTAAAGGAAAATAAATTATATCTCCAAATACCCATGAGAAAAGAAAGCAGAAGAGAGAGAAACATCATCAAGCGGGGAAGAGAAAGAGACGCAGTTTCCTGATGAACATTCTTTTCATTTTTCCTTTGTCGGCTAGGGCTTCAATGAAGCAGACACTGATCTATTTAGACTAGAAGCAGGATATAGTTAATTTAGGGTTTGGATTTGTATATTCATGAGCTGGATTTTTAAAGCTTTAGACTACTACTGATTTGTTCAGAAGGATTTGGACTGTTATTAAATTTGTTAAGGAATTTTGATCTGATAATGAAAATTGGTGTAGATTGATTAGCGTTAAAATAATTTGTATTTAAGTTATCATATCAATGAATTGTTATAAAACGAATTGTACAAAATTTATATGAAATTATCTTTTTTTATTTTGTACCAAGTTCAAAATTATTTATATGAAAAAATTATATTAGTTACAATATTTATCAAAATAGTACCAGAGTTCGCATACAGGAATTAAAGCAAAGTTTCCAAAATGGAACCGGAATTCCAAGCGAAACGGAAAGCGGAATTTTAAATCTTGGTTTAAACGATAATAATTTCATACTGACTCGAAATCAAGCGAAATTTTGACCAATGAACTCGCAACAACATTACGGACAATATGGAACAACTCGAATAATTTATATTTTGAACATATATTGTAGTTTTTAATAGTGACTAACGGTTGTACTCAACAAATAATAGATTACATCCTCATAACTAAACCCCTATTTGATAGAAGTCGATATTATTTTCGTTCAAGCCACTGTAACTTCATTATACTCACTAGAAATCAAATTAACTGATTAATGAACTCACATCTAGGTAATGGACGATAAAGAACACTCGGATGATTTATATTTTGAACTTGCGTTGTGTTCTCCATGCTGACTAATTGTTGTACTTAGCAAATAACATATCACATCCTCATATCATAAGTTGATGTTGCTATTATTTTTCTTTCAACTGTAGTAACTTCTTCATACCGATCCAGAATCGAAACAAACTTTCATTAATGGACTCTTGTCTACATTACGGACGACACAATACACTTGGATACTTTGTATTGTGAATGTACGTTGTAGTTCTCCATGGTGATTAACGGTTGTATTTAGTAAATAACAGACTATATTCTCGTATCTAAGCTCCGATTAGGCAGAAATCGTTATTTTCTCATTCAGAATGTAGTAACTTTTCATATTGGTACAAAATCAGATGAAACCATGTCTATATTACGGACGATACAAAACACTCGGATGCTTCGTATTCCGAACATACAATTCTCCAAAGTGCCTAACAGTTGTACTTAACAAATAACATATTACATCCTCATGTTTGAACTCCCACTGAGTTGCTATGTTTTTCGTTTGAACAACTTCTTTATACTGATTTGAAATCATATGAAACTTTAACCAATGAACTTGCATCAATATTACGAAAAATATAGGACACTCGGATACTTTATATTGTGAATGTACGATGTCGTTATCCATTGTGACTAACAGTTGTACTTAGCTAATAACAGATCACGTCCTCATGTTTAGCAAATAACAGGATATGTCCCCATATCTAAACTCCGACTAGGCGGAAACCACTATTTTTTTTTCAAACTAACTAGAAATCAAATGAAAATTTGACCAATGGACTCGCATCTATATTACGGACAATATATCATATTCGGATACTTCATATTCTAAATGTACGTTGTAGTTCACGATGATGACTAACAGGTGTACTTAACAAATAGCATGCTACATTTTTGTATCTAAACTCCGACTAGGCAAAAGTCTTTTGTTTTTCATTCAAATTTCAGTAACTTCATACTAATTCGAGGCAAAACATTGACTAGCTAACTTGTATTTACATTGTACAAAAACACACATTGACTAGCTAATTTGTATTTACTTTGTACAAGAACACTCAAAATACTTGTTATATTTTGAAAGTATGTTGTAATCTTTCATAAATACAACACCACTCAAAATACTTGTTATTCTGAAGGGATGTTGTAGTCTTTCATACTCTAAATAATAATTTTTCTACTTGAGCGTGCTACTATACTAGTGTACATAAATATACTATACTAGTGTACATAAATAAAATAAATAGATGGAACTTTACTGAAGTTTGGATATTAGTTATTGTTAACATAGAGATATGTAGTAATAGAAGTTAAAAGGGACAATTTTGTTATTTCAAAAAGACACCACTGAAACATAAGAAATTAATCAGTAGTAAAGATTTTGGTGATGATGCCCAAATAAATAAAACTAACCCAATTAATATTATGTACAATATCTTACTTTCACTAATTTTAGTAATTAACCCTTCAACTGTTGTAACCATTCCACCCATTGTTCCACTTGTTAACTCCAAATCAATCTCAGGGATGACTACTCGAGCAGAATCAGACTGAAAATGAACAAGAACCATTGGTTAAAAGCATGAATTTTAAAAGCCAGTATTGACGACAGTAATGAATTGGGTCAGTAAATTAGTGGAACAACTAGAGAGACTGATGATCAGCATGATTTATCGTTATAGTCTGAAGTCTGAACAATGTACGAAGCAACTACAATCTCAAATCAATATCATTTTGTCGTTTACTTTTCAAATCAGAATTGGTCTTATATAACTTTTTGCACATAGCATATACAGCAAATACAAACTGTAAACAACCGGTCTTATTCAATCATATAAATATATTAGCTTAACTGCTCTTCAGGAGAAAATTTTGAATTGGCAAACTTAAGTGTATGTTGATGTACTTTTATGAACTTTAGACAGGGCAACAATATGGTAATACTTCGAAGGACAAGCATAATTTATTCATCAGATAAACTACAAAGAAACAAGCAAAAATTAGATACCTTAATCACATCACGGGAAAAATCATTTATGCTCTCGACATGTAGTGTAATCTTCTTGGCTTTATCAGGAATTTCACCACCGGCCTTCAGCTATTTATTTGAACGAAATTATGTTCAAAAAAGCACAGATCAAAGAACGTAAATGCAAATTCTTGAATCTTAATCACGACACCAAGAACAAAATTTCTCAAGAGATAGCTTACCTCAGAATTACGATAACCACACAAATCACAAGAGCTTGCCATTATAATAACTTCTCGAAAATATGGGATTCCTGAAGGTAGTTAAGATCAAACTCGATGACCTTAAACGAGCACAAACTGCTTTCATATCTATTGTACGGCACAATCATTTGACCTATCTTCTAAAATCATATTCATTGTTTAAATTCGTGAAAAAAAAAATCATCTAAATATTGGTACAGACTGGATAACAAGGTGATAGCTCAAATAAATAAAAAATAAGCTGGAATATTTTTCAGGAAAGTAAAAAGATACAACTTCAATATTGTGAAATCATAAAATAAACAACAAAAATTAGTCTATATCTGATATACATTGGCGTAATTCCTATATTGTAATTGAAATACCATACTATTAGATTTTTCATTATAATGCTGAATATAAATGTTAGTTCCCTTGAGTTCCAAATATTGTTCAAGCTTAGCACCCTAAGATGAATACTGATCACACCAACAAAAGAAGAGAGTAAAAATGACATTATAGAGGATACTTGTTGCATAAAAGCGGGTTTCACATGCAGCTCCACATGCTCCACATGTAGAAGGCAGAGTGTCAACCTATAACATTCAAGAAGAAACTTATTAATAAGAATATTTTCTTCTTTACAGTATCACCTAGCGTATTACATTGTCCATCGAAATTTAAAGCATAATTTTTGTACCTCTTCTGGAGCTGCATATCTGTATAGTTTAGAAACATCGTCAGTGTTAGATTGAGCAATCGAACGATAAGCTGAGACAGCTCCAACTGAACCATGTGGAGCATTTTGGGAAGTTGAATCAACTTCCGGGGCTGAGGTGGGAATAGTAAGATAGCCTAACTCAATTTGTTGTTGTTGTGTCCTCTCGTAGAATCGAACAGATAACAATGGATCCGAAGATGGGGCCGATCTAGAATCACATTAGATACTGTTACTACTCATTCAAAGATGACTTTTGTTTAAACCTCAAGCTCAAATGTGAACATGATGATTGGTGATTTGTGACGACACAGAATTTCACCGCTTTCATTTACGAATATCTAATTTATTAAATATATCCAAATAATATGTTTTATTTTTATAATTAAAATAGAACTCTATTAAATAATAAATAATGATGATGAAATAGTTTTCTAAATTTGTTTACAAAAATATGTAGTTCGAAAAAAAATCGAAAATGCACAATTCATTTTCTGAATTTTCGACTTTTTATCGGCTAAAAGTTGTCGGATATGTTATAAACATTTTGTTAACAAAAACACACATTCAGACATTAAATACATTAGTATGGTTAGTGATATAATATGATAAATTATGTATACTTAAGTTAATATGATGTTGATGTGACATTTTCCCAAAGATTTATAAATAGAAGTCATAACATGTCACATCCATAAAAACATCTCAAAACATTAAGTACAAATGAAGTCAAATTATGTTGGCTAAGCATAAGAAAGGAGGGAGACAAGCATGGTGAGATGGCGCTAAGTCGGTGGAAGGTGCGTGCTCGGGGTAAATTGATAATTTAACTATTGCACTAATATATATATATATATATATATCCATTTCCTACCATTTTTCTCATTTTTTCTTTCACTCTAATTTTTTTACCTAAGACTCCTTTCTAAGCTTTGAAAAAAAATCATTAATGGATTCCATTTTAAATTTTCGAAGTTTAAAAATCAAAGCTTTTTTCATTTAATCCTTTTCAAACTTGTTTAAACACCTTACATCTTTCATACACTCCTCTTCGTTCAAAAACAAGACTACCACCTCCCTCAAAACATGGCCAAGCCTAGGCACCTTCATGGCCGAACCTTTCTTAGCCCACAGGTCCACCAAAAATCCATTTTTGCTAAAGCAAATTCAAGTGCTAGGTTTGGTTTGTGTTGTAGAGAAGTTTGAGTCATTTTGATTAGCATTTAAATGAGTAAAATCTCACCTTAAAAATTAAAAGTTTTTAACTTCAGCATTGTTCATTTTAGTGGTTGATAATTGTCTGTTGTATATGTATTGAAATGTAACGGTTGTCTGCTTGATTTATGCTTTGAAAAGATGACAACTTTGATAGTTGGTAAGCGATTTGAAAACTAGTTGTAAAAGTGTAATCTTTGCTTATGTTATAGTATGTGTTTGGTTATTTGAGTTTATGTTTGTATGTTGTGTTCTTGTATATGGATTTGAAATGTTAAGTTAATACTTGATTTGTGGTTGTTTCGACATCGAGATCGTTGTTTCTAAAATCTTAATTCACTTAAGTATTTTCTAGAAGAGTAAAGTTTTAAACTTCACTTTCTAATTTCCAAAATCCTCATGCAAGTTTTAAGTTAAAAAGTTTTAAAAGGAGCATTCGAGATGTAAAACAAGTTTTAAATGTATTATATCCATAGCTATAGTCACGCTATGGACGCAGTTCGGGAAAACTTAACGTTCTCTAAATTTAAAGTGTTTTTTTAATGTTTTTGAAAACCATTTCAAATCATTAATCAAGTATAAAAGATAATTATTTATTACTTAATTAAGTATGAGTTAACTTATTTATTTATTAAGGAATAATTAGTAATTAAGTATTAATTAAGTTATTTATAATTAGTTAATTAAGTAAGTCTAAACTAATTATTAACTAAGAGTTAATTAAGTATTTAATTAATTTTATTTAAGTGGAAATTAGGAAGGCATCCCTATCATACTTTCATAGTGTAAAGTGGGTCTCTGTCAAAGTTTCATTGTAAATCCGGTCTTTATTTCTATAAACTGTGTTCACAGTGTACATAAATGTTGCTGAAATGTCAGCAACTTTTATAAATAAGTGTTGATATTTCAGCAACTTTCATACACTATATTCAGTGTACAGAACAGTTGCGGAAATGTTTTTATGAAAAGTTGCATCATGCTCTGCAATAATCGTGAATAAAAAACAGGGACCTAATTTACACTGAAATTTAGTGAAGGACTTTTTGTGTATTTTGAACCTTAATAAGGACCTGTACCAAAAGTACCCTTAATTTAATTAAGATTTAAGTATTAAATTAATTATTAATCAATTAGGGTTTGATTAATTACTAATTAAGTTAAGATTTAAAAGTGTCAATTAAGTAATATGTAGTTATTAATAGAGATTAATTAATAGATAATGATTTATTTAAAGATTAACTATTTTGAATAATATTTAATTGTTATTTAATTAATATTTAATTATTAATTAAAGGTTTAATTATGTTTGTGCCAAAATTAACCACAAACACCCAATTGTCGATGGAAGCATCTTTCACAATCACAGATCACAGATAGCAAGTATGTAGAGAACACAGATATGAAAAACACTCAAAATTTAAAAGAAAAGCAGTTGAAACACACAAATTTAGAGTGGTTCGGCGTTGTGGCATACGTCCATTTGGAAGAGTTGTTTATTGATTCTTGTTCACTGATTACAATGAATTACAACTGATTACAACCGTACAATTGAAGTATAGTGATGATTTGGGCAGAGTATGGACGTATGGACGTAGAAGAACCAAAAGTCCCTTTTCTATAGATTCTAGGCTGCTAATTATAGACGTAGACTGCAAGTACCTCGCTCAGATCTCGAAAGAACCATTCTCTCACGTGGACGGCCCACACGATCGATCTCATGTCATTTGCACTCGGTCCGTGATCAATATGAACGAATTTCGTATCGAACAAGATTTGATCCAATCGAGTCAAAGTTTAGCATGAACATTCCTTAAGTTGCACGTGATGTCAGTTGACGTGGCGCTAAACTTTAGGATCGATCCACTTTTTATGCCGAGTGACCGAGTCTTCTACTCTTTTTGGCTTTGTTTGTATCGATAGGCGCTACCTTGTTCGCATCGATCTAGTATGTATCATTTCGTATCGATGGACAATGCTTTTTCGTATCGATCGTCCGATTGCTTATTCGTATCGATCGTAGGCCGATCGATACGAACTGTACAAATGAAACCGACACGAATTACTATTGACTTCGTATCGATGACTCCTATTCTTATTCGTATCGATATGTTCTTGAGCATTTCGTACTGATGGAACATTGTCGTCTCGTATCGTTCATGGGATGCATGCTTCGTATCGATCTTTAACCGATCGATACGAATTTTTGAGAGAATGGGGGATACGTGTTGTATATTGGTTGTATCGATCCACTTTTTCTTCCAAGTGACCGAGTCTTCTACCCTTTTTGGCTTTGTTCGTATCGATAGGCGCTACCTTGTTTGCATCGATCTAGTGTGTATCATTTCGTATCGATGGACAATGCTTTTTCGTATCGATCGTCCGGTTGCTTATTCGTATCGATCGGCAAATGGAACCGACACGAATTAGCTTCGGTTGACTTCGTATCGATGACTCGTATTCCTATTCGTATCGATATGTTCTTGAGCATTTCGTACCAATGGAAGAATGTCGTCTCGTATCGTTCATGGGATGCATGCTTCGTATCAATCTTTAACCAATCGATACGAATTTCTGAGAGGATGGGCGATACGTGTTGTATATTAGTGGTATTGATACGAAATGTCCCCAGATGATGGATACGATCTGATGGGTGCATAATGGTTACGATCTGATGTGGTTGGCGACCGATACGAACTAAGCTATCTGTGCTTGATGAATACGGATCAGGTGTAGTCTTTGGTTGCCGATCGATCCGAGGCCTCGATTCGAAGCAATCATCTCGTTAATCGAAGCAAACCTATCGGCGACTCGAAGCAGGTGTTGTGGTGTCTCGAAGTAGCTTGTTTCTCAATGACCCCAAGCAAACCTTCTGAAAACTCGAAGCAGACATTAATATGGCTCCGAGCAGACTCCAAGCAACTTAAAACGAATCAACATTCGTTGAAACCATATCTTAAACATCTAGCGTTGTTTGTTCACCAACTATGCTACGTTGTGGCTTCATTATCATGTTTGTTACCCGTGAAATCCAACTTCGATCTTTGTATAGGATTGGGTTAAATCCGTCTGTATATGGCCTTGCCTAAAGGCGGGTTGACAAATTACTATTAAATAAAGAGTTTAAGTTATTTAATTATTAAATAAAAGTTTTAAAGTTTAAACCTACTTCATTTCTAAAAGATCGGTTTTGTTTTGAAAGCAAAATCTATTTTAAAGAATATTTTATCCAAGGAATTGTCTTTGTCGATTACACTTATGTAACCCCAATTGAATATGAAACCCAATGACATCTGTTTAGCAGAATAAAACACCGTTCTGTTAATTAAGTTGTAATTGACATTTGTTTAGCAGAATAAATTCTACTAAACATCATCCTACTAATTAAATTGTAATCGGTTCCTGTTTAGCAGAATAAATTCTCGTTCTGCTATTATATTGTTTGGACATTGAATTGTATGTCAGTAGATTAATATTTGCTATATGTGCATAGTTGTTATTTTCTTTTGTATTTATCCCGATACTTAGTTTATGTAATGTTTGAATGGAAACATTATCCCCTTTTAAAGTATTTTTAAATCTTGTGCTTGGATTTTACAAAGATATTGCTATATGTGCATAGTTGTTATTTTCTTTTGTATTTATCCCGATATTTAGTTTATGTAATGTTTGAATGGAAACATTATCCCCTTTTAAAGTATTTGTTAAATCTTGTGCTTGGATTTTACAAAGATAATTAATTATTTAAATAAAGATGGTTTAAAATAAATTAATTGTTTCAATACAAAAGTTTTAAAATTAATTGATTATTTTAATAATGATGATTTAAAATCAATTAATTATTTTAATAATGGTGTTTTAAAATAAATGAATCATTCTGCTAATCATGTTTTAAGATCAATTTATCACTATAATAATAATAATAATGTTTTAAATCTAAGTAATCATTTTGTTAATGATAGTTTAAGATTAATTAATCATTTTAAATAACGAGGTTTTAAAGGTTAATAAATTATTTTTAGTGATTAAAGTTAAAGTTAATTAATCTTTTTAAATAGCGTTTGTTTTGAAGCAATGAATTGGGATAAAGCTAATTAATTATTTTAAATAAAGTTGTATGAAATAATTAACCAATGTTTTAAAAGTTAGTTGATCATTTTAAATAATGATAAGTAATTAAATTTTGGTTTAAAGTTAATCATTCATTTTGATAGGTTGTTTAAAGTTAATACTTTTAATGTGAAACTACAGCACAAGTTTGGTTTCAAAAGTTCGATTCGGCTATGGAAAAGTAGATCCGTAAACGATATCGCTTGTATGGAAAAAGCTTAGTCATATTTTTAACATTAAACGTCGAGGCACAGACTCATTTCTATCTCGAAGGTTAAAAATGCCGCCAAGGCAATGCCAAAGATAACACTACCTTAACTTGCCCGCTTCATTTTCAACTAAGGGATAGCACTTGGTTGCATCGATGGGTACTGGTAAGAATATGAAATTTAATTTCCATATGCGATTGTTTTTAATTATCTTTGTTAGTTGATTTATTAACTATTGGTTCAGATTTCTTCATGGTGTATCGTCGCCATAAAAACGATTTGTTGCACTTTTGAGCATGGTTATCCTTTATCGAAAATGACTAAACTCAAAGAGCGAGTGGAGGCCAAGTTATGTGGGATGCTCCCATTAAGGCATATTCCCATCCACTCTAGATTGGATTCGATTTACGCATTGAGATGTGAACTCGGAGTAAGGTTGGGAGAGTTCGATTTGGAGTTTCTGAGAGGTGTCGCAAGAAGATGACCATCTCAACTATATTTTCTAGATGTATACTTTACGGTACAGGAGTGGCGAACCATCCTAGTCATTTTTTGAAAATTTTCTCTACTCTTTCCTTTGATTCCAAGTTTTTAAATTAACTTCTTTCTTAATTACACCGAAAAGTGTTGAGAGTATTTCACGATGTTTAATTATTCACATCCATGGTTGAGATTGGATATTGTTATTGTGAAAGGAAACCCGTTCGGCAGTTGGCGGCATAATCCCACATATATTGTGGGAAAATTCCTTTCCTTATTGTTAATTCAAATCATTGAATTGTTTTCTTAGTTGTACCGAGAAACGACTAAAGTTCTTCTCAATGTTTAATTATTTGTGTTCATTCTTTAAGTTAGAATTTTTATCTGTATGCTCATTTATTCTTGTTTGGATTGTGGTTCTGATTTGTTTTTCATTTCTTCAACTATGAACGTTTAGCTTGTGATGTAAAAACTCGTTCTGCGTTAAGAGCGTGGTCTCAAAGAATTATTATATGTTCACCTCATTACTTGAGTTTTCTCACGCTGGTATTTCCACACTGATCGGGTGTTATTAATTTTAACGCTCGGGTCAGACCGAGCGTATTTTAGCATATTTTTCAGATTAGCTTTAAATACTTTGAAGTTCAGAAGGCGAGCTAGATGCCCAAGACGTATATCTACATCTTTCTTTATTTTTATGTCGTATTGACTGTTGAGTTTATCAGCGTTTAACAGCGTGGTCTCAAAGAATTATTATATGTTCACCTCATTACTTGAGGTTTCTCAGGCTGGTATTTCCACACTGATCCGGGTGTTATTTTAACGCTCGGGTCAGACCGAGCGTATTTTAGCATATTTTTCAGATTAGCTTTAGATATTTTGGAGTTCAAGAGACGAGCTAGAAGCCCAAGACGTATATCTAGATCTTTCTTTATTTTTCTGTCGTATTGATTGTTGAGTTTATCAACGTTTGTAAGGACAGATTACTATAACTGTCCAGGCTGATAATAGAATAGTGTACTTTGATGATTGTTTATAATAAAGTTCCTTTTGCAAAGACTTGATATATATATATATATATATATATTATGTTACTCGTCGTGTTTTTATGAGATTCTATCCGTCTTCTTCTTTCTTCACCCAAACGACCTGTCTTTCGGACACTTAAAAGACCGACACATGAATACCGAGAATATATTAAGTGTCGTCTTTAGGTGTAAGAAAGGCGAATCGTTACATGATCATGGCTGTTGGAACTTAAAAGTCTAAATTAATGATGTGAATGTTACCACAACCAACCAAAGTACCAAAATATACGTAATTGCTAGGTAATTCTATGAATTAAAAAGTATTTCTTTTGTAAAGACTTGATATATATATATATATATATATATATATATATATATATGTGTGTGTGTGTGTGTTACTCGTCGCGTTTTTGTGAGATTCTATTATGTCTCCTTTTTTTCACCCCAAACGACCTATTTTTCAGACACTTAAAATATCGACACACAAATACCGATGATGTATTAAATGTCATCTTTAGGTGTAAGAAAGACAGATTGTTACATGATCACAATAGTTGAAACTTGAAAGTCAAAATTAATGATATGAATGCTGCCACAACCAACCAAAGTACCAAATATGCGTAATTGCTAAGTAATTCTATGAATTAAAAAGAGAGAAATTGTTCACATGAGAAATTCGTTATACTAGATATACTTCTAAAGATCGCTAGCACTTGTACACTTCTCATTAGTTGTTATCTATAAGTTTAAAACAGATAAATCATATGCATAGTGTCTTGGTCCTTGTCAAAGATTGATCTACAGCTAGAGAAACCAGGGCTAAATCCCGAGTCAACAATTTAAAAAGCAAAACATTAAGCTTATTAATAATTTGGCTTAGTAATCTGCTCATTGAACTTTGAAAATTTTATCACTTTTTCATATTTAATAAACTTTTATTCTCCTTCAAACAGATCCAAAAATATGGTTAAACAAACAAAAACAAAATTTGAGAACTTTCAAGTAATTTACTGTGAAAAATCCGTTGGGATGATTGTTTTACCACAATTATGATATTTCAGCAGTATTTACCATGTAAAAGTCCTAATGTACTCGCTTTTCTTTTAATTTAAAAATATTTTCACTGACTGATTCTCGCTTGTTCATTGATGTTAATTGAAATTGTTACTCAACTACTTAGAATTCAATTTACACATCCTAACATGATAGGTTAACACTGTAGGTGTGACGACCCGGATTTTCGGACCAGTTAAAATTGTCGAAAAATCTGTCCGTTCTGAAACTGCTAATGAAAACTACCAACTTAATACACCATATTTGATAAATTTTCAACATTACTAAATGTATAAGTACAATTTCAATTATACAACTTATCGGAGTAATTAATTTAATTATTAATTTTTTTATACGGCATGGAAGCCATTAAAGAGGAGAGGAAGATGCAGAAGCTTGAGAAAAAAAGTGTGAATGAAATGAGAGGAGGAGGTGGGTATTTATAGAAAATGTAAGAAATGAAATTTTACAAATTTAATCTCTTATCAAATTACCAAAACACCCTTACTTCAAACTAAAGTAAGCTATATTTTTTCAACCCTTGACATCATCCTTTCACTTCTTACTTTATGTCTTAGTCGCTTGAAAATTAAGTAAAGAAAATTAATTATTTTGTTGAAGTTTGATGTGATTTGAATTTGATGTTTACTTTTGACTTTTCTTAAACTTACTTTTCTTAATGATGTTCTAGAAGTCTCCTAATCATAATTAGTAAAAGCAAACACGTTTAGTTATTAAAATGTGTAATATATGTCAAAAATAAGTTAACAAAGGTGCAACAACGTTGCGACAACTTATTTTGAACAAAACGTTGAATTTCGACAAAACGTTTTACGGTCACATTTTGACGTTTTAATTAAACTACTTATTTATGTAAACCAAATTTAAAAATAAATTTGTAATGTTATTTATAAATATACGCTCATAAATCAATTAAAATAATTTATTAAACCATTTAAACTTACTTTTCTGAAATTAGGATTTTGTCACTTTTGTCGATATAAGCAAATATTGCTATTTTTATGTATATTTCTATTTTCAAATCCTATTTAATATTGTTTGAATCATAAAACCTTTTATATTTTATATTTAAAATGCTCTAAATAGTATATTTTAAAGCAGTCAAATTTTGGGTCGTTACAGTAGGCCATAATTTCCATTATTTTTAGTTATCATTTGAAATGGCATACAAGTTCATATTTTGAAAGCCGTAATTTTCAATAGCCAAGGTTAGTACAAAATCCAAGCTCCATCCCTTATCCTTGTATACAAAGATGTTACCCATCATTGTTAACATTTTAATTATATCCTTGGAAAAATAGGGTGATGCTTTTTTACAGCTGCAATCAAGTGACAAAACAAGAAAAGAAATGAGGAAAAAGGGGAAAATACTATATTTTCCATGATATTGGACACCAATATATGTTTTTATGGATTTTATTCTAGAAATAATCGATTAATTTCAATTAGGCCTCTCCAACATGATCGAATACATGCATACATGCATAAAATAGTACGCAAAAACTTTAAGTCACTTGCTCTTAAATACCACATAAATTCTTACGGGTTCTCAATGTAGCTATTTCCAGCTGGATCATCAAGTATGAAGGTAAATGATGCATCCCCTGCAGCATATGATCTCAGTTTTACCAAAAACTGATCTATGGCTTCAGCAGTTTCTGGTGCTACTTTCTGCAAAAAGAAAATGTAACATATGATACCAAAAATAGAGAGAAGATGGCAAAACGTCGGATTATAGCGTTCATGAATTTTACCTTTCGCTCATCTTGGAGGGCCTCTAATTCCTCTGCAGCTCGCAAAAGTATTCCTTCGACCTACAAAACAATGAGTTGAAAAATAAAAACAAATCGAGAAGATTCATGACCTTTGCAAAGAGAAGTCCAAGTTGTGATACTCTGTGATATCAATAAAGAAGTCATTTCTCGGTACAAATTGAATAACTATTGGTGTTTCACAGGATGCTCTGTTATTATAGCAATGTCAGCGATCATATTTACTCAACTGATAATGTGGTGCAAATAAAATAAACATTTTTTAAAACTAACAATGTTGTTCATCAAGGAACTCTAGCTCAAGTGGTTAAAGGTGTGACGCTTTAGATTGATAACTGAGGTTCTAAAGGTCATGGGTTCAAGCCAATGAGACATCAAAACGAGTGTTTAGCTTGGATAAAGCATCACTCTTATTATCAAAGAAAAGCATCACTCTTATTATCAAAGAAAAGCATCACTCTTATTATCAAAGAAAAAAAAAACTAACAATATCATTTAGTTTATGTTGGATCTGAAAGAAAAAGAAAAATTACCGTGGATAATATTCCCCGCTGAGCACTTGGAGGAATCTCAAAGTCCAACTCCGGTATCTGCAAGCGCATTTTAGCCAATATCAGAATCAAGTTAGTATATGAATCCATACTATAGAGTATAAAAGATATGACACAACAAACAGATTATAAGTTTAACTAATTTTGAACTTGAAATCATCTGAAAACTAATTTATAATGAGTTAAAGTCGATAAATTATTCTCCTTAAAAAATTCCAAATTAAATCAGCGCTCTCTCTATGGTGTTAGAAACATTTTTCACGTTTTTCTACACATTTTTATGTAACCCCTTCTATATCATCACAAGTGCAAATGTTCTGCTTATTATACTCTATCCACTTCATAGCCGATGTTCTAGCTCTCCTTTCGGCTACTGTAACATGAATAATCTGCATGCTACAGTAGATAGATAATAGGCATCAGGAATACCAGTTCAAAGGAGCAAAAACATCATTTAATTTATAGGAAACAAGAATTTAAGAGTAGGACATCAATAAAAAAGCAGAGGAGGTGTCTTAATATAGCCATAACCAGTGTATTTTCTTCAAACATTCGTATTATATTGATCAATTGAATATAATTAGCAATAACCAGGAATGGAGCAAAAGCGGTAAATTTGTAAACAAATTCAATACCCTGATAGTTGCAGAATCAGATTTCACCACTTGCCTATTCAGCACCTGTGTCAATTCATTTATTTGTGTTATCTTGACAAGAATAAAAAATAAAATAGAAATAGGCTAATGATCAGAACATACATTGGCATCACCAGAAGGAACTTTTAACTGATAGCAACTTCCTTTTGGCTGAATTACCCCAGAGAACTGTATCTCGTTATTCCTAGATTAAGCATAGACTTCGTAAACTAATTTAAAAGAATAAAGAAAGCACTTTTTTGAAGATACCTTTCGTTACAATGTGGACATTCAAATGCCATCAGCACAACCTACATAAACATTATTATTTTTCTGCTCAGTTACCCAAATACAACAAATAAAAAAAATGGACTTTCGGAAAAAAAGAACCTCTCTGAAATGAGGAATTCGAGTAAGCAACAGCCTCGTTGTTCCCTGCAGAAAATAAATAAATAAGGGGCTAAATCAAAAATAAGCTAAAGAGCAAATTTGACAGATACATTACATTTTCTCCGCATCGCATGCAGAGACTCTCGATCTCATGTAATGGAGTGGCTGATGTATCGTCGGTCGATACGGAATCAACAGTAGATTGAAGGTCTTGGATGACTGTATCGGAGTTGTCGGCCATTGCTTTGGTCTGAGTATGAAACGAAGGACAAATTCCATTATATATTTAACATTAATCACAAGTATAGCCAACAAATTCATTCAGATTATAAGTCGGAAAACCCTAAATGTTTGAACACCTAATCAGAGTATTGCTTAGATGAGCTAGAGGACGTTGGCGGAGACTGCGGCGGCACTTTGGCACAGTGGCGGAGAAATAAGCGCACAGAACAGCGGCACTTTAGCGCAGTGGCGGAGAAACTAGCGCTGGGTCGGCGGCACCTTAGAACCTAAAGAAATTTTGTAGGAATTTTGTTAGCCTAGTGCCCCAGTCTAAAGCCAGTGGAGGTTTCGCGAAAGCTAGCGAAGCTGTTGGGTTTTACAAGAGAAACAAAGTTTGGGCCGGGTCTTAGGTTACTTTCAGGTAGATTCGGGCCTTGAGTTCCTCTTTGTTGCTATAATATATACTTATATATAAAAATATACATTTATACATATGTATGTATGTATGTACCACTGCCTTGGTTACTTTGCCTTGCCTAAAAAATTGATTTGTACCGTTTACATTCATCTAAACACTTACTAATACAAATTAAATATTAAAATGATAAAGCCGATCTCAAAAACCCTCCCTAAATTTAAAAGATATCTGAAAGTTACGCGATTGATTATGCATAATCGAGCAAAGTAAAAATAGAATGAAATCTATTCTTAAAACACAATTATTGTCAATCTTTTCAATCGTTAATAAGAAGAAAATGACAGACCAGAGTCGATGAGTTAAGATATTTAATTATATTCAGAATATGCATGTAAATTAATATTTTTGTAATCCCGTTAGTTTTCTAGTAAAATAATAATGATAATTAATTATATTTGACCATATCATAATGATCGTATTTTTTTAAACCCTACTACTGTATGCTGGGGATATAGATTGATCGCCATAGCCTCATCCCCTTTTTATTCGGGCTCCCACAGAGGCATTTTTCAATTCCAAGCGGCTACCAAAGATCGAACCATCTTTCTCTATTGAGGAGCTAAAAGCCCTTGCCAATTGAACCAGAGCTGCAGATGTGATAAGATACTTTTGATCGAAGTAGTAATAAAAGTTCTTTACCATGCTCTACCATAGCACCAATTTGAACTGTAAATTGTTTTTTCTATGTTAATATAATACACACACGCACGTATACATATGTATGTGTGAGTATTGGTTAGTCGTAACTAAATTAGTAAGATTCATATATGTGTGTGTGTGTGTGTTGACGAGGCATCATGTTGGCTAAATTTTTAGTCAACCTCAAAATTATACATTGGAATAGATATTAACAGCGGTAACATGCTAATATCGTGTTTAATAAATGGAAAATGAAGAGATAATTAATAATAGTGCAAGTAAAGAGACACTCGGTTTAAAGTGGTCCGATCAAGTTAATCTATGTCCACTGCGGTAGCTGATTTTATTGCTATCAACTTAGTTCCACGAGCTTGAATTATAAGAGATAATAAAGTGTGTAAGAATCGAAATATGATCCCGGTAAAAGTGCATAAAAGGTTGTACTTATATATGTTGAACTTTAGCTCGGATAGTCCAAATTAAAGAGCTGAGCGCTGAAAGCCTTCATAGCCGTTGACGGAGCTATGCGGTCTAGATATGGACCAGCTAGGATGTTAGATGGAATGAATGGCTCGGATGAAGGTCGGTTGGTGGGCCATACCGGGCATGTTGTAATGAACCGTATTTTAACGGTTGAATGTCCAAATAATTAATTTAAATATTAAATCAATAATTAATTGACGGTCTTTAAAATATGATTTTTTTACATACGATCGAATCAGGACTTGAGACCACTTCCGTTTCGTCGATAAAGCATTGTATTTAGAGATCGAACGATCCGATGACCGAAACGGTCTCGAAAAGCGCAAGACTATCATCACGGAGCGTTGTATCGGACAGTGATGAAATTTATACCATCGGGACCGGAAAAATGAAGTAATAGACAATCAAACGCATCGTTTGACCGTGCGAGCTCGAAACGCACGATCTTTTATTTGAGAAATCTAATAAAGAAATGATTATATTACTTAAACAATACCTCTAAATCCTTTTTTCTTCTCAAGATCGCCATACCGTTACCATTCCAATGATTTCCAATACATAAACACGGTAGCCACTCCTCCATATCATTCAAAAATCAATATCTTTCGATTTACTCCACGATAAATTACCAAACCACCTTCATTTGACTTGTATCACTGAATCTTCATGACCATATCCATTTCCAAGCGTATCATTAATGGCGAGATCGACATTTTAGGTACGCGGCTAGGGTTACGGTTAGGTGGAGGTAGAAGTGACTATCGTCAAATCTGAGTATGGCATTATTTTCTCATGCCAAGAAGCACCACTGCCGCGATTTTTAGCATCTCCGGAACCATATAGCAAAATGCATTGTATGGATGTTGAGGTGATGACCTACCGGGTCACGTTCGTCGAGAGGGGATCGGGTTTTGTCACATTGGTATTAAGGCAAAGAGATTTCGTTACTGAGCACTCCGGCGAAGATGGCATTGAGAATCGTCGAGGGATGAGTGAGAAATTGATGGATGAAGTAGCAGCAATTGACATGGATATGCACAAGCATGTATGGGAGCGTAATTAGGGAGAAAGAGGATTAGTGCAAATAAAGGTAATTAGTTTTGGTTAAGTACCTTTTAAGTTAGTTAATTATTTGAAATAATCCAATATCTTATAAACGTTATATCTTTTGCATCCGAGATCTGTTTTGGACGACGTTTCTTCCGTTGCGCTGGTGATGAAGAGCTCTACGACTTGACAAAGATTTGGATAGATTTGGTTAAAGTAAGTGATATTGTCTATCATCATACTATGATTGTCAAACAATTTGAGATGATTTCTAACTTTAAAATGTGCTTTCTAAAAACTTAAACCTATATCTTATTTTATAAAAGAATTTAAAAGTATTTTAAAATGGTTTTAAATTAAATATCATATTTTTTGTCATTTACGCACTATTTTGACGATATTAATAGATTTTGACTATTTTGATATTTATCTCACATTGATTGCTTTGGATACATTGTATTGTGTTATTATAGGTGTATGTAGGTTATTATAGACATTTCTTTGCATGTTGATCTACTTGTTTGTTGGTTGGTTGAAAACGTTGTTTGAAGGCGATATAGGAAAATCCCATTGGATATAGTTTCGTATATATCGATCGAATGCACACACAATAGGGACTTAAATGGTGTGATAGAGTTTCGTGCATATCGATTAAGTGCACAAATGATAGTAAGCTCGAATGGATGGGATAAATATATGTAGGAGTATTTGTATGTGCCGACTAATCTGAAGATGAAGGACGATGGACTAGGATAAGTGCCTCAAACTTTTGGGAAGATGCCGGACATTTTCATTTAGTTTGTATTTAACCAATTTTGGTTAAGTACATAACCAAAGTTGTCGTTGTAGACTACTCTGGAGTAGTTGATATCTACCACTGTTGAGGATGGCTGATTTGGCCAAATTTGACATGAACGTTGGAGAGGCTTCAAGGAGCACTACGTGATGGTTCATTCGTCCATTCGACATTCAATTTTGGTACAACTGCTCTTCGACGAGTGGTTTTGGTGGTGAAGAGAAGATGTGACGCTTCAACGGATGACTCAATGATTCAACGATAAAGATTCCACGATGGATGGTTGTACTTTGAGATGCAGAGTAGTTGACTATGAGTCATATTGAGGGGACTATTGGAGAGAGGTTTACGGGACACATGATGACACTATATGACTTATGATGGTTGCTTAGAGTAGTTCCTAAACACAACGACTTCAGACAGGGGTTGTATGGACAATTTCGAGATAAATTATGCTATGGACGATACGTGCAAAGGGGTAACTGATATTCATAGGTTACGAAGTGTACTTGTAAAGTAGGGATATATGAGGATTATCACTTAGGTTATGGAGTGTTCTCCTAATCACATGATGTTTCAATCAGAGTACCCTGGGCTGTCTGTGATGGCGCATTCTAATTCCTGGCCTACCGAGTAACATGGATTCGAGTACCGAGAAACCGGGACATCGAGTTGTCCTTGGCTCTATGGAGGTGGTCATACGAGTTCATATATCCAACATGTTGAGTGAGTGAATGTGTGGATGGATGATAGGTGGCATGTTTATTTGATTGTTTTTATCACCTTAGGGATGTCACACAATATAGATATTACCGATGTCGCTATCTAGACACTCCTAATACTTTAATGTATAGTACACCCATGATGACTATCATAAAGTAGCATATATTCGATATTTTGTGCTAACTCTGTGGATGCAAGGACAAGTCGGGTATGATTCTCTACACCCTCTGTTCTATACATTATACCGACTTTTGTAGTGTTTTGAGATTATTCATCGCTCACACCAGACTATTGTCTAATCAAGGTTTTATAATTTTCTTCTTATTATCTCAGGAGCTTTTAATTGAGTAGACTAGATAGCAGGTGTAAATAGCACTTGGAGCTGTGTAAATGGACTAGAAGTCGGTGACGCTTTCTCACATTTATAATTTGAGCTATTATTGTTTATTCCGCTGTGTGACACTGTGGATCCTTGACAGTGTTGACTTGTTATTATTAGAGTTTATCAATTGAATTTATTTAGTTATATGAACCATATTGCTATTTTTTATAACTGTACGAGCCTATGTACTCTGATTATGTGGTTTATATAGTTATTACTATCTCGCATGTTTTATATTTGTGATGACTATTATATTTTATCTGATGCGTTATGAGATATACGATAGTTTACATGAATGTATAATGTTTTATTTCTTTCTCTTTTCTTCTATTATCTTCTCTATTTTCTATTCCTTATCTTTATTTCTTTCCTTTGACAATCGTCCTACATCGGTCGAGTTCTCCAACAGTGCACTATTCGGTTGTATGAGTATCGGTGGGGTAGGACGGTCGTCATATTTGGTATCTAAGCGTAGGTTACGTGATTAACCTGAGTTGATACCGTGATCCAGTAGAGATAGGTTCGGAGCTGTTACCTTAGACTAGATCGAGAGTATACTTATATATAGAAGAGTGCATATTTGTTATATATTTTTGTTTTCAAAACTATATAGTGGTATGTATAGTGTATAAGTTGTAATGTACACGCGAGCACTATTGATGCAGTTTTTCTCTATGAGAGACGGATCATTCTAGTTATATATTAAGAGTAATCTAGCATACGAGAAATACTGTTATTGGCTCCACTTACGGAGTTGAAGGGTAGACAAGATCGACGACCACTTATGTTCGCAGATGTGATGTGAATCATTGTCTTGGAATGTCTAAGTTGCTACAAATGACTATGGTGCTCGAGTGCAAACACCTGGAGTTGACTTTGCCGAACTGTGTAAAGACTACATAAATCTAAGAGGAAGTCCGCTCCTTGAAATAGAGTCGACTATTGAGTGCAAAACATGATGATATTTGTGAAATGAGCTTCATATTGGAACTAGACTAGTCCGCAGCAGAAGCTATGGGTGAATTTCAAAAAGTTTACCCAGTTGGATCTTTTATTAGGCCTAAGAAGTCTAACCGAATTAGAAATTTCTAAATTTCATTTAAATAAAATCATTTATTTTATTTAAATTCAAATATATTAAGATATGAAATTAATTTTATTTGATTTAGTTTATAGATAAATGTATCATATACATATATGTGTGAGTGCATGTGTAACATAATAATCCGTGAAAGGTATAATATGTACATATGTAGATGTTGAGATTTACATCGTAATAGACATATTAGCTCATTTTGTATGTCATGTATGTTGTCTAAATATGTGCACGTATATGTGTTACAAAATATATATATATATATATATATATATACACACACATATACACACATACATATGTTTGTAAAAAATATATTATATATAATATATATAAACATAAAATATTTATATATAGATAAATATATACACACACACACACACATAGAAAGACAGAGAACAATTATTAAAAATTATTTATAATTCAAAATTTACTTAGTTTTGCAAACATTATAATTTTAGTATTTTAATTTGTATATATTATGAATAAAATAATGTCATCATCCATAAATAATTAACATAAAATAATCTGTTAATGAAAATTCAAATTCTACAATTTTCAAAAATCTAGGATCAAAAAATAGAGCTTAGAAAAAATCTGAAGATTTTTCAAAGTTGAATTATTATTTTTAAAAACAAATACATTGATTTCGGAAATAATTATTTACATAAAATGATATATTATTAAAAATTCAAATTTTAAAATTTTAGAAATTCTAGGATCATGAATGAAAGGTTAAAAATTTTTTGAAGAATTTTACAATTAAATTATTATTTTTAATAAACCATAAACAATTTTTTCGAAATAATATTATTTATTAAAAATAATAATCTTTATTTAAAAATTCTTAATTTTATTCTATATGTTTCTAAAACGGTATACTAAATTTTTAAAATATAAAATTTAATTTTTAATGTAATATTTTATGTATAATAAACATTCAAAATTCAATAAATGTAAATTTAAAATTATGAATATATGTATGATAATTAATTTTTGAATTTGTAAATTCATATTATATATAAATAAGTGTACTAAAATTTTTAAATCATACATATATATATATATATATATCTTATATATGCTATTGTGAGAGAGAGATATATACACACTAATATATATATATATATATATATATATATGAATTTATTAATAAATATATATGAAAAAATATTAATGGAAAAAATTGATTTTGTACAGTAAACAACATTTGTCTATATACAAATTAAATAGTTTAATAAATAAATTATGCACATAACCAAACTGATTTGTGAAAACCACATCTACTAACAAAAATCTCACCTAACTAAACGTATAGTAGCAATACATTTAAATAGATATGAAATTTCTCATTATAGGATCGTAGAATATAATTTAATTACTATAATATGAATTAAAATTACTAATTTAATGATGCCTTTGAATCCATTTTGAAGTAATGACTTCTCTTCCTTTTACTGTTTTTGATTCGTCAGATCGCAAGTCTGGAGTCACCGACCTCTAACTATCGAATAGTGTTATTCTAATTTGAAATATATTTGAGAATTTTGAGTGGATTGAAAGCTATGTTTTAACCAGCAATGTAGAAGGTAATAGCGGCCAAAAACGTTTTTGTAATTGTTTTTAGAGACACACACACACACATAGGGTTGTATTAGGAAGAAACGAGAAAAACCTTTTTATCCATTCTCACTTTATCTCAACCCATTATCTCCAAGCTAATTCCTTATGTTTTAGCCACCCCTAGGCCTTCCCTAAACCAAAATTTTGTAGCCCTAATGATGGGCCTTAAACTCATCTAAGTCCAAACCAAAATACTATGCAATTAAATCTAATTTAATCGCTTGTCGATATCGTATATTGATCGATATATTTATAATTGTTATAAATATATATAACATTATTTGTTCTCAAATCATATTCAAATTTTATAATTAATATTTAATAAATATTAATTATTTAATTTTAAATCATTCGATTTTAAGGGAATTCATCATTCGGCTGTGTAACTCTTGGGTGTAAATTTGGTTATTATAAACTAATTAAATCATTCGATTTTAAGGGAATCCATCATTCGGCTGTGTAACTCTTGGGTATAAATTTGGTCAGTGATTAACAATGAACTATTCTAATGTTAATGTTCATACGTCACTTAGCAGGTGGTGTGACAGTATGAAATTTTTTATCGCTTACTCGTTTTCGGTAAAATCCAATTCTAGTTTAATAAGGATTACCCGGTTGTGACATTTGTTTACACCAATTCTCTTCGTCAAAACTATATCACTTTGGACTTATGGAATTTGGTAATGGTCAGAATTCCAACCTCATCCACATTCAAATTTATAGTCTAGGTACAAAGTCTTTGATTCAATAATAACAATCATTATTAACTGAAATACTCTGGCCAGAGACTTTGACTTTGAGTTGACTGTGATACTAACCGTATATAACTGAGGAGATGAATCCCCTCTTGAATAGTACTTCACTTCCACTCGACCTAACTATAGTCACTCGGTGGACGTTATGCTATGATTTGGCTATAATCAAAGCGGAGCTTTCATATCGAATATCCACAGTATTCTTAAGTTAAGAGAACTGTGTAAATCAGTCACATCGATATTTTCTTTTTGACATTAGTTATATTAACCAACAGAAAACTATCGAGTGAGTCGTTCCATAGTTATCCAACAACTATTAGTACGTAGCCCTTAGGTGCCTCGGTAGTCATGAGTAATATATTGCCTAAAATTTGAAGAGCGTTACGTACTCCAATCTCAACAGATACATCGATATCCAGTCTCGATGCATCTTGACTAGGAACATTTTAAATGGTATATTTGTTTTGTTGTGATAAATTACTCACAGTTACAACACTTTGTAACTACTATCACAAAATATACCATTTATGGATTTTTCAATTAAATATACTTTTAATTAAGTTAATTAATTAATAATCGCATTATATCAAGTATATAATAGAAAGAAAATACCTTTTATTTCGAACAAGATTGGCCAACGAGTTGGATAGATGTAACAAATTACATAATTACCCCTAGGGCATACCCCTAACTCTATCAATCTCACATTTGCATTTGGGGTCAATTATGGAATCTAATTTCAAACTTCTCCAATCAGTTTTCTCCAAACCAATTAGGTCAGTCCCTTAATGAATGGGTATGCTATTATGTTTTAATTATCTACTTTGTTGATTAACTCTCTCCAACACTGATAAACTGCCTTTATCATGTGGAACGGTTTGAAGTATGTCTTTCGACTTCTAGTGAGCTTTAAATTCTATCATGGCAAATTTCATGACATTGTTATCTTATAACATTATTATAAGATTCTCAACATTTGGAATCATCTTTTGCTCAATTATAAATTTATGCATTTATATCTATATACATTGGCTTGCTGTGGCGCTATTCAAGTTAATGTTGTCAAGATTTCATTGAATCGACCACGATCACTTTTATTTTGAAACATTTTCAAATTAAAGATTTTAACTTGAGTTTTATCATTGACATGTTATACTCAATATCACTTATAAAATTTGTGTCCAAACGTTCCATTATAACGAGTTCGTTGTTTCTATAAACAATTCTCTAGTATTTTATAAATACGCAAGAACACCTCAAACAACCATTTAGTGATATCAGTTTGGATTTTATATTTGCTCCATGTATCAAATACATAAACAAAACACAATATCATACACAACATAACATGTATGATAATTCTTATTGCTAATGCATAAGAAATCCAACTTACACGTTCTCCTTTTAACAAGGTGCTCTTGTATATCATTTTGGGACAATCCCTATATTTTTTATACTCACCATAAAAGATATCATTTACAATCCAAAATTGAGTATTAAAACAACTAAAATTGATTTTAATACAAGCATATTGTTAAATTCAACAACGTGCCGTTTACTTATAGTTTAGAAATATCAATGTACCTTTTAACGTTCCTTCTTATGAACACACGCTTCCTCTGCACTTTGATTGAAAATCAAACTATTTGATTATTCTATCAAAATACTCATTTAATCTTGATGCTTGTAAAATGGTACATTCGTATCATTTCTTGGATCATATCCAAAGACTCACAAACCCAACATCGCTCCCACTGACTTCGAGGCATTTTTTGGTTAATATGTGTAAACGACTTACTCTAAATCATTATTTAGAATTTTTTGTTTAAATATATAAGTACTAAACACTAAGTCTTATCGAGCGATAACTTTGTGAGTAAATCTGAATTAACTTGAGCATGTTGAATACCGAATCCATTATGCTAATTTCAACAATTGAAATTTGCGATATTATTCTTATCAACATTGCTTATTTAATTTCAACCACATTAGTCTTTCCAATAAAGACACAATCTCGGCCGATGGATCACATCTCTTTGGTTATGACCACCAAAATCATATTTTGATAGCGTAGTTGGAATTCTTTCAGATCTGCGCATCATACCATATACAGCCAACAATCTTAATAGTTTAATTGAACAATCGAGGGTAATGTAATTTTTCGACATTAATAAAAAACTCAAAGTTTCTCTTCGATGTACGAGAATACTTATTAGACATTCTAACACTATATGTTCATTTTGGTTAGTTAATTTCACTTCATCTCATATAATCAGTTCTATCTATGGATCGGATCCAATTCCATTTAACTACCAAAAATTTCTTAAAGAAATTTCTTCACAATAAAGTTGATATATCTTGAAACAACAATTGTTTCTTAGTGCAAATATAATAGGGATTCATAAATGCTTTATGAACCTTTTTATTTATAAAACTGATTTTAGTTTACAAAAATTATGTCCAAAACATAAATATGTCATTTGATGATAGACTTTTCCAAAAAACCTTTTGGAGATTCATACAAGATCCCTCATGAATAATTATTACGTGCAATCTTTCGACTCGCACAACCTGCCAACTCCTTGGCCTAGAATATATTGGGATTTCTTACAAACTCTTATCTTGTATGATTTTGTAAACTATTGTTATATGAAATAATATCAACCTTGTATACTAATCTTAAGTACATGACCTTATAGAAAGAAATTAACTCAGCTTCACTCACAATTAACGGTAAGTTGTCCAACAATGCCTGATTACTTCTTATCGATGCATCATTATGTATCACATGGAGGAGTGATTTTTAGGTACATTTGGAACTGTTTCCAATATACTCACTTATTCGACCAAATCAAATCATTTTATTATATTGCATATTATTTTATTTACTTTTCTTTTATATTCTATTATTTATCATAAACTTACTAAATGTATATCTAATACACATGTTCATGTTGGTAATAAATCATCGATGAATATAACAAAATATGTGGATCCCTTTCGGTATTAATAGACTTGTAATTGCATACAACAATGTTATTAATTCAAAGAGTTCATTAACTCTTATAATGCTCCCACTGAATGGGTGCATAGCCATTAATTATTTGAGATATAATTAACCTATATCATATGATTCATAATCATATAGTAAAATTATTTTTCAAAACTATGGCTTAGTCTATCATTCCAAAACAACTGTAAATAATATTAGATACATATGTATTTTTGTTGCATCACTTTTACTATGAAAACAAATTCCATAATATAGTTCTATTTCATAATGAATATTCGTAATACTCATATTGAAATATTGTTATATCTATTTTTAATCAATACCAAGAACAAACATTATTTCACAAATAACGTTCGATACATTTTACGAACACAATTTTCGTAATTTGATGCAATCATTAGGTGCTATATGACATGCTCCCGCTATTTCTACCTTTACTATAATAGCGTACTAAATTTAGAGGTCGACCATTCACCTATATATTGTTAATTTGTTTACTTATTTCATATGCTGCAACTAGTTTATAGAGGAGAGTTCTATGATCAAATATCTTGAACTCAAAGAAAAAAATGTTATAGAAAACAATTTTCTACATGAAAATGCATTTCGGAATAAAAATCATATTTTATATTCCAATATATTGTTGTTTCCAATGTTTCTCTATGAAGCAGAAGCGATTATTCATTCTCTTCATTCCAAGATTACCTTAAATTACATCTATTCTTATACATTCGTTTTTCTTTCGAATGGTCAAACTGTTCAAAAGAAAACCTTACTACAATATCATAACACACTTTTTACAAAAGCGCTTTCGATTGTTCTTAACATTTAAGACATCAAATATGTTGCACTCTATGTAAACCAATCAAGATGACATTTCAACGATCGAGTTTTTAGATGCATTCTCATAGTTTATGGTCTTGTGTTATATTAACATAATACGATCCTTTTGAAACCATTCAAGTTGAATACATGATCTTAATATACTGTTTATTGGCTTACTTCGAATGAACTAACTTTATCGAAATATTGTACCCCAGAAACTATGACTGTTCACCATATAACATTTATATGTGAAAGTACATGGATCAAATATCCATAGTCTTGAATTGCATTTAGATTTCAAAAATTCATAAAATGCAATACACGGTCTAAACCAAATAAACATGTAAGTGACCAACTTACGAATGTATTAGTAGTTGAAATTGGGCACTTGCATGGGTTTTGAAACATTATATAACATGCAATTAGAATTATTAGTAAGTATGTATTATATTTCTATTTGTCAACTTTCAATTCAGTTTGTTTATATATCTTAATTGACAAACGTTTTATCAATCATATTAAATACACAAATTTATCATTGTAGATAATTATAACATCATATAGCATATGTTCTTACAATATTAGAAAGGCTAAATGTTATCATTTCATTTTTCTAATAAGGCTCCCACTAGTCTTTTATATTTCTTCCAACCCTAAGATGAAACATAGAAGTCTTACAACTTCAATAATGGGTGTTAGGACTAGTTTGTTTTGGTATTCTGACCTTAAGTTTGCTCAACAAATCATAGCCTCACAAACGATGGATAACTCCTTATCGGTTGTATCAGATACAACTCCTAACTCATTTTTCCTTGTTCTAATCTCATTTCGACCTTGAGTTTGCTCAACAAGTCGAAAGAGATTATTCACTAATACCTACTATATTGTGGTGGCCTAAGTATAGTATATGTACCTCCAACAAATACACATAGTTATCTTACCTCGTCTGTTCAATATATTAATAATACTACGTATAACATCCCTGGCTTGAGTTTTCTCAACAACTAAGGAGTATGTAAGTAATTTATTAAATGGTAGAGGATAACATATATTGAAGATTCATAAATTTCAATATATATTGAGTGATACCGACTTATAGAATTTCTTATGAAATACCCCAGTGATTCAAGTGTCGAACACATCAGAAATCACGGTATATGTACATTTACATATGTATTTATTTCTTAAGTCTATTTGGGTTTCTTTAATGTTCCACATTTAGTTTATACACATATCATGTAAGTTTTATTGTTATATAACTTTTATATTTCATATTACTTATATGATAATATTACGTAAAATATATCATTAATCAAATCTTGTTGAATTGATTTTAATCAGTTAACTCTTTAATTAATTTTAAATTAGTATTCCAATATAACTTTTATATTGGACATATCTATTATAACATTTATAGTGTATACTATAACTTTTGTAGTGTAACACACATATGTCATATATATGTGTATTTTATTTAATTAATTAACCTTTAATTAATTTATTCAATTAAATAATTTTTATTAAAATTTACTGATTTCAAAAGCTATCTTGTATACATACACGTATACTTATGTTATCTTAAACATTTTAAAGCAACACCAACATATGTAGTACATGCGTATATGCATTAATTAATTAGCATATTTAATTTATTTATTTTATTAATCTTATTAATAAATTTAAAATTTGAAATTATTATATAACTATTTTCAAACATTTTGGAAATATCATTATCCTTTCAAACATTTTGAAAACATATGTATTATTATAATTTTATAATAAACATGTTTTATTTTAAATTTAACTATTAAATTTAAAATCTTTAACATTAATTTTCAAAACGATTTGAAAGTTAGCCCAAGGCCCAAATTAAGTTGGGCTTTTTTTATTAGGAGCAACCTTTAGGCTCATTTTACCTTTCGGGCTAGGCAAGTAACCAGGTAGGACAGCGTGTAGGATCGTTTTCACCCTTGAAGGGGGTGAATAGGGTGATGTTAATAATAATAAAAATTAATATGGAAATAAAAATAAACACAGAAAGTAATGCACGAGAGATCACACATAGATTTATCTAACTTCGGCAATAACCTGCCTAGGTGCTGCCCCCAAGGCTTCTACTGGAAATTAAGTAGTCAGATGCTTACAAACACACGTAAACTCGCGACACCCGCTAACTTGACTAACCTAACTCTACGCTCAAAACTCTGCCACAACTTAGCCACTGAGTTGTGAATTCTCGAACTACCACACGTAGTTCGCAACCTAGTTAAAAACTAGAGTTTTACTCAAAATAAAAAAAGTACAATAAAAAATAAAACAAGAATAAAACCCTATTTATAAAAATTAATCCCAATTATAAAGTCAAAGAGACCGGCTAATTAAAAATAATAACACGTTCTCCCTTTTCTTATTTTCATGGTCGCTCCCTTTTGCTTCTCTTTCAATCCGGTATTAGGGTTTTCGAAAATTGAAGCGCTGCTTGGAAATTGGAAGCTCGAATACTTTCGTTCCTCAATTCGCTTCGTCGCTTCTTCTATCGGTGATATTCAATTGCTTGTGGCTGCTTTAGTGACGAGTTCGAATGGTTGAATTAGTACGTGATTTGATATTTGATTATGCTCTGTTGTTTTGCTTGAATTCGAACTCATGTCCTGTGTCGTTGGTGAGATGGGTTTATTTATAGGGATGAAAACCCTATATTCTCGTTTTTTATATTTGAGTTGGAATCTTTCATGATATTATCGGCCATTAATTTTCGATTGAACGATTGAGATGATTTTTGACTTGTTCATTTAATCCTCAGTTGAACATGATTTCGATATATTTGTAATTGCTTAACCACGCTTGAATTGTTCCGTAGTTTACTCCTATGACCTGTTCATCGTTCGCTTATGGCTTGATACTTGAATTTAAGATAGTTTTGACCTCCTGAAATACAACTTGTTCATCATGCGACCTTTTCTTTGTGACTATAAACACACAGCTGTTCCATTCTCTTTGCTGGCAGTATTCGAATTTTTGAAGTATTCACCAACGTTGACTTTGTTCGAGATGCAACTTTTTGATCATTTCTTTTGTAAAACTGCTTCATTGTTTTTTTTGAAACATGATCTTGATCTTGACTTTGTTATTCCTCTATTGTATATGCTTGATGCTCTTACTTGTTCTTGTAGTCTGGTTTTATGTGTACATGAACATGTTTGCTTTGTGCCTCTGGTTGCATATGAACTTCAAGTGCTTTCTAGTCTGGTGGTTCTTTTTGTGTTCATGCCTCTGTTCTGATTTGAAAACTAGTTCAAGTGTGTTCATGGCTTCGTGTTCTTGTAGTCTTCTATATTGCATATGCATAGAACTCGTGCATTTTGGAGTGGTCTGGTGATCTGCACTTTGTACATGTCTATGCTCCAATGTTTACATGCACTATATGTTGAAACTGATATATGTGTGCTCCAGACTGGTGCACTTTGTTGTATTTGTCTGGTGAACTTGATGCCTGAACTGCCTTGGTCTGGTTCTGGTTTGAATCCATGTTGTATGTGTTGCACTGTTTTCATGTGATCATGTCTGAATGCATGCATTTGTGTCTTCATGTTGCATTGTTGAAACTGAGCTTGTTATTGTGTGCTCTGACCAGTCTGGGTTCAATGATGACCTTGTCTATTTGCATGTTGGATTCTTTGTTCACAATTGTTTTGTTCACTTGAGTCTTATTGTATGTTGATCTGGTTCACTTCAGTTTTGTATTGTTCAAAGTTTGGTTCCTTGCAATTGCTTTGAGCCCCTATGTTGAATCTGGTTGTATGCCTGGGTTTATTCATCTTGAACTGCTTTGCACTTTGGTCCACGATTTTCTTTGAGTTGAATTTCCAGTTGCTTCGAGTTCCACTTGAGTCTGTCCTTATTTCATTGGCTTGTTGAGTTATATTTGTATTGCTATGTTATTTTGATCTTGTTCCACTTGCTCGGATCTGATCTGCACTATGCTTTGAGTTACTTGTAGTTAAACTGTTTGCATGCTCCACTGTGCTCATGTGCATTATTTTTGTTATTTTGTTCTAGTTTGAAATCTAGTCTGGTTGCACCACTATTTGGAGTCTGGTTCCATATGACATTGCTGCTTAGCATCCATTTATCATGTCGAGGCTTGCACTTTGAAGTCTGGTGTGTTTGATTTGCTTCGAGTTAAATTGCTTCATTCTTGTGTAATTTTCATGACTATATTTTGTTAGCACCTGAGTTGAATCCATCTTTTTCTTGGTTTGACCTTGTGCTCACATGTCCCTGCAGTTTTAACAAGCAAGTGTATATCGGTGTGCATGACTTGTACAGTGATACACTGTGCTGTCATAAGTTGTTCACATAAGATGAATTAAAAAATAAATAATGATGGACAACCCAAATAACCGAGGAAAGTAATATATTCAAAATACACACTTTAGTTTGCACTGTAGAATGTTTTCTTTTTAAATTTTACTACGTCAGTGTTTATTTTGCAGATAGTTCAGACGCTGGATATAGGCTGAAGTAGAGTTAAAGATCAAATATGAGTGTTAAGTGAATTTATGTAGTGAGGTGAACATTGTAAAGTGAAAATTGTGTGGTAATTGAAACTGTATTGTAAATGAAAATGTAAATGTAGTGGGAGCTCAAATTTATGCTATTTGAATTTGTAATAAAATATTTGTTTGAATAGAATATTTATTTAAATATGAATTCTGAGTTATTTATTTTATTCAACATATTTTTTTTTGATTATGTGAAAAATAAAATAGTACAACAACAAATACATTTAAACAAATATATATATATTTATCATCATCAAACAAAAATCATGCATTAGTACACTAGCATATTCTACACGGTATACTTGATTACCCAATTCCAATCCTGGACATTACCTTTCTAGACACCGTACTAAGTGGACAAGCTTAATTAGTTAGCCCTAATATGGCTAATTTAGACCGCATAGGCTATTGAGCTTTGATACCATTGTTGGAACTGGACTAGCCTGCAGTGGAAGTTATGTGTGAATTTCTAAATTTTTATCCTATTGGATCTTTTATTGGGTATGAGTCTAATTGAATTAGAATGTTTCTAAATTTCATTTAAATAAAATCATTTATTTTATTTAAATTCAAACATATTAATATATAAAATTAATTTTATTTGGTTTAGTTTATACATAAATGTATCATATACATATATGTGTGAGTGCATGTGTAACATACTAATCAATGAAATGTATAATATGCCCATATGTAGATGTTGGGATTTACATCGCAACAGATATATTAGCTCATTTTGTATGTCATGCATGTTGTCTAAATATGTGCATGTATATGTGCTATACATATATATATGTATGTATGTATGTATATAGACACACATATGTATCTATAAATATATTATATATAATATATGAATATAAAACATTTATATATAGATAAATATATATATGTAAAGAGAGAGAACAATTATTAAAATTATTTATAATTCAAAATTAACTTAGTTTTGCAAACATAATAATTTTATTATTTTAATTTGTATATATTATGAATAAAATAATGTTTTCATCTATAAATAATTAACATAAAATAATATATTAATGAAAATTCTAATTTTATAATTTTAAAAAATTTAGGATCATAAAATAAAGCTTATGAAAAATCTGAAGATTTTTTAAAGTTGAATTATTATTTTTAAAACAAATATATTTATTTCGACAATAATTATTTAATATAAAATAGTATTTTATTAAAAAATCAAAAATAAAAATTTCATAAATTCTAGGATCAAGAATGAAAGGTTATGAAATTTTTTTAAGAATTTTTTAATTAAATTATTATTTTTAATAAATCATAAAGTATTTTTTCAAATTAATATTGATTATTAAAAATAATAAAATTTATTGAAAACATCCTAAATTTTTTCTATATGTTTTTGAAATAACGTAATATTTTTTAAAAATATAAAATTGAACTTTTAGTGCAATAATTATTTTATATATAATAAAAAATTCAAAATTCAGTAAATTTTAATTTAGAAATATGAATATATGTATGATAATTAGTTTTTGAATATTTAAATTCATATTATATATAAATAAGGGTACAATTATTTTTTAAATCATATATAGATATCTTATATATGCATATATGCTATTATGAGAGAGAGATATACACTAGTATATACATATACATACATACATACATATATATGAATTTATTAATAAATATATATAAAACAATTATTAACGACAACAATTGATTTTTTACAGTAAATAACATTTGTCTATACATAAATCAAATAGTATAATAAACAAATTATGCACATAACCAAACTGATTTGTGACAACCACATCTACTTATAAAATCTCACCTAATTAAACATATAGTAGCATTATATTTAAAAAAATATGAAATTGCTCACTATAGGATAATAGAATATAATTTAATTACTATAATATGAATTAAAATTATCAATTTAATGATAGTTAGGGATGCAGATTAAGAATCTTAAGGCAGAAATAACACTAGAGGGGGGGGTGAATAGTGTTTTAAAGAATATATGAACTATATGACTAAATTAAAAACTTTCAACACAAATCTAAACAGAATTCTAACACAGAATGATCACAGAACATATAACAAATGCAAATAATAAAGTAAAGCAAGTAAAAGGAAAGAACACACCGGATTTTATACTGGTTCGGAATCCTCCTACATCCAGTCATGCACCACGGCAATATCCTTGTACAGATTTTTATAAGCCAATATCCAAATTACAACCCTCAATTTCTAAGGCCTTGAGGAACCCTCCTATCTCCGAGTCTGGGGTAAACTCTCTTGATTTACGGGACACAAGATCACCCTAATACTTCTTAATAACAATCCTTTTGAATGGAGAGACTCTATGGACTTTTTGAATACAAATTAATCCTATAACTCTGAATAGCACTTTGATCTTCAGTAGAATGATGGAGAATCAAATAGAGAGAGTATCTAAATGATTTCCTATTGAGAATTTGGCAGAATGATGGCACGATCTTGAAAATATGAAGTTTAATGGATATGGAATGGTGGAGAAGAAAGAGTGAAGAAAATAAGAAAGTAGTTGTTAAAAAAAATCGTTTTGGAAGCCTTTATATAGATGCACAACAGTCATAACCATTGGTGAAAGGTTTTTGAACGAATGGACACTTCTTTTGAAAATTGAATTTTGAATCCAACTGTCACCATGTCGACATGGGGTATCCCCTTATGGCGACATCCCTTAGTTCAAAATTGTAGAGATGTTGTTTTGTAAAAGCATTTGAATTTAAAACAAGTTGAAACTTCTCTGAAGCAAAATAAAGTGTGTAAACAATATTTTGAGATAGAGAATGAATATAAAACATTATTTTAAATATATATATAATTGATATACACCGTCAATTATATAAGTAATATTTAAAATCAGAATAAGTTTTGATGTTTTAAAAATAGAAGTTTTTTAAAATCAGAATGGAGGAATATTTCAAGGCTAAAACAAAGTTTGAAAACATTTTTGAAAACATGATTTTGAAAGCTAAAACATTTTGAAAACAGATTTAAAAACATTTTGAAAAATCTATTCAACCTGAAATTGCAAGAACCTTCCTACAGAGCTCCTCCGTAGGACTCGAGAATTTGTACAAAGTAGTTTAAATGATTTTGATTTTAGTGGGTTTGTAAGCCACTTGTCGTAGGTTTGTAAGCTACTTGTCATGGGTTTGTAAGCCACTGGTTTCGATAGAAATTTGGTTCCATCCCAAAAGAAAATTGGAATAAAGATGAGAGTGCTATTATGAAGTTTTAACAAAATACTAGACACTTATCTTGAGATCTTGAAATCTTGATTCTCTAGAGTCTTGAATCTTGAATCTCTAATCTTCATCTTGATGCTTGAGTCTTTATACTGATCAGTCTTCGATAATGCCTGCATATACTTCCTATATATATATATATATCTATATGAAAATGTTAGTATATATTTTATAAAGTAAAGTATAATAACTATATAAGGTTGTTGTCATCAAAACATCATCAACTCAGTTCCTAACAATCTCCCCCTTTTTGATGATGACAACCTTTAGTTATAAAATATTCTTACCATACCATAACTCCCCCTTACTCCGTGATTTCTTCTTAAAACTACAACTCCCCCTTACACCAAGCACATATATTTTTATAACTTTCTCCCCCTTTGTCATCAACAGAAACTATTAACTACTTAAGAATTCAAGAATGATTAGTATAAACAAATAATATGTATAGAACAAGCATGAAACAATGAGTATAAGTGAACACATTTTAGTTATTACGACATATATAAGAACATACATAAACACGAACAAACAGAACAATGTAAAACAAAGAATAAAAAAGAAAGTACGCTTTAATGGCGATCCTTAACTATAGGAGACTTATGAATCGAACAATTGGGGTAGTGGAGACAAAAGTTTCCACGTTGTTCAATTATGTTTCCATTAGTATCAACAAGGATCTCACCAACGCAAATAACGCTCTCATCCTCATTTATAGGGACTTCGGGTTGAGGAAAAAGTTGATCTTCCTCATGGTCTTCTTGTGGCTCTTCCATAGGTTCTTCTTCCTCTGATTCCATGGCTTGTGAAGAGTCTTCAATATTAATAGGATTTGTACGGTTATCCATAAAGAATTTTTGTACATTCATAATAATATTCCCTTACCTTTGTTGTTCTCTAGCCATCCTAAGTTGACTTACTTGAATTTTAGTCAACAATTGAAGGATATCTTTCATCTTCTCTTGCAATTTGATCACTCGAGCGTGCGTAGATCGTTGAAATGGACCAGAATGAGGAGATGTGGGTGAAGTGGGTTCATTAGTAGAAGAGGAGGCCATTATTTTATTGTTTCAGAAGTTATTTACAGAGAATATAGTGAAGAAAGAGGAGAGAAAACGAAATAAATAGATAAATAGCCAAATAACTAACTTTGGAGGGAAATTCTATTTTCAAATTTTTGTTGGGTATGTTGACATCAGGGGATGGGGCATGTCGACATGTCTTTCAGAAAAAGTGTAATTTTTATTTTGAATTTTTATTGATTATTATATTATATTATTTTATATTTCAGATTTTGAACAAATACCTAATTCTGTTCTAAATTTAGTAAAATTTTGTTCGGTTAACGGTTTAGTTAATATATCAGCAATTTGTTTTTCAGTATTTATATAATCTAGAGTTATTATTTCTTTAGTTATATTATCTCTAAGAAAATGATGTCTTATATCAATATGTTTAGTTCTAGCATGATGAGTTGGATTTTTAGATAGATTTATTACACTAGTATTATCACAATATATTGGTGATTTACTTATGTTAATTCCAAAATCTTTTAAAGTATGTTGCATATATATGACTTGTGAACAGGCCAGAGCATCAGATATATACTCTGCTTCAGTTGTTGACAAGGAAACAGTATTTTGTTTCTTGCTGAACTAGGAAACCAGTGAATGTCCTAGAAAGTGACAAGTTCCACTTGTACTTTTTCGGTCTGATTTACAACCAGCATAATCAGCATCACAATATGATATTAAATCAAAAGTATTATTTTTAGGATAAAATAAACCATAATCTAAAGTGTATTTTACATATCTTAAAATTCTTTTAACAGCTTTTAAGTGAGTTTCTTTAGGTTGTGATTGGTATCTTGCACAGAGACAAACACTATGCATAATATCAGGACGACTCGCTGTTATATAGAGTAGCGAACCAATCATTCCCCTATATACAGTTTGATCAATATCTTTTGATTTATCTTCTTTACTTAAACCTACATTTGTTGACATTGGAGTTGGTTTCCCACTAGAGGTGCTTAAACCAAATTTATTGATTAAGTCTTTAGCATATTTTTCTTGACTTATAAAGAGTGTTGTATCTACTTTACCAATTTCAAAACCAGATTGAAGTAAATAAGATCTTAGTCTTTCATACCAGGCTTTAGGAGCTTTCTTTAGACCATATAGAGTTTTCTTTAACTTGTATACATGGTTTGGAAATTTATTATCTTCAAAAAGTGGAGGTTGTTCAACATAAACATCTTCTTTTACAAAACCATTTAGAAAATCACTTTTAACATCCATTTGATATAATTTGAAATTATTATAATTAGCGAAAGCAAGTAGAATTCTTATAGCTTCTAATCTTGCTACGGGGGCAAAGGTTTCATCATAGTCAATTCCTTCTTCTTGACAATAACCTTGCGTGATTAAACGAGCTTTATTTCTTACGACCTCACCGAGTTCATTCATTTTATTTTTATAAACCCATTTAGTTCCAATTATACTTTTATCCTCAGGTTTAGGAACAAGTTCCCATACATCATTTCTGGTAAATTGATTCAATTCTTCTTGCATAGCAAGAATCCATGAATCATCAGACGATGCTTCCTTTGGATTTTTAGGTTCAATTGTTGATATAAATGCTACATTACTCATACTACTTAATTGATTTCTAGTTCTTACTATAGATTCAATATTTCCTAAAACATTTTCTATAGGATGATCTTTTGATATTTTAAATCTCTTATTAGGTTGATTTATTTCACTAATAGTTTCATTAGATTGATTTAAATTTATAAAATCTTCTTCATCATCTATTTGTACAATATCTTTAAGATTTTCATCAAAAGATACATGCATAGTTTCTTCAATAGTATTAGTTTTAAAATTAAAAACTCTAAATGCTTTGCTTCTATTAGAATAACCAATAAAGAATCCTTTATCGGCTTTTGGTTCAAATTTATCTAAATTATCTTTTGTATTAAGTATAAAACATTTACTCTCAAAGACTTTGAAATAAGCAACTATAGGTTTCTTATTATAAAGTAATTCATATGGAGTTTTATTTGTTAATGGTCTAACTAAAATTCTATTAATATATAACAAGCTGTAGCAACTGCTTCAGCCCAAAAATGTTTAGGTAAATTACTATCAGAAAGCATTGTACGAGCACACTCTTGAATCGTTCTATTCTTACGTTCTACTACTCCGTTTTGTTGTGGAGTTCTTGGAAATGAAAAGTTGTGAGTATTTCCCTTTTGAGTACAGAAATTCTCAAAATTTTCATTTTCAAATTCACCACCGTGATCACTTCGAATAGTTTTAATTTTGAAAGAATGTTGTTTTTGAATTCTTTTAGAAAAGTTTTTAAATATTTCAAAAGCATCACTTTTATGTTTTAAAAAGATTGTCCAAGTATATCTTGAATAATCATCTACTATAACAAAAACATATTTACTATGGTTAATTGATTGAACTTGAGATGGAGCAAATAAATCTAAATAAAGTAATTCTAGAGGACTAGAGGTAGAAATAGCATTTTTTAATTTAAATGAATTTTTCTTAAGTTTTCCTAATTGACAAGCATCACAAATACTATCTACTTTAAAGTTTAACTTGGGTAGACCTCTAACTAAGTCAAGTTTTGATAGCCTAGATAATAATTTGAAATTCAAATGGCCAAATCTTTTATGCCAAATCCAAGGGTCACTTGTATTAGCCAAAAGACATAGGTTATCATTTGAAATTTTCATACTAAGGATATAAATATTTTTCTTCCTAATACCTTCAAAAATTATATTAGACTTATCATCTTCAATGTGACATTTATCTTTTACAAATTTAATTTTAAAACCTTTATCACAAAGTTGACTTATACTAAGCAGATTATGTTTTAAGTTCCTAACTAATAAAACATTAGAAATAAGTAAAGTTTTAGAGTTACCGACATTGCCGACGCCAACCACATATCCTTTAGAGTTGTCACCAAAATTGACTAATCCACCATCTTGATAAGTACCGTCCTTGAGTATCTCGGGATTTCCAGTCATGTGCCTCGAACAGCCACTATTAAGTATCCATTTATCTTTCTCAATTTGCACAGTTTGTCCATTGGGCGTTGATTCGTCAAAAGCTATATAACATGTCTGTCCCTGCATAACACACCAATTCGATAGATAACTTGATTTTTCAAAATAACTATATGTAGACTTATGATACTTTGATGAAATGCATAGATTCAAAACAGTTTTAACACAATTTTCCAAAAATGCCATTTTTATACTTTTCAAGTTTTAGATTATGAAAACAATGAAAACCAACGCTCCGATACCAATTGTTGGGGATGCGGATTAAGGATCTTAAGGCAGAAATAACACTAGAGGGGGGGGGGTGAATAGTGTTTTAAAGAATATATGAACTATATGACTAAATTAAAACTTTCAACACAAATCTAAACAGAATTCTAACACAGAATGATCACAGAACATATAACAAATGCAAATAGTAAAGTAAAGCAAGTAAAAGGAAAGAACACATCGGATTTTATACTGGTTCGGAATCCTCCTACATCCAGTCCTGCACCAAGGCAATATCCTTATATAGATTTTTATAAGCCAATATCCAAATTACAACCCTCAATTTCTAAGGCCTTGAGGAACCCTCCTATCTTCGAGTCTGGGGTAAACTCTCTTGATTTACGGGACACAAGACCACCCTAATACTTCTTAATAACAATCCTTTTGAATGGATAGACTCTATGGACTTTTTGAATACAAATTAATCCTATAACTCTGAATAGCACTTTGATCTTTAGTAGAATGATGGAGAATCAAATAGAGAGAGTATCTAAATGATTTCCTATTGAGAATTTGGCAGAATGATGGCACGATCTTTAAAATATGAAGTTTTATGGATATGGAATGGTGGAGAAGAAAGTGTGAAGAAAATAAGAAAGTAGTTATTAAAAAAAATTCGTTTCGAAAGCCTTTATATAGATGCACAACAGTCATAACCATTGGTGAAAGGTTTTTGAACGAATGGACACTTCTTTTGAAAATTGAATTTTGAATCCAACTATCACCATGTCGACATGGGGTATCCCTTTATGTCGACATCCCTCAGTTCAAAATTGTAGAGATGTTGTTATGTAAAAGCATTTGAATTTAAAACAAGTTGAAACTTCTCTGAAGCAAAATAAAGTGTGTAAACAATATTTTGAGATAGAGAATGAATATAAAACATTATTTTAAATATATATATAATTGATATAGACCGTGAATTATATAAGTAATATTTAAAATCAGAATAAGTTTTGATGTTTTAAAAATAGAAGATTTTTAAAATCAGAATGGAGGAATATTTCAAGGCTAAAACAAAGTTTGAAAACATTTTTGAAAACATGATTTTGAAAGCTAAAACATTTTGAAAACAGATTTAAAAACATTTTGAAAAATCTATTCAAACTGAAATTGCAAGAACCTTCCTACAGAGCTCCTCCATAGGACTCGAGAACTTGTACAAAGTAGTTTAAATGATTTTGATTTTCGTGGGTTTGTAAGCCACTTGTCGTAGGTTTGTAAGCTGCTTGTCGTGGGTTTGTAAGCCACTGGTTTCGATAGAAATTGGGTTCCATCCCAAAAGAAAATTGGAAGAAAGATGAGAGTGCTATTATGAAGTTTTAACAAAATACTAGACACTTATCTTGAGACCTTGAAATCTTGATTCTCTAGAGTCTTGAATCTTGAATCTCTAATCTTCATCTTGATGCTTGAGTCTTTGTACTGATCAGTCTTCGATAATACCTGCATATACTTCCTATATACATATATATATATATATCTATCTATATGAAAATGTTAGTATATATTTTATAAAGTAAAGTATAATAACTATATAAGGTTGTTGTCATCAAAACATCATCAACTCAGTTCCTAACAAATGACGCCTTTATTCATCGGATTGCAAGTTTGGAATCACTGACCTCTAACTATCGAATAGTATTATTTTAATTTGAAATATATTTGAAAATTTTGAAGTGGATTGAGATCTATGTTTTAAACAGCAATGTAGAAGGTAATGATGGCCAAAAAAGGTTTTTGTAATTGTTAATATATATATATATATATGTGTATGTATGTATGTATATATGTATATATATATATTAAGAGAGAAACGAGAAAAACCTTTTTACCCATTCTCACTTTATCTCAACCCATTACCTCCAAACCAATTCCCTATGTTTTAGCCACCCCTAGACCTTCCCAAAACTGAAATTTTGCAGCCCTAATGATGGCCCTTAAACCCATTTAAGTCGAACCCAAAATACTATGCTATTGAATCCAATTTAATCGCTTATCGATATTGTATATCGATCGATATATTTATAACTGTTATAAATATATATTACATTATTTATTTCTTAAATCATATCCAAAATTTATAATTATAATTTCATAAATATTAATTAATTTATAACAATTATTACTAATTAAATCGTCCGGTCTAAAGGGAATTCAACATTTCGGCTGTGTAACTCTTGGGTGTAAATTTGGTCAGCGATTAACATCGAACTATTCTAATGTTAACGTTCATACCTCACTTAGTAGTTGACGTGACATTATGACCAAATTTATCACTTGCTCATTTTTGGTAAAATCCAATTTTAGTTTAATAAGCGTTACCCGGTTATGACATTTACTTACACCAATTCTCTTCGTCAAAACTATATCACTTTGGACTTATGGAATTTGGTAATGGTCAAAATTCCAACCTCATCAATTCAACTTTATAGTCTAAATACAAAGTCCTTGGTTCAATAATAATAATTATCATTAACCAAAATCCTCTAGCCAGAGTCTTTGATTTTGAGTTGACTTGAGTTGACTGTGATACTAACCGCATATAACCGAGGAGATGAATCCTCTCTTGAATAGTGCTTCACTTCCAATACTTCCACTCGAACCAACTGTAGTCACTCAATGGACGCCGTGCCATGATTTGGCTATAATCAAAGCGGAACTTTCACATTGAAGATCCATAGTATTCTCAAGTCGTACAAACTGTGTAAATCAGTTATATCGATATTTTCTGTTTGACCTCGGTTATATTAACCAACAGAAAACTATCGAGCGATTCATTCCATAGTTATCCAATACCTTTTAGTATGTAACCCTAGGTGTCCCTAGGGTCATCGGTAATATACCGCCCAACATTTGGAGAGCATTATGTACTTTAGTCTCAATAGATACATCGATATCCAGTCTTGATGCATCTTGATTTGGAACATTTAAAAAGGTATATTTGTTTCGTTGTGATAAATTACTCAAGGTTACAACAATTTGTAACTACTATCACAAAATATATCATTTATAGAATTTTCTATTAAATATACTTTTAATTAAGTTAATTAATTAATATAATCACATTATATCAAGTATATAATAAGAAGAAAATACCTTTTATTTTGAACAAGATTGGTCAACAAGTTAGATACTTGTAAAAAATTACATAATTGCCCTAGGGCATACCCCTAACTCTATCACATCGATGGCTTGGAGTTAGATGACACCATGAGGTAGCAATTGACCTCTAGGTGACACTAAGGATGAATAATGAGCCGACAGAGTGCCTTTATACCTTCGATTCATGAGGACCGTTTTACTTGGGATTACTTTATAGTTCACTTCGAATAAATTTATCTTGCCTTTTCAAAAGTCGATGTTGTTGAATATGCGCTTATATGATTTTTGTTTGATGATAATAAACATATATACATTCGTTTAAATGTATTTGTTAATATACTATTCTATTTTTCACAGATTAAATAAATATTTGTTAAATAAAATAAATTACACAGAATTTGAATTCAAACAGATATTTTATTCAAACAAATATTTATTACATTTTTGAATAGTACAATTTCAAGCTCTCACTATAACTATACAACTTTGATTACATCACATTTTTCACATTTACATCAGCACCTCACTACATATCACTCACACTCGTATTTTTATCTTCAACTGCATTCCAGTTTGAATCCAGCATCCGAGAAATCTGCAAAAATATAAACTAACGCAGTAAAATTGAAAAAGAAATATTTTGCAATTCAAAAATAAAAGATAATTTTGAAAATATGATTTGCCTCAGTTATTTGGGTTGTTCGTCATAATTTAAATTTGATTCATCATACATGAACAACTTGTGACATACACAGTGTATTATTACTGTATATGCCATAAGACCGTGCACGCCGATATATACACTTGATTGATCTACAGGGATAGGTGAGCACAGGTCAAACCCAAATGAAAAACCGGGTTCAAATCACGTGCAATAACATTGAAAATCACGACACGAGCACAAGGTCAAACCCGAGTTTTAAAACTGGATTCAACACAAGGCAACATGACATGAATGAAACGAAGACCAACAGCAAAATGGACTGCAACAGTCATGGCAGTTCACATGTCAAAAACAGTTGCAACATGGATATCACAAAACAAAACTCACTGGAATGAACAATGCACAGCTAGTCCAAACTCGAGTGCAATAGAGAAGCTAGGGTACTATGCAAGTACAAGCTGCAGCATACCAGATAGTGATATAAGTGCAAACACATCAAGTAAGTGACACATCAAACTCAACAATGAAAGTTCAAGTCAGACCAACACCAAACAACCAAACAAACAACTGCATAGCAACAACAACAAGTTCAATGAACAAAGAACCCAAGAACAAGCAGTAGTGTGCAACTCGATATCAAATGAAGAACATGGATGTCAAGGCAACATGAAGTCAACAAGCTCAACTGGACAATTCCATCTAACCAGATTCTAATATACAACCAAAGAAGAAAACCATCAAGCCAACACTGTGACCATGCATAATCAAGTGATCAAAAGAATATGGACTGCAACATGAATGTCACAAGCCAATATTACAGCAAATAGTGTGGCAAATGCATGTACAAACTGTAGTGAATACAGATAGTAAACCAAAGATCAGACCATAAAGAAGCTCAAGTTAATGCACAGTGCAAACATATACACCTAAGTGACACAGTAAACAAAGTAATATGTACATCAACATGTCCAGCTACAAGTTGCAGACTCGAAGCTTCAGTGGACACAAATAAACACAATGCACATGCCAACAACAAGTCCAGCAAATATGACACCAAGCTACAAACTCAAGTGCAACAGTGAAGTGGAATACATGAACAAGTATAGCATCTGATACAGTGAGAAAGCACAAGTCAAGATGGAGCTACAATGAATGCATCAATATGCCAACAACTAATGCATCAGTACAGAAGCAAGCAAGATCAACACAGCTATAATGGATCAGTGAATCAAATTCAAAACAAGTCAAAAACCAGAACACAAGCATCCATACACACGGGTTCAGGTCAAAGATTGGGTGATCAAGTCGAAGAGCTTTTAAACCAAGTCAAAGCAGGAAAGCCATGCGCAGTGATTTCAGAATTTAACACCGTATTGACCAAGGCAAAAATCTGAGCCGTGGTCAAGAAACTGAATTGAGCAAGAATAATTCAAAGCCGTGATTATCAAGTAGCCAAGCCATCAGTTATACGAATTTGAATAAGTCAAAAATGAATCACAACATTCGATCAAAATCGTACAGCCAAGAAGAATTCAAGCATAATTATCAGACGAAGTCAAATAAATATATACGACGAAATTATAGGAACTGGAATCCTATATAAATTACCACAAATCATCATCGGCATATCATTGAGTTCAAGAATATTAACTTAGAGCAATAAAGCAAAAATCACATACCAATTTGCAGTCGAACTCGATCAAATAAGAAGTCGTGTTCAAATCGAAGATACGGTCGATTGCCGAAGCAAATCAGAGGAACAGTGATTGCAATCAACCAACTAATCAGTCGACTTCTCCAATAACCCTAAATTGGATCGCAAGAACGAAAGCCCTAATTCGCAAAGAGGAACGAAAGAGGATCGGCCATATTTTCACAAAGCAAAGAAAAAGGAACGGGTTGAAGAAGTGAATAAGGGGCCGGCCTTTATTTTATTAATTTGGGCTTAGTTTTTATTAAATAGGGTTTTGTATTTCAAATTGCTTTTAATTTGTATTTTCTTTTTTAAACCGTTTAATTTCTAGTCGTGTGACTAGGGGACAAGCTACGTGGCGTAGCTTGAGAATTTGCAACTCAGTGGCTGAGTTGTGGCAGGGTTTTGAGCGTAGAGTTAGATTAGTCAATAGCGGGTATAGCGAGTTTACGTGTGTAAGCGAGGGACTATCTAATTTCTAGTAGAAACCTTGGGGGCAGCACTTAGGCAGGGTTTTGCCGAAGCTGGGTAAATTTTGTGTTGTTCTGTTTTTTTCTGTTATTTATATTCTGCGATATCTGTGCTGCTATTCTGTGATCTGAATTGAATATTTTATAAGCTTCCGCGATTAATTTTTATAATTAACACTATCACCCTATTCACCCCCCCTCTAGGGTGAAATCGATCCTACAAGTGGTATCAGAGCTAGGAACAAAAGCCGTTTTTGTTTTTTTTTTTTTTTTCAAAAATCAATTTTTGTTTCTAATATTTTTTATACAAAAATCAATTTTTGTTTTTAAAAATTCGTGTTTTAAAAATTGGTTTTTGTTTTAAAATTTTGAATTTTTGAAATGGCTTCTTTTATTAATACTTTTGTTGAGGGTCGCTCCAATATTATTCCTTCTATTTTCGATGGAACAGATTTTTTGAATTGGAAATTAAAAATGGAATTTTATTTAAAATCTGTTAATATTAAATGTTGGGATATTATTGAAAATGGGTGTGATATAACAGATAAGAAAATTATCTCGATTAATGCTCTTGCTATGCATATATTATATTCTTATATTAATCAAGATAATTTTAATTTCATCTCTCATTGTGAAAATGCACAGGAAATCTGGAATACTTTAATTGCAATATATGGTGCAAAAGTCAACAGCAATGAGAAGTCCTCCACAACTGACTCAGTTAAAGAGATGTGCTTAACAGGATTGGTAAATAGCAGTTGTGATGAGGATGATGGTGATGGAGCAGCCGAGCTGGCATTAATAATGAAGAAATTCAAAAGGTGGAATTACAAATACGGAAATCCAGCTCTAAATAAAAAATTAAAAAGCAGAATAATCAAAGTACTGGATAACTCGAAACAACACGGGATCATTTGCAACAAACCCGGTGATATCAAGCCCAATTATCCCCGATTTCAACGCGATTTTAAAAAGAAATCAAAATGGAGAAATGCTACAGCCACGTGGAATAAAAGCGATAGCAGTGAAAGTGAGAAAGCAGATATGTGCCTTCATGGGAATATAACTGATAGCGACGATGACGAACCAAGCGAGGTATCAAAACTTACTCACTCTGAATTACTTATTTATTTCCACGAAGTAAATGGCTGTTTTGAACGGCTTAGGGATAAGTATGCCAAACTTGAATCACAAAAGGATACTTTGATAGATTTAAATAAACAACTTGATCAATTAGTTAAAACCTATCAAAGTAGGATCCCTAAGTGTGATAAGTGTCCAACATTCGAAAACGAAATTAAAAAATTAGAAATCAATATAAAATCACTTGAAAATGAAATTCTGATTTTAAAAGAAAGTGAAAATACTAGGAGAGAGAATTCTATCAAAAAGTGCACTCAATTATTGAACGAAAATGAATCTCTCAAAACACAAGTCCAACATTTGTCAACGACGTTAGATAAATTTTCCAAAAGTAAAAAATCGTTGAACATGCTATTAGGAAAGCAAACTGTTAATACGGTTAGACAAGGACTTGGATATAATAGTTCGAAAATTGTTGAAAACGAGATTAATCAAGAAAAATTAATGTGCACAATTTGTAAAAAATTTGGACACGATCACAATAATTGTTGGTATAGACCCAAACATGTGAAAACTATACCGATTTGGGTTCCAAAAGGCACAAATATAAAATCTCTCAAAGTTAAACAAATTTGGGTGCCGAAGGGAACAATTATAAATAGTTTTGGGTCTCCACAAAATTATTCTTCTAATTATTCTGCCACTAACAACCATGGACCTATAAAAACAAATAGGTCACATAAATCCTTTTCCGTGTAGGTGTGGTGGTAGGCTAAGGAACAACAACAGTGTTCTCTGGATTTTTGGCTGTTCCAGAAACACAACTGAAGACAAAGCAAAGTTCCTTAACCTAGTATAAAGGTGACAGAATCACAATGGACAACGACGAAAAATATCGAAAAGGTAAAACAGGTAAATGTATATTTATTTGAACGATATATTAAATGTGATAATCTGCACCATATTCTGAATTAAAATCAGCCAATATTGAGATGATGAAAAGATGATGATTTTGACTTATTCAAAATAGTTGGCCGATTATATTCTTATGCCAAAAACACTATAAAATTCTCTAGATTCTTTGAATTACTTCATATATATCAGTTTGGATTAAAAATAGTGTTTTGTTGGATAATACAATTGGTTATAATACGACTGACCCTAAATTCACGGTTTTCTGATTATTTACACGGCTTCAATTCAAATTCAAATTCAAAAGAATGTCATTTAAATTGTTGTTAAAATTGAATTTGAAATTTTTGGTGCACACTTCATGTTTTGGTCTATAAAATTCAATTGATGATAATTTTTTGAGTGAAAGAGAAATTCAGATGCAGATTTCACTGGTAATCTAGTTAATAGAAAAATTACTAGTGAAACGTGATTTTTTGTTGAGACGTTTAGTAACTGCATCGTTTTTCAAAGAAAATATCTGCATATTTTTCATTTCAAATAATTTTCAAATTGCAGAAAATTTTCTTATAAAACCCCCTCGAGAAAATCATTTTTGACCATAGTTTCAGATTAGTCATTTTTGAAAAATTAATTTCATAATTATTTTTGAATTTGATTTTAAATGACTATTTTGACTAATCTGACTCCCAAATGATTATCGAAAAGAAAAATAGTGATTGAAAAAGTGATGAGTGTTGATATTGATCATATATTATAACTCGAGAAAGTATAATTAGAAAATTTCTTTAGAAATTTAAACAAGAGTTATAAAACTTTTTGTTGGTAAAAATTCCATGACCATCTCTATATCTAACATATTTCTAACGACCATCACTCATCAAAATTCTATATAGTCTGTTGATATGTGGTACTTTAAACAGGAATCGTTCGTTTTTCATTTTCACATTTTCAAAAAAAAAATTTAATAATAATAATAAATAAATACCAAAGTATTCACTTTCATTTAAAAGTCCTCACGATTATGCATGGGTGAATTACTTGGAATTTGTTATGTGCTTCCATGCTCATTTAAAAGTCCTCACGGTTATGCATGTATGGAACGCATATCAAAAGTTGATTTTTTAAAATAAACAAGTTGATTCTAATCCCATTTAAAAGTCCTCACGGTTATGCGTGGTTAGAAGATACTTGAATTCATTTTTTTTTAAAATAAAATTGGAATACTACTAATCTCGTTTAAAAGTCCTAACGGTTATGCATGGTTAGTAGATGTTCAAATTCCTGATATAAATATACCACAAATAGACACAACTGTATGGTTTTATATGATGATATCATTCCTATCATTCTAAAAGTGGAATATGCGCCTAACAAAATATTTATGATTTTTGTTTGATTTTTTATTGAAATTTAATATTTATATTCAATTGAGTTTTAATTTTGGGTTGATATCGATTACTTTATCTCCATTTTCTCTAATACTATTATTCTTTTGCTGATAACAAAAGGGGGAGAGAAAAGTTAAGATTTTGTTAAATAAAATCAAGCAAAGGTCAAATAGTTTTCCATTTGCATCTAGGCTCATTTGCATATTATTTAATTGTATGCATATTTGTAGGGGGAGTTTTTTGTGTAGAGAGGAGCATTTAAATAGGGGGAGCTATGCATATCCATGATCAAATACATTTAACATATTCAAAATCTTAAATATATGTTTGTTATCATCAAAAGGGGGAGATTGTTGAATATGCGCTTATATGATTTTTGTTTGATGATAATAAACATATATACATTCGTTTAAATGTATTTGTTAATATACTATTCTATTTTTCACAGATTAAATAAATATTTGTTAAATAAAATAAATTACACAGAATTTGAATTCAAACAGATATTTTATTCAAACAAATATTTATTACATTTTTGAATAGTACAATTTCAAGCTCTCACTATAACTATACAACTTTGATTACATCACATTTTTCACATTTACATCAGCACCTCACTACATATCACTCACACTCGTATTTTTATCTTCAACTGCATTCCAGATTGAATCCAGCATCTGAGAAATCTGCAAAAATATAAACTAACGCAGTAAAATTGAAAAAGAAATATTTTTGCAATTCAAAAATAAAAGATAATTTTGAAAATATGATTTGCCTCAGTTATTTGGGTTGTTCGTCATAATTTAAATTTGAATTCATCATACATGAACAACTTGTGACACACACAGTGTATTATTACTGTATATGCCATAAGACCGTGCACGCCGATATATACACTTGATTGATCTACAGGGACAGGTGAGCACAGGTCAAACCCAAATGAAAAACCGGGTTCAACTCACGTGCAATAACATTGAAAATCACGACACGAGCACAAGGTCAAACCCGAGTTTTAAAACTGGATTCAACACAAGGCAACATGACATGAATGAAACGAAGACCAACAGCAAAATGGACTGCAACAGTCATGGCAGTTCACATGTCAAAAACAGTTGCAACATGGATATCACAAAACAAAACTCACTGGAATGAACAATGCACAGCTAGTCCAAACTCGAGTGCAATAGAGAAGCTATGGTACTATGCAAGTACAAGCTGCAGCATACCAGATAGTGATACAAGTGCAAACACATCAAGTAAGTGACACAACAAACTCAACAATGAAAGTTCAAGTCAGACCAACACCAAACAACCAAACAAACAACTGCATAGCAACAACAACAAGTTCAATGAACAAAGAACCCAAGAACAAGCAGCAGTGTGCAACTCGATATCAAATGAAGAACATGGATGTCAAGGCAACATGAAGTCAACAAGCTCAACTGGACAATTCCATCTAACCAGATTCTAATATACAACCAAAGAAGAAAACCATCAAGCCAACACTGTGACCATGCATAATCAAGTGATCAAAAGAATATGGACTGCAACATGAATGTCACAAGCCAATATTACAGCAAATAGTGTGGCAAATGCATGTACAAACTGTAGTGAATACAGATAGTAAACCAGAGATCAGACCATAAAGAAGCTCAAGTTAATGCACGGTGCAAACATATACACCTAAGTGACACAGTGAACAAAGTAATATGTACATCAACATGCCCAGCTACAAGTTGCAGACTCGAAGCTTCAGTGGACACAAATAAACACAATGCACATGCCAACAACAAGTCCAGCAAATATGACACCAAGCTACAAACTCAAGTGCAACAGTGAAGTGGAATACATGAACAAGTATAGCATCTGATACAGTGAGAAAGCACAAGTCAAGATGGAGCTACAATGAATGCATCAATATGCCAACAACTAATGCATCAGTACAGAAGCAAGCAAGATCAACACAGCTATAATGGATCAGTGAATCAAATTCAAAACAAGTCAAAAACCAGAACACAAGCATCCATACACACGGGTTCAGGTCAAAGATTGGGTGATAAAGTCGAAGAGCTTTTAAACCAAGTCAAAGCAGGAAAGCCATGCGCAGTGATTTCAGAATTTAACACCGTATTGACCAAGGCAAAAATCTGAGCCGTGGTCAAGAAACTGAATTGAGCAAGAATAATTCAAAGCCGTGATTATCAAGTAGCCAAGCCATCAGTTATACGAATTTGAATAAGTCAAAAATGAATCACAGCATTCGATCAAAATCGTACAGCCAAGAAGAATTCAAGCATAATTATCAGACGAAGTCAAATAAATATATACGACGAAATTATAGGAACTGGAATCCTATATAAATTACCACAAATCATCATCGGCATATCATTGAGTTCAAGAATATTAACTTAGAGCAATAAAGCAAAAATCACATACCAATTTGCAGTCGAACTCGATCAAATAAGAAGTCGTGTTCAAATCGAAGATACGGTCGATTGCCGAAGCAAATCAGAGGAACAGTGATTGCAATCAACCAACTAATCAGTCGACTTCTCCAATAACCCTAAATTGGATCGCACAAACGAAAGCCCTAATTCGCAAAGAGGAACGAAAGAGGATCGGCCATATTTTCACAAAGCAAAGAAAAAGGAACGGGTTGAAGAAGTGAATAAGGGGCCGGCCTTTGTTTTATTAATTTGGGCTTAGTTTTTATTAAATAGGGTTTTGTATTTCAAATTGCTTTTAATTTGTATTTTCTTTTTTAAACCGTTTAATTTCTAGTCGTGTGACTAGGGGACAAGCTACGTGGTGTAGCTTGAGAATTCGCAACTCAGTGGCTGAGTTGTGGTAGGGTTTTGAGCGTAGAGTTAGATTAGTCAATAGCGGGTATAGCGAGTTTACGTGTGTAAGCGAGGGACTATCTAATTTCTAGTAGAAACCTTGGGGGCAGCACGTAGGCAGGGTTTTGCCGAAGCTGGGTAAATTTTGTGTTGTTCTGTTTTTTCTGTTATTTATATTCTGCGATATCTGTGTTGCTATTCTGTGATCTGAATTGAATATTTTATAAGCTTCCGCGATTAATTTTTATAATTAACACTATCACCCTATTCACCCCCCCTCTAGGGTGAAATCGATCCGACAGATGTTGTTTAGGGAGTTCATCAATTTGAAGTAAGGCAATATGTCCTATTGGAGTATATGACTGAAATCGATGTTCTGTCGAAGTACGGTCTATTATTGATACTCCATGCGGAAAGGATGGAGAATTTATCACTGGGTTGAGTGATCTTCTTGGGAATCGATGAGAGCTTTAACAAGTTGATTGAAATGGCCTTTTGATGTGAGAGGCTGTAACCAATGATAGAAGTTTGTCTGGAACTAGTTAAGCAAAGGAAAATAATGGAAGCATATGCATTGGATGTCATCCCAACTTCATCAATTCCTCCATCGATGGAAGAGAAGGGAAAGGGAATCACCACCCAGGGTATGCTTTTCATTTATGGCATTTCCATACGTGTTTTATTCGACGTCGAGTTTTATATTCCTTCATATATAGTGATATGTAGATAGTTTAGAATTGAGACTTGAAATTGTTGACCGATCTTTAGATTATGCGAACCTTGTTGGGGGCTTAGTCAGATTATAAATGTGTAACATTCGATATTTTGTCAGCAGAAATTAATACTATAGATGATTGCAGCATCCGTACGCTTAGTTTTAGACCTCATAATTGGAGAGTGTTAAAACATGGTTGTCTATACTTAGCTTACCACATGGTTTGTCTATACTTAGCCCATACATGATTTGTTGAGACCTAACCTTATCGAGTCATGGATGTTGTTGTTCGATTATTTTAGGGTTTAATTGGATTCGGCATTAGAGTCTAGGAACCGACTGGCTGAACGGGTATGAAATAGTAGTGGATTGCGAGAGGTCGTTGTTGACGACATGGATCGAAGATGAGTGAAAGGCAGTATGTGGCAGCCTACTTGATGATTAGTTGATGGTTATATTTATATATTTGCTCGATATCTCACATGATGAGTTGTCATCTGTGCTTGTAGCTAGAGAGTGTCCGGACACATTCGATTAGGTGATTGGATTACCAAAATACGGGGATTGAGTTCCATATCGATCTGGTTAGACGTGCTAGACCATTAATTATTCCTTTAAGGCATATAATGCCCAAAGAGCAGAGGAGACTAGGTACGAGCGGATGACCTATTGATGCGAGTGTTCATTCGTAGGAGCATATTTGAGTAGGATGCACCTATAGTGTTTGCCGCTAGGGCGGATGGCTCTTTATGGTTATATGTTGATTATCATAAGATGGATGAGGTGACGAACAAGTAGCCACTCCCACTTATTGATGGCTTGTTCGATCAACCCTATAGCGTGAAGGTGTTCTCTTAATTGGATCTTATGATGTAGTTTTATCCACTGAGAGTATCTAGAGAGAATATGTCGACCATAGCATTTTGTATGCTACTTTGATTTTAATTAGTTGGTTATGCCATTCGGACTAACTGGCAAGTCGACATACTTTATTGATTTCTTGAGTCATTTCGGAAGATTACGTAAGTAGGTTCGTGCTTGTACTCGTTGATAATATTTTCGTTTAATCATAGACGAAAGAGGAGCACAAGACATGTTTGATGATTGTGTTAGAGGTGTTTAGAAAACATCGATTGATGAGAAGTTTTCTTGGGTTAGCGGGATATTATAGACGCACTACTAAGAGCTTCTTAGAGGCAGTGGCACCATTAACCGATTCAATGAGGAGGATCAGACATTTTATTTAGGATGTAAGGTGCGGACATGCATTGATGAGTCTGACATCGAGGTTGATGAGTGCATCGATGTTACTCATTCCAAATTGGAATGAGGAGTCGATAATACACACGTTGTGGTACTTGATTACGTGAATTATTGATGCTGAAAGGTGAGCTTGTTGCGTATGTTGGTCAAAAACCGAAACTGCATGAGGTAAGTATTCAACTTATGGTTTGGAGTTTGTATCTATAGTATTTTCTTTGAGGGGAAGACATACTAGTTTGGGAGTGATATTCCTAGGGTGAGCATTGCTTGAGTTTATTGTTGGTTATGACTTTAGAACTCAACGCGAGCTAGTGCCAAGATGTTGACCAATTTGACCATCGAACCTACTTTAGTTTAATGGATCGCTACTATTTAGAAGCATGAATCTAGACTAGCTTAGATCGCAATAATTTTTCAAATTATTTATTAATCTCAAAGATATCTTCACAAGATATAATTCCACTTTTCAAACCCTTTTGAAAACAGTTTTCAAACTATCTTCCTTTCTCAGGATAAATTCCAAATATTTCAATTTCCACTAGAATCACCAAGCACAAGATTTTAGATTTTTAAAATAATTTCAAAACACTTTATTGTAAAATATGTTTAACATTTAATTTAGAAAATTTACTTTAATACTAAATTTAAAATAATACTTTAGAAATAATTAAAATAAATTTACTTATAAATATAACCAGATTTTATTCTTTAAACAAAATACCAAATCATTCTTTAAATAATTATTATAGTAATAGATTTAAAGAAAATACTTACTTTGGAATTTACTTTAAAACATTTAAGCTAAAACTACTTCAATAATTGGTTAAAAATACATACTATATAAATATTTGAAAATATGGTTACTTTATAAAATATAAAACTATGTTCTCACTCTTTAAAACAAAACACTAAGTTAAATTTTAATTGATAGTTAAATAACCGACTATCAATATTGGCCAAATGCGCTAACCGTTTCGAAGAGACCGGGATCGAGATTTATTTCTTGAAAACCACTCCGATCCGGTTTGTACGTTTCGTGGGAAACGAGTTTGGATTCGAAGTTGGAGCAGTAAAGTGCAAGGGCTAGTCGCTACTAATCCTGAGGATATTTCCAAAATGGATGTAGTAGGAATAGTGCCTTCGGTTCCGTTCGAACCCGGGACGGACTTGTATGGATGAATGCTTGCGAAACATCGTCAGGTGGACGATGGGCATTCTAAGGGATATGTTCTAAAAAGGTAACGCTTAGCCTCAAGCCTCATCAAATGGGAATGACTAAAAATCAGGGGTTATGCAGCAAGGCTAGGTGGGTAGCACCCAAGCAGGGTGAGGTCATTCCTGTCTAGATGTCCCTTTTTATTTCGGCTTAGTGGGCGGTTGCTGATCCCAACCGCGGGGTGATCTCACTTGGGATTATACAGTAAGGGGTAGTCCCAGTCTTGTGTTGCAAGGGAGCGGGCGTACTCCTCGGTACGGTGATCTAGGCCCCGTACTGTAACGGGTGGTACCCCAGTGCCTAGTCATTAGTTGGATATCCATTCTCCCTACGAGCCTTGTACGAGTTTTGTTTGTATTACCCACTCTATGGCTAGTAGCTGGAATTTAATAATGTAACAATTTCGGCTATTTTATAAGTATTTGTATATAGTCTCTATTATAATATCAGAGGATTTCTATAAAAAATGTTTTAGCTATCATAAGGTAAAAACCCGACATGTTTATTTATGGCGTGGTCTTACGAGATGCTTTTGTTTTCAAAGGATTTTTGAAACTTTAATAATCAATTGGGTGTGATTTTCTCACGCTGGTATTCCAGACTGACTTGGGTGTTATTTAACTGTAATGCTCGGGTCAGACCGAGTATTACAGGATACAGGATATGATGCAGTGGAGCTCAGGAGACGAGCTGGATGACGATACCTACTCCCGTACTTGTTTATATATATATATATATATATATATTCCGCTGTGTTGAGTTGTTGTGTATCCATTTGTATGATATTGATGTTGAGCTGTGATTGATGTACTCTAATGATGTAATATATATAAACAGAGATACTTGATTTTCAAGTAAAGATCATTTATTATCTATTATATTTTATTCCGCTACGATGGTTAGATTCTGTTGTTGTTTTTCCATTTTCTTCTTCTACCTCTTCTTCTTTAGCAAAAATGGTTCGTATTTCTGTACAACTTGAGTTGATTTAGGTAGAATAGTGTTGACTCAAGGGGTACGGATTTGCGGGTCGTTACATCACGGCTAAACTAGACGAACGAGTAGTGTCTGTAAATGTGATGCTGTGTAGACTCGACTGAGATGGTTGGCTCTACAAGGATGAGATGGATTTCATTGATGGAATGCCAAGGACTAGAAGAGAATATAATAATATTTGAATCACAGTCGATAGAGTGACGAAAATGCTAGATTTATATCTGTTAAGTGCAGTAGGATGGCATCCAAATTAGTTGAGTTATATGTGGGATGGATGATGTGATTCCATTGTGTGCCAAAATCATTGTAAGTAGCTGAAACCCATTGTTAACTGGTAGGTTTTGGGAGAACTTACAAGAGGCATTTGGAAAGTTGACATCGAATTGATTAGATGATATCAAGACTGAACCAAGAACTTTGAGACCTCATGACTTATTTGTACTAATAGACGTGGTATGAAACAAATTAGAAGGAAGGTGGTGAAGTTGTAAATGTTCCATGGAGTGAAAACGAAGGCGATTGAGCATGAGAGACCAATGAGAGCATGAGATCCGCTTGTTTGGAGCTGATCATTATGGGATATTTCAAATTTTCGCCAGCTTTCATATTGGATATCATATTTGATTGTATTATACTAGATAGTATAGTATCCTGCATGCTAGGATGGACATGGATGTTGTTTTTTGATGGTCGATCTTATGTGTGTGTATTGATGTTTGGTGGTTGACACTTGATACGATAACTTATGCTTATATGATTGTTAGGCATGCGAGATAGTTATGGTTTGATATAACGTGTTTATTTGAGATGATTGCCATATATATAATCTAGTATACTTGTTTACATTATGATGTTACTATTGCGCTTAATCCTCTTTGTTGAGTGCATGTACATGGAAGCAAGTGTTGGCTATTTGGATGCTTATCTGCTTACATTCACATTTAAATAAAATGCTCCAGCTATAAAAGAGGTGTTTAACACTTCCATTATAGATTTAGCTATATATGTTTAGTTGTCCTCGGAAATGAGATGCCTCGGACATGAGATGTATATATGTTTATGTTGTATTAAGATTTTTCCCGGACCTAGCCATGTAAAGGAGGTGCTGCCGAAATTTTCCATGACATAAACCAACATTGAGAGAAAAGTCAATGTATACGAAGTTAGAAGTTGCCGATAGTTGAGAGAGTCGGTAATGTATGATATTTAGTTGACTCGCCTTTCGTTTACCGAGTTGGCGCTTTTGTTTTCCATTGTCCATTTCTTTGGAATAAGTGCGGAACTTAGATGTTTAGTTTAGCCACCTTAATTTGGGATTTGATAGTTTGTACTTAGGGATGAGGATGATGGCTTCAGCTAATTTTGAGTCTATTCTTTTTTGTTGAAATCGCTTTTGGTGATTGTTGTAGAGAATTGATAAGTGACGATTTCTCTTGTACCATTGCTTAAGTGAAGGTGTTGGGGTGTGTTTCTTCATCTTTGGGATTTTAAGGACGAAACCCTTTTAAAAAGGAGAAATGTAACGAACTGTATTTTTAACGGTTATATATTTAAATAATTAAGTTAAATATTAAGTTAATTAATTGACGGCCCCAAAAATAAGATTTTTCACATACGATCAAATTAGAACTCGAGACCAATTCTGTTGAGTTCATATCGATGTTGCAAATTAAAATGAGTATAAAGATCGCTATATTTGGAGATCAGACGATCCAATGGCCAAAACGGCGTTGAAAAGTGTGAAATTATCATCTTGAAGCGCTGTCTTGGACAACGATGAAATTTATACCGTCGGGACCAGAAAAATGAGATGATACATGCACATGAGTTTTGTGGCAATTGAACACACCGTTCGATCGTGCGAGCTTGAAATGCACGATCTTTTATTTAAGAAATCTAATAAAGAAATTATTATATTATTTAAACAATACCCCTAAGCCCTTCTTTCTTCCCAAGATCACCATAATGTTACTGTTCCATTAATTTCCCATAAATAAACATGTAGCCACTCCTCCATATCACTCTACAATCAATATCTTCCGATTTACTCCACAACAAATTACCAAAACCAACTTTATTCGACTCTATCACTGAGATTTTCATGCCCATATCCATTTCCCGACGTGTAATCATTCTTGATGAGATCAACATTTTGAGGTAGCGGCTAAGGTTATGGTTAGGTGGAGGTAAAAGAGACCATCGTCAAATCCGAGCGTGCCATTACTTTTCTCATGCCAAGAAGCACCACCGCCTCGATTTTTAGCATCTCCATAACCATAAAGCAAAACACGTCATATGGATGTCGAAGTGATGACCTACCAGGCAGCGTTCGTTAAGAGGAGATGGGTTTTGTCATGTTGGTACCAGGGCGAAGAGATTTCGTAGCTGGGCACGCCGGCGAACACAACATCGAGGACCGTCGAGGGATGAGTGGGAAATCAAAGGATGAAGTAGCGGCAACGGACATGAATATGCACAAGCGTGTACGGAAGCATATTTAGGGAGAAAGAGGATTAGTGCAAACGAAGGCAATTAGTTTTGGTTAATTAACTTTAAGTTAATAATTATTTAAAATAATCCAATATCTTATAAATGCTATATCTTTTGCATACGAGGTCCATTTTGGATGTCATTTATTACATTGCGCTCGTGATAGAGAGCACTACGACTTGTCGAAGGTTTGGATAGATTTGGTTGAGGTAAGTGATATTGTCTCTCACCATACTATGAATATCAATATAGTAAATGACATTCTGAGATGATTTCTAACTTTAAAATGTGATTTCTAAAATACTACTTTATAAAATAATTTAAAAGTATTTTAAAATGGTTTTCAATTATATATCACATTTCCCATTTACGCACTATTTTGAAGATATTAATAGATTTAGGCTATTTTGATATTAATCCCAAATTGGTTTCTTTGGATGCATTATATTGTGTTATTGTATATATATATGTAGGCTATAATAGACATTTCTACGCTTGTTGGTTGCATGTCTACTTGTTTCTCAGTTGGTTGAAAACGTTGTTCGAAGGTAATATAGGAAAATCTCATTAGATAGAGTTTAGTGTATATTGATCGAATGCACACATGCTAAGGACTCCAATAATGTGAAAAAATTTGGTGCACATCGATTAAGTGCAAAAATAATGATAAACTCGATTAGATGTGATAAATATATGGAGGAGTATTGGTGTGTGCCGATAGATCTGAAGATGAATGGACTTGGATATGTGCTTTGAACTTCTGAAAAGATGCCGAACATTTGGTTAAGTACACAAACAAAGTGGTCGTTATCAACTACTCTGGGGTATTCGATATTTACCACTGTTGATGATGGCCAATTTGGCCTATTTTGACATGGACGTTGGAGAGGCTTTATGGAGCATGATGTGATGGTTCGTTCGTGCATTTGATGTTCGATTTCGGTACTACTGTTCTTCGATGAGTGGTTTTAGTGGTGAAGTGAAGAAGTGACACTTTGACGTGATGACTCCGGGATTCGATGATGAAGATTCGATGATAGGAAGTGATGGCTTCGACAAAGGATAGTTGTACTTCGAGAGGTAGAATAGTTGACCATGAGTCGTATCGAGGGGACTGTTAGAGAGAGGTTATGGCATGTATGATGACACTCTATGACTTATGATAGTTGTCTAGCGTTGTTCTTAACTGCGATGAATTTATACGGAAGTTGTATGGACAATTCCGAGATGAACCCTTCTACGGATGACATGTGGAAAGGGATCGTTGATATTCTAGGCTTTGATGTGTACTCGTAAAGCAGGAGTATGTAAGGATGCTCGATTGTCTATGATGAGCAATCTAGCTCCTGCCCCACTGAGTGGCATGGATTCAAGTATCAAGAAACTAAAACGTTGAGTAGTCCTTGGCTCTATAGAGATGGTCATATGAATATCATATATCCAATGCATTGAGTGGGTGTATGTAAGGATGGATCATGGATGCCATGTTTGTTTGACTGTTTTTATAACCTTAGGGATGTCAGACGATGTAGATATTATCGATGCCGATATCTAGATACCCCTAGTACTTTGATGTATTGTACACCCATGTTGACTACCATATAGTAGCATATATTCGATGTTATGTGCTAACTTTATGGATGCAATGACAGGTCAGGTATGATTCTCCATACCCTATGTTCCATATATCGAGTTTTATGGTGTTTTGAGATTATTTATCACTCACACCAGACTGTTGTCTGACTCGAGGTTTTTTTCTTTGATTCTTACATGCTCTTAAATGAGTAAACTAAATAGTAGGTGTAAATAGCACTTAGAGATATGTAGATAGACTAGCAGATGGCGACGCTTTCTCATATTTATATTTTGAGCCATTATGGAGCCTCGATAATGTCGACTTACTATTATTAGAGAAAGTTTATCAATTGACTGTTTTTATCACCTTAGGGATGTCGGATACTATGGAGCCTTGATAGTTTATAATTTGCCATGTGACACTATGGAGCCTTGATAGTGTTGACTTATTATTATTAGAGACAGTTTATCAATTGAGTTTATTTAGTTGTATAAACTCTATTACTGTTTTGTATAACTGTATGAGCCTGTGTATTCTAATTATGTGGTTTATAAAATTATTAATGTCTTGCCTATTTATATGTATGATGACTATTATATTTTATCTGATGTGCTGTGGGATATACGATGGCTTATATGATTACGTGATCTTTTATTTCTTTCTCTTTTCTTATATTCTTTTGTCTTCTTTTCTATTCCTCGTGTTTATTTCGTTTTCTTCCCTTTGACAATCGTCCTACATCAGCCGAGTGCTCCAACAACTCACTATTCCATTGTACAAATATCAGTGGTGCAAGGCGATCTCACACATGTTATGTCAAAGAGGCGGCATAGGGACAAATTGTTGTTGTTAAACAGTGACGTCATTGCCATGTGGAAAAAGATAGATTGGGGTGGTTGCTGAACAGTCATGCCTTTGTCAAATGAATAGTGTAATTTTATGTTGATCTTTTAGGTGGAGTAATGCAGGGTCTCGCTTCTTTATATAGGAGAAATCAAACACTTTTGTCAGAAACTTGCCGAGTCAAGACAAAACAAGGCAGACAGATCCTCAAGAGGAATTATAGATGATGAGAATCGAAGGGCCCAATTGGGCATGTGAGAGAGGGAGGGAGGAAGCTCCATGTTGCGAGATGGTACTTTGATGGCAAGGTGGGCTTGAAGGTTCATGCATGGGGATTGATGTACCTTATTGAGTGTAAATTTGACCGAGCCATTGTCCAATCCCACTATGTGTCCAAGCGCTTAAGTTCTTCTAGGGCTGCGATGAGACACTTGTAGGGATGATGGGCCGAGCTGAGTGTTATTGACGCCATGTGACGAAATCTTGGTGGATCGGCTTATTATTCTTTCACGAGAAACTCGAGCAACATTTTTCCCCTAAATTTCGCTTCTACGACCAGTGGCAAACCTTTTGATTGCTTGTATAATAGTTATAATTTCATAATTAAAGTATGTTTGGAGAGTGATAGCGATGGTTATCTAAAATAGATCGCATATCATCCATGACCATTTAGGGTCGAGATGGGATCTATACGAGTCTGTTACCTTTTGATATTACTCATAGTTTGTGGTATATTTTGATACTAACCAACTTAAGCTTGCTCTTCAATAAATTATCATGTATGATTATAGTATTATCGCTTACTAAGCCAAGGTTATACATGTACAAGCTCTATGTTGTTGTTGTGTGTTACATAATCCTCTTGATATAGTTCAATTTGTTACTTGAGAGTTGAAGCATGGACATTCAAATGATTATTTGTTTAGATTTGCATTTAAATGGTGATAAGCTTTCTTAAAAGAGGTACGTATTTTTGGAAAATATGGAATAATGTAGGTTATTGCATATTTCCTAGTTGTGTGATGCATTCAACATTTGGGAGTTTCCATAATGTTGATAGCATAAGTGAAAGTACTGCCGAAATTTTCCAAAATTTGGATTTGGGAATTTTGATCAGTTCTCTTAATTTCTCATACTCATAGGAATCTCGAAGACGAAATTCTTTTAAGGAATAGAGAATGGAATACCCCGCAATTTTAATAACTTAATATTTGAATGATTAATTTAAATATTTAATCGTTAACTAACGGAATGCCCCTTGAAGTCAACTTTTAGAGATGAGTGAATTAGGACTCGAAACACCCATAGTTGAGTTCATTTTCCAACGTGAGCAAAATGAGTATAAATTTTGCTACGTTTGGAGTCGAGGAGTTTTTTGAGTGAACTATGATTTTGAGTGGATGAAACGAATTTAGGCTAACGTCCATGAAATAGCCTACAAGTTGGCTTACCCTTCGTAATTCTAGTATTCATTTGATTTCCAATGTTTTTCCCCTTCCTCCCCTAATCTCCTCATAATTACCCCTTAATCATATCTTAATCTCTAAACCCTAAATCCTTATATTTGTTATACTTCTTATATTTGTTTATGAATATTATAGAGTTATGTGTCATGATTTATGAAATGTATGTGATGATCTAAGCTTATGCTTATATTGTAAACATTATTATATCACCATGTTACTTGTTTGAGACCTTAATTACTAATCTTAGAAAAGATAATAAGCTTGGAAATTTGATTTGGGCTTAGTTGGATGCTTGTGTGTGTGATGTTATGATAGATTAAAGACTATTAAGTGATATAATGATGTACAGATCATTTGTTAGTAAAGATTAAAATTATTTGAATTGATTTAAGGAAATCTAATAAGATAATTAAGTGGGTTTGAGCTATCCGCTTATCATTAAAGCTATTAGAGGTATAATGAAGCTTAATTAATTTTCATAGATATTATTTAAGGGAAGAAGTGATTTATAAAATAATAGAATATTTTATAAAATGAAGTTACTCTGCTATTAAGCGATTCATGAGCTCTACACGTATTATTAAAATGATTAGAGGCTTAATGAAGTTTAATTACTACTTATAAGTATTATTTAAGTAAAGAAATAAATTATAAGTAAATGGTATATTTTATAAAATAGAATGATATTTTATAAAATAGCATGAATGATATATTTTGTGAACCGAATGAGCTTTTATAAAATGATATAAAAGAAATATAGTGTAAAAGTATGGGAATTTATTAAATAACATGAAGGAATTATTTTATAAAATAGTTATAGGGTTTATTAAAAAAATTGTAAGATGAATATTTGATTTTAATGAAGAAGTTAAGCATTATGAAGGCTTAAAATGATTTATAAACTACCTTCGTATTTTTAAAATATTGGAATGGTTTTGTAAAAAATAATAGAAAGAGATACATAGCTTTTGTTTAAAAGATTTAGTAAATAAAAGTAATATGATTTAGAAATGATTAAATTACTTTCTCAAATGTGCATGTGTGTACACGTTCACGAGTGGGTATACGTACTGTGTATTTGAAGTTATATATTAATCAAGACAGTTCTTTTATTGTAGCTAGGATTATCGTATGTAGTTATGCATGCAAGCATACATACATACATATAAGTGGATTATTGTATATATGTACGTGTATGTCTTTATTTGTATATAAACACGTGGCGAGTGTCTCACGTAGCCATAGCGACTATCGCGTGAGCTATGTTGCGTAAGACGATATTGGGCCGAGCAATCGCTCCGGTAAGGTCCAAAACAAGATTTATATGATTGAAGCGTGATTATGTGTTCATGCATTTATAAACGTACACAAATGGGTGTATGCACGTACACATAGGCATCACACAAGATAGAAAGGCCGATTATGTTGTTTTGGCGTGTTAAAATAGACCGACATGCTAGATTTGCCCATTGAACTCTACACCTGCAAAGAGTGGATTTTGTGTCAGTTGATTTTCGAACAGAAAGGAACCAGTTCCAAAATATGAACCAATGAACTCTGGAGGGGGACCTATGGGTGGAGGCAAGCTTGGAAGGTACGGCGATCATCTAACGAAGCAATGGAGGAAACAACAGTGGTCGACACTGACCTATGCAGTAATGCCCAGGTCAGGTGCCATCTAAGTAGGAGTCCTTCCCCTTTTTTGGGTGTAGGTTCGTGTAGAGATTTCACGCAACTTCGAGGTGACTATGTGCTCAACAACGATCAATAATAAATGGAATGATTTCTAAGGGATCAATAATAATCGGGAATGGGATTTGCATAGTGATTGGTCACGATCACATCCGACAAGCATGTACGATTGAATGGAGTAAATATGTACCTTCATGCTTTAACCTCGGGGTATGTATAGTTTGTTAAATTGTATGAGCCCTATATTAGTGGTCGTACATAGTTTGATCCTATATTAGTGATCATACACCATACTACCCTTCTATTAGTGGCCACACGGATTAATGGTCTTATTGTAGAGGTCATCCATGTTGATAGACGATGACTATAACATCCCTCAAGAATTAACTAGAAATTAATTAACTAATAGTGTGCTAAAAATGGGAATTTTGCCTATATCTAAATTTGACCACAAAAGTTACACCATTGTGTTCGTGGCAATCTTCTAAGCAATTTTTACATATAAAACTTCATGATTGAAATTAAAAGAAGAAGTTATCGACGTTTGAAAATTTCAAAACGAAAATAATTTAAATAGATTTAAATTTATAAATTTAAATAGGGTAATAAATATTAGAACGTTAAGTAGTCGACCTAACGTTTAAGCAAACATCAACAGAATGGTAATTAAGGGAAAGAAACAATGTAACATTAAAAATTAACGTTAACAAAAAAATCTAGCTAAGGGATGAGGATGGTCGACTGTTAGCGATCGATCGTCCAAGGAGGACGGGTCTACCATCCAAGGAGGACCGGTCGACCGATGAAATTGAGGCGGCTAAGGTTTTCCTAGGCTAGAACAACCCAGATTTAATTTAGATAAAATATTCTTCATCCGACGTATGACGCTTCTAACCAAAATAACTAAGAGGATGACACCCTCACTTTTATTCACAAGAAAATTAAACACGCTAACAAAACTCTACTGGTTCCCTTTCTCTCCAAATAAAGATTCAAACTTCAAGGAAGAGAGTAATCGGATAATAGGGAAAAGTTTAATGAATTTGGATGGACAAACACACACACACACACACACACATACATACATACATACATACATACATACATACATACATACATACATACATGTGTAGATATATATATTTCTTTTTTTTCATAATGTAACATCCCCTATCTTGAGGCCCGAAGCTAAGCGCTATAGATGCTACATCCCCTATCTTGAGGCCCGAAGCTAAGCGCTACAGATGTTGCAGTCATCTATAGTATTAACGTCCGGTGACAAAATACGGTAATGTTAATGATATTTATAATATCAGAAGCACATGAATATGGAATAAAATCAACAAAGATTTAAAATAACTTTTCTGATTACATTTCAAATCAATATTTCATATTTAGATACATAATTCCAAAATGATTCTGAGATTTTGATCAAATATAATTATTACAAAATACGCCAAGAGTGACATATGAAGATGGTTGATCAGCGTTCTAAATAGACAAATTAGTTTTAATACAACACAGCGGAAATAAAACTAAATAGCTCCTATATAGCTAGCTTCTCTTCATGCATGTATTCAAAAGCTTATTCGTCTTACCTACTAGCCTGAAAAAAACTTAACTCTCAATCTACTCAAATTAAATTTGGAGCACCTGAGAGTTTAAGAGGAAAACATAATCTTCGAGTCAGACATAAAGCCTGGTGTGAACAATACTATTACATCTTGGTTTACTGATTAAGTGAGACCATGCCGCTTAGCGGAGCAGGTTTTCCCTCACTAATATCCTCATAAAAGGTTATCCTTTGCAAATCAAAATCTGCAAACAAACCGATCAAAGTAATAGTAGCAATATCATATATGCGCATAAATTAGGTAATATATAGACTATTGATCCCAAAAATAGTTTTGTTTGGCTAACTATTAACCATTGGCTAACTCGGGCCTACCAGACACAATCAATTATCTAACTTCTGTTAGACACAAGTCTAGGCTGACTAGCCTTAACTATCTTCTTCTAGGGTTAATTGAACCTAATGGTTTTGTGGGCTCACTAATAACCTAACTTTATCTTTGTATGTTCCTTTCTATGTGTAACATCCTTTTAGTCTTACCGGCGACAAAGCCCTATACAATGGAATTTTGGACTTATATTAGCTAGGGGATTATTAGTTAAAGTATCGGGCGCGATCGTACACTAGTCCCATCTGGTATTCTAACATCTGAGTCATTTACTTAGGGTTAACTACCCCATCAAATTTTCCTTAAAAACATTTATTTCAAATTGATTTAACTCTTTAAGTCATACTTGAACAAGGAAAATATACTCTTTGTTTTACTTAAACATTATTGCTATGATATACATACTTTACACAAAACAATGTTGATGAAACATAAGGGGATTATCTATCCCTCCAAAGTAAGTTAAAATCCTTTTAACTTAAAAGTTCTTAAGCCATGAAACCAAGGTAAACCATTCGAAACTTTTACTAAAAACTTTTAAAAAATACCTTTTGAATCCATGAAAGTGCCCCTTTCATAATAAGTTAACCACTATACCTTGAAACACTAGGTTGAAAGGCCAAAACATACCTTTCAAAATCATTGAAGCTATCATTTCGAAAGCCTTAGACATCCTCTTTTCAGAACACTTTAACTTGCCTTACAAAAGTATTGGAAACCTTCCATTTAAAAACCCAAGTGAACCTTTCAAAAACATTAGGGTATCTCTCCCCTTCGAAACCTTTACTATATACCTTTCGAAAATATTAAAACTCCTTCCTTAAAATAAACCTTTATAAAGCATTAGGTCCAAGTAAATTTTGTGGAATATAGCTACGAAACCTTTTAAAACCATTCCTTTCGAAAGCATTGGGTTTAATTTTCAATATATCTAAGGGTCTTAAAAGAACTAGGGCGAAAGCAACTCTTTCGAAAGCAATATTCCTAAGTAAAAGAAAGTAGACGGTTTTGAAACCAACCCTTTTGAAAGCATGGAGAAGTGGCTTCATAGTAAAAACAAAAGCACCTTTTTAAAACCAATATTTAAAGGCATAAGAAAAGCGGTCTCAACTAGGTCGAAAGGTAGAATGCAACAGCAAGGGTTTTGACCCCTTCGAAAGCTTTCATTTAAAAGCAAGGCAAGCGACATCTCTTTTGAAAGCAAAACCAAGGCTTCAACCCTTTCGAAAGCATGATTTCGGCTCTATACCTGACGCCTTTCTCCAATCCACCACGTACCAAAGTATTGATGCCATGCGTATTGGTTTCGACTAGGTTGGAGGCGGTAGTTTGGGCCGAAAGGTGGCTGCCGAAATTGGTCCTTTACAAAACTGATTTTTAACTTTTTAAAGTAATATCTTTTCAGCTAACTTGCCTTATTTTCAATATATAATTGGTTTCCAATTTATTTTCCAAAATCTCTTCTAAAAGTGCTATCGAATTCAGTAATTAATAATTTAAAACATTTAGCAAATTGTCTCTTCTCCTTTTATAAACATATAAAACATTTAAGTCTCATACTTTAAATAATTTTATATCCTTAATAAAGCATTTATGAAAATTCTCCAAAAATTCCCATAAATCACCTTTAATATGTTCTCTAACATATTTAAATTTCTGACCTAAAGCTAACATATAACAGTTGAAATTAATTTTAAACCCAATTTACCCATTTACCAATCAAAACATGGAGTTTCACTTTGCAATATATATTGGATCTGATCTAGAAACTGAAACAATAAAAATAAAATGTAATATATTATTCACCTTAGCATGTTGTTAAAGAGTTTGAGATTTGCTCTTGAATTAATTCGATTAAGCTTCCTCCTTTAATTCTTGCTTACCTTCCATTTATCTTCTTCTAATGGTGGCCGACCAAACTTAAGTTTAGTTTTGTTTGTGTACGTGATAAATGAAAATAAATGAGGGTTTAGGTTATAAAAATATAACCTATTTCTATTTTGCCCTTATCTTAATCCTCTTACTTACTTCATTTAATTTCCTTTGGTTCATTGATTAATTAGGCATGGCTACCTTATATTATTCAAATCTCAATTCCTTAACTATTTACATTTTTCAATTAATTTATCTAATTAAATGTCCTGAATAATGTTAGTCAAAATTAGGGTCGTTACACATAACCTTTGAATTTTGGACCAAATATGTATATAAATGGATTGTTATATATTGTAAAATTAAGAAAGGGAATAATTAGAGAAGGAAATATGTGAAAGCGTGTAATCGAAGCCAAAGAAATTTAGGGAATGCTATCTTGAGGGGAAATCTTAGTTTTTCTTTTTTAGTAGTTTGTGCAATTAATATTTGAATTTGTTTTATACCTTGGGGAATTTTGTACGTGAATACTTTAAATCTGAAAAACCTAAAATTTCCCATTAAAATGTTAATTTTGGAATAGGTTGCAATCTTATTTGGTTTATGCATATTAATATAATAGAATTTAATCTGTTATTGTTTGCAATATGAAGTTATGTTCTATTCAACTTCCACTTTCTAATTTTTGTTTGTTATTATGAAGGGTTCTAAAAAGAATAGGAATAGATGCATAAAGAATGGATTTTCCATCCCATCCGTGGTTTGCACCGCCTACTTTTGAAAATAAATATGAATCATTTTTCATTTCAACCTTGTCTACTTAAAAGTCGAACTGATTATAAAGAACTTAAATCGTAAAGTTCTGCTACCTTGAAAGAGAGGCATTATCTACTATGTTGATTTACAACAAGTTGAACGTTTTGATTCCATTTTTCTGAATATATACCAAGTTTGATTTATTTAGCTAATTTAAATTATGATATTAACTATTGTAAAGACTGTGTATTGGACTAGGGACTTGTATGAATATGGAAATTGTGACATTTTAATAAACTGAACATCAATCAAAAATCTTAGTATAAGAATATTTTTACGCACACCTAGAATATTTAATAAAAACTAGTTAGCTAAAAATTTACGTTAAGTATAGATATAATAATAACATATAAAATAAATAGATTAAAAAATAATAACAATATATAAAAATAAAGTTGAGAATAATTTGGGAACTAAATCCATAATTAAAAGGCGAAATAAGGAGTTTCCCTTATATAGCCTTAATGTGTAAATGCGGGTGAGGTATTGTAACACCCCATAAAATTAACAATATTTAATAAATAATTGGTAAGGCTCCAAAAATGAATTTTGAGAAAACTATGGAATTTTTCCATAAAACTTATGCCATTGTGTTCACGGCGATTTTGTTAGCAACTTTCATACTTGGTGTTTCGCGATCGGAGCTTAAACGAAAAGGTTATTAACATTTGAAGTTTTCAAAGCGAAAATTATCAAAAACGAAATAAGAAAATAAATTATAACTAAATGTGGACCCTACCGGTCGATCCAGGAACAATCGATCGCTAGCGGTCGACTGCCTATAGGGGAACGGTTGAATGGTCGTATGGCGACGGCTAGGCATTTGAACCTTGACCAACGGTCCGAATTTTATTATTTTATCTAATGCTTACGATTCATTCGAGCATCCATAAATAAAGACCTAACCCCTCACTTCTCTTCTCATATTTTCTAATGCAAGCAGCGAAGTTCTGCCATTTTCTATTCTCTACTATTTCTAAAAATTATAAAATATTATACATATATACATATACATACATATATATCAGAGAAGAGCGGAAAATAAAATAGAAGAAGAGAAGAAGCGTACGAAAGAAAAAGGTGATTTTCATAATTATAAATCTATATTCCTCTTAACCCTAAATCTCTTTTTAGATTTATAGTTCTATTAGTATACACACACACACCTTGTTATGCATATATTTTTTATGAATTAGAAAGGAAAATGAGTCGAGTAAAGGAATAGATTTAAAGATTTCGAAAGCTTAAAATGTGAGTAGGAAAGTATATAATTTATTTACGTAACGACCTAGAATTTTAGTCATTTGAATTTTAAATATTTATACTAATTTTAAATACGAAAATATTGGTTGAATAGGTAAAATAGCTTAAATTTCAAAAATAAAGATTTATTTGAATAGTGAATTTAGATAATTGGAATTTTTAAATAATTTAATTTTTGATTTATATGAACAAAAAATGATTTGATATCTTATTTAAATTCTGTTTAGATAAGAATGATAATAGTAAACTTTTAATTTTGATTTAAAAGTGATTGAAACTGTTTTAGTAACAACTCATTTAAATTAACGAGTGAAAACAGACTTTCAGGGCACTGTCTCAGATTTTGACGAAACCAGTTTCATTGGATCCTAATATTGAATTTTTGTATGCTAACGAATTTTGTAGCGATCAGACGTATCGTTTGTTTGTGCAAGCTCGAAACACATAGAATTTAATTTAGAGAATTAATATAATATAATTTGATTTCGAAAGGCTAACTTCTGCATAGGATCGAATTAGGTCTCTAGACTAGTTCCACTAAATTCGGAATAAGGGAATTTAGTATAGAATGCCAGTGAGCACGCCTTCATCAGAGTTTGAGATTTTAAGGTGTTTAAAGCTTAATATTTTGAATATATGTACCCATACTCCTCACCATACTCTCCACTGTTCACCACCATACCTCTACACATTCAAACCCATACCCTTTCTCCCTTTATAATCACGTTTTGTCAAAAAAAATTGGTTCAAAATTTTCATATCAAATCATATCCTAATCGAACAATCTACATTCATCGGAACCAATCCATGCCATTTCAGGCGAAGTATCCAACTAGGAAAATGTAGAGCTCGAGGCAACGAAAGGTTTCAATGGTTGGATCGTCATGTGGAGTGCCATGGTGGTATCAGTTTTTAGATGAAGAAAGAAAGAGGATTCAACAATTATGATGTTTTGGCGAACCTTTAGGTGATGGGTCTAAAAGGGAAATGTCGATGAAGGCAAGGGCGATGTGCTAGCTAAGTTTCATAGCCAATGATCTATTGCGGCATCGGCTAGGGAGGTGCAACCATCATTCAGTTTAAGGGGAATATCTTGGTAATGGCGGCGATAGAGGCGACGATACAACAGGCGGAGGGATGAGCGATGGTAGGGCTTTCGATGGTCAAGAAGCGGTGATGCATGGTGGCATGTGATCGAAGGAAGGGGCGATCTACGTGGCAGCCTAGGTCTCGTTCATATACGAGAGTAAAGGAGGAAGGGGGATTTAGTTTTAAACATGGCAATTAATTGTTAATGAAGGATTAGTGGAATATTTATATTAATTTAATTATAGAATTTTGTATAATCAATATCTTGTTCGTTCTAGGTTCAAATCGAGTGTGATGAGCTGCATCGTACTCGTATCAGCGAATTCTACATTTTGGAATTGAATTGATGACATTTGGAGCTTATGAATTTTAATATCGAGTTCGAATGTCGTTCGAATTCAGATGAAACCAGAATGCCTCGGCAATAACTGGAATTTCAGTGAGTTAAACTCACCTTTTTGGTTAAATAGTAATGTTGTATAGTTGATAAAAATTATTGATTGGATGTTTATCTTTTGATTGTTCGGCTTTGATGAATTGTCACTTTTGGAAGTATTCAATATATTAATAAATTGCAGAAACTGGTTGAAGGGATCCAACAGGATTCCTCACCACTGTTAATTTTATTGATATATATATATATATATATATGTGTGTGTGTGTGTGTGTGTGTGTGTGTGTGTGTGTGTTGATATATATGAGCTATGATGCATGAGAGGACAGGTTGGAGGGATCTAACGGGATTCCTCTCCATTGTTGAAATGTTTTCTATAATATTCCAGTTATATGAATTTTTGAAAATCAAACCCGATTGTTGAAACTATGGTTATGACATTGTTATATGCTCAAATTTAAACCGTATAGTAATAGGAAATCAATATCAATATTGGTGGTAACTATTAGCCTCAAATTAGTATTTTGAAATACCATACATTGCCATTTGGGTTGGAGCTGGTTTTGAGATGGAGAATTTAAAATCTGAATTTGGGGTTTCCAAATTTTTTAAAGGATTTGATTTCTATTTTACTCCAACCTTATTATCTATCTTTTCTAAGTCATTTAGAAATGTTTTAAAAGATTATTTATTTATATTTTATTATCTTAAAGATTTTTTTTATATTTAGTATTGTTTTAAAGTTATTTATCAATATTTTAATGTTTTGAAAAGCTAATTATTTAAATAATTAATATGGTTTGAAACTAATAATTATGATTTATTAATAATGCTTTGGAAGTTAATTATTATTATTTGTAAAAATGTTGAAGATTTATTTATTTATTATTTTATTAATGATGTTTTTAAATTATAAATTATTATTTTAAGATGTTTTAAAGTTAATAGTAATTACTTATTTATAATGTTTATTATCAGTAGTTATTATTATATAATAATAATAGTGCTTTTGAAGTAATTGATTATTATTTATTAATAAATGTTTTCCATATTTATAAATAGAGTTTTATAAATGGTTTCAAAGATTTATAAAATAGTTTTATAATGGTTTTGATAGATTTATAAAAGGAGTTTTATAAATAGTTTTATGGATTTACAATGAGTTTGTAAAGGATATTTAGAAATGTATAAAAAGAATTTATAAGTGATTGAAATTTATAAAAAAGATTATAAATGATTTTCATAGATTTATAAAATGGGTTATTAATGGTTTTAGAGATATATAAGGAGTTTATAAATGATTTTAGAATTGAATAAGAAGAAAATCTTTCTCGGTTTTATAAATATACTCATACCATTGAGATAAGTATATGAGTACATTTTCTAAGTTATGAAGTGTAATGTTGGGAATATACTTATAGCGTTGGGATAAGTATATAGATATTTTTCCAAGTATTGAAAATATAAGGATTTGTGGGTATGTCTTTGGAAAGGTACTTTTATACAAATAATTTACAAAGTCATCGTAATTATTGAAAAAATTAATTTAAGAGGTTAATGGTTGCTTATGTGCTTAACCGATGTTGGTTTTTCCTATGAAATTGAGTCCTTAATTTGAATATGTGTTTGTTGATAGTTAAACAACCGACTATCAAATATGGACCAAAAACGTAACTTTGGAGATATCTAGGAGAAACTTGTGAGTTATATGGCACAGTCATCTTCAATGATGTTCTACTACGCGTATAAATCTTATTTCATTCTCCTAGGAAAAATGATAAGGAAATCCGTCCACTAATGGTTAGGAGGCGATCTCCGCTCTTATCTTTGACTGTTTATTTCCTGAAGAACCAGGGTTAAGTTTACCAAAAATTATCGAATGTTGTTTCGAAGATGCAGGGTTCAGATCTGGTTGGTGAGGTTCACGCATGATAAGGGGTTCTCGCTTTATGTTTGGTGGAGAGCAAGAGACTCTTAGTGCTACATGTCCTGGAGAGGTAGTATAAGGCCTTGAAGGGTTGGTTACGGTTCAAGAGGCTGACCGGAATATCAGATTTTAGGTCCAGTGTAAGCCACGGTGGCTATACCCATCGACAAAAGGCTGAAGGCCCGTTCGTTACATTTGGTATCAGAATGCAAGGTTAAGTGAGAACCTTGGACTTTGGTGGGGACTACTCATTAAAGATAGGGTCAATAGCACCATAGAATGAGTTTGATTATGTGTGTGTATGAGCGCATATTTGTTAGTGATATTAAAATGTTTTATATTGTGTTGATTGATCTGTTGAGTGGCTTATGGATTCTGGTTAATATGAGTAGCTAACATTATTGACAAGGATCTCTAAACATTTGAACATGGCAATTCGACATAGTACTATTTGAAATTGGGTATTTTATTTTATATATAAAGGAATAATTTTTCAGAAATTATTATAAACTACATGCTTAGTTGTTAGGAAAATGATAATATTCAGTTATTATCATTTATTGTTTGATTAGTCATGCTCATCCACTAGGAGCATTGACCATTGTTTGATTGGGTAGTCATGCCTGAGCTATTTATGGGCATTGACTATTGTGTTAGGTTACGAGCAAGTTATCCTTTTTTGAATGGGTGGGTAGATTAGTGATTATGGGAACATTAAAAATGAACATCTTGCGAATTTAGTTTCACAATTTGACTATAAGGCATTTGAGGCTAATGTTGGTTTAGAATTTGGTTTTAAATACGAGGACTTAAGTGGGATTTAGAACTAAAACCCCAATGTTTTTGGAAATGGATTTCAAATTGGAATTTGTTTTTCAAAGGTTTTAGGAAAAATAATATTAGTATTATTTTAAAGTATTTGTGAATAGAAATATTTCAAATAAATTTTAAAAGAAGATAAAAAGCACCGAACTTACTTCGGTCGCTAGGAAATAATTTTGATGATGACTGCAGCATCATCGACATTCATTTTCGAGTTTCTAAGTGATGGATTGCTACCATAGATGTTTTGTTTTGGTAAACAAGGATTTTTTTTTAAATTGCAAAAGTATTATTTGATATACAGAGGAGTTATTTATATTTATTATTTTAAAATAATTTGAAAATATAAATTGGGGTGTTGAACTCTGAAATTTTCAACTAAGCATTATATAGATTCATATAGCTAATGCATCAGACTGGCTTGGATTTGTCCTCGTTTGATATGTTGTTTGGTAGTTTTTCATTTATCAAAATGAAATGGGATTTTCGATGATTTTTGACAGTTGGACTTCTAAATTGGATATAAAAAATTGAGCTAAATGTTTGAGAAAATATAAGAAAATAAGTTTTGCTAAGTTATAAATTTGGGAAAAATGGCGAGTAAAAGGCAAAAATTAAATTTGTTAGACATTTGATAAAACAAATTTGAATAGTGTGTATATACTCTATGGATGTTTAAGAGTGTTATACGAATATAAACTTAAGTTTTAATATGGGTTGTGTCTGAACTTAAGTGAGGATTTATGAAATGATTCGTATGCGATATTAGTATTTAAGGAAATATACTAAGTAAAAATGAATGTGAATAAAAATAGTTTGGTATAGTTAAAAAAACTAATTAAAATAAATAAGCAGGTTGTATGTAAATCGTTTTACTCGCATAACTGTTTGATCCAGGTTCAGGTACATGATTTCGAGGTGATTTACACCAGTCCGAGCAAGGATTTTCCACTTGATTCTAGACGGCAAACACTTGATACAGATTTTTGATTGATTTTGGAGTTCTCTATCATCGATATGGCTATGCGAGGAAAAAAAAAGTTTCTAATCAAGGAACCAAATTGGAGTCCGCACCAGAGAAGTCGATAGGACGATACTTGTTCGAAAGTGAAATTGTGTGATCGAGTGAGAGACTAGATTGATATTGTGTACGGATGGTATATGTATATCTTACGGGTTTAATCATAAATTAAATGTTAACATTGGAAAATGAAAAATGATATGGTTATGAATTATGTGGTTGGATATTATGTATTGTAAGATGCATATATATGGAAGCAAATGCTAGTTGGATGCCTTGGTTCACGAATAGAGTTTGGTTGCTCGACAAATAGGTACATGTTTATATTGTTGTTTGGTTTGATGGTTCTATGATTGAGTCGCTTGGATTTTATTTTCTTCTAGTTGATTTATGTCCGTAGTGATGATTTGTAGCTGTTCTGATCCAGCCATGCAAAAGAGACGCTGTCGAAATTTTTCATACATTTAATAACTTAGAAAAATTTGATAATAAGTTCACAAATTAGTTCTGAAAGGTTAAAGGGTTTTGTGGCATTTTTCCTACCTTGGAAATTTTGGAGACGAAATTCTTCTAAGGAGGGAAGAACGTAATAACCTAGAATTTTTGTCATTTGAATTTAAAATATTTAGTTAATTTTAATTATTAAAATATCGGTTGAATAAGTAAAATAGCTTAAATTTCAAAAATAGAGATTTATTTGAATAGTGAATTCAGATAATTGGAATATTTAAATAATTTAATTTTAGATTTGATATGAATAAAAAATATTTTCGAAATCTTATTTAAATTCTACTTAAATAAGAATGATAATAGTAAATTTTTAAATTCGATTTAAAATTGGTTGAAACTGTTTTAGTAATAACTCATTTTAATTAACGAGTGAAAATAGCCTTTTAGGGCACTATCTCAGATTTTTACAAAACCGGTTTCATTGGATCCGTAATAGTGAATTTTTGTATGCTAACAAATTTTCTGGCGATCAGACGTATGGTTTGGTCGTGCAAGCTCGAAATGCGTAGAAATTGATTTTGAGAATTAACATAATATAATTCGATTTCAAAAGGCTAACTTCTACATATGATTGAATTAGGTCTCTAGACTAGTTCCATTGAGTTCCGAATAGCGGTATTTAATATAGAACGCCAGTGAGCACGCCTTGACCAGAGTTTGAGATTTTCGGGTGTTTAAAGCTCAATATTTTGATACACACACACACACACATCCATACCCCTCACCATACTGTCCACTATTCATCACTATACCTTTACATGTTCAAACCCATACCCTTTCTCCATTTATAAATCGTGTTTTATCGAAAAGAATTGGTTTGAAATTTTCAAACTAAATCATCGCTTAATCGAATGATCTACATTCATTAGAGCCAATCCATGCCATTTCAGGCGAAGTCTCCAACTAGGAAAATATGGAGCTCAGGGCATTGAAGGTTTCAACGGATGGATTATCATATGGCGTTGCATGGTGGCATTAGTTTTTAGATGAACGGAGAAAGAGGATTCGTCGATTGCAGAGTTTTGGTGGACTTTCAGGTGATAGGGTCTTAAGGGGAGATGCCAATGAAGGAAAGGGCAAGGCGCTGGTAAAGTTTTGTGGCCAACGATTGCTTGCGACGGCGGTTAGGGAGGTACGATCATCGTTTAGTTTTAGGGGGAAAATCTGGGTGATGGCAACGAGAGAGGCGGTGGCACCGCAAGAGGAGGGACAAGCGAAAGCGGGGAGTTCAATGGTCAAGAAGAGGGGCGCCTGGTGTCGCGTGGCAGTGAGAAGAGGCGATCGAAGTGGGGGCCAGGGTTTCATTCGTATACAAGAGTGAAGGAGAAGGGGGATTTAGTTTTAATCTAGGTAATTAATTTCTTAATGTAGGATTAGTGGAATATTTATATTAATTTAATTATATAGTTTTGTAAAATCGTGGGATTAGACAAGGTGACCCTCATATGGAATGGTTCACCTTACAGATGGGTTGACATGTTTTCAAAAGTTCATTCAACCTATATACAATATTTATCCCAATGTAACCCATTTTATATATGCTGATGACTTATTAGTGGTGATTAAAGGCAATTCAAAGGCCATTGATCAGGTCAAGTCCATTTTCACTGACCTAGAGCTGCTGGCTGGGCTTAAATTGAATGAACTAAAAACCAAATGTTACTTTAATAAATTCTGCGCTCATTAGCAGGCTCTGCTAGAGAGTTTGGGTGTCTCAAAGGGTCATCTTCCAGTCAAATATTTGGGGATGCCGCTTTCTAATAACACAATCACTGATTCGGAATGTGGTAAGCTTGTTGATGATATTAGAGACAAATTACAAGGGCGGAGATCCAAACTACTGTCTTTTGCAGGCAGAGTTGAACTGGTTCATATTGTTATCACATCCAAGGTTAGGTTTTGGCTGCAATCCTTTCAAATCCCTATCCGCTCTATTGCAAAAATAATTTCTGTATGTGCGAACTTTATTTGGAAGGGGAATGCACAAAGTTAGTTACCTAGATATTTATAAAAAGAAAGATGTAACGAACCGAAAATTTCTATCCCAAAATTTCCAGATAGTTAGGAAAGAAGAAAAGAGAATGAAAAGAAGCAGAAAACAAGTCTCAGAAACCTCGTATTCGCAGCGGAGAAAATATAATATCAAATAAAATAACAGTTTTACAAAGAAGAACTGTGTCAGTACATTAACATTTTTATACATCAGTTACAACTTTTACACAACATTGGACAGTTTAAAACAACATGTCCTAGGTATACAACTATATAACAAAGCTGAAACACTCTATACGTTTCTGCCATCTAGCTCGCCTCCTGAGCTCCAAAATGACCTTACATGAAAATCTGTAATACTCAGTCTGACCCGAGCATTACATCAAAGTAATACCCGGGTCAGGCTGGAAACCAGCGTGAGTAAACCCATCTAACATGGAATACAAAAGCATACAACTGATATGAACCCGGGGTAACTTATATCAATTTACAAGTTCACGAGTCGTTATAGACATCACTTACATCACACATCAAATTTCTAAGTACAAAAACTTAGATTAAATGGTCTAGTTTTATTAAATCATTTTATTTTAGTTTATTGATTTCATATCTCAATCTATAAAGAATCGAAATGGTTTCGGATACTAAATAATACCCGACTCCGGTCTGTTCGAATTCAATGTCATCTTGACCCAAGTTATTCAAGTTAAATAAAATTCAACTTTAAATAAGATGTCACTTATACATAGCGATTCATCAACGATAGATAACCACACTATCACTATCTATCCAAACAATATCAGAAAACATTTCATATCAGAGATATCAACCAATTCAAGGCATTACATTATTCAATCGTTCATAAGCAAGATTGATCACTTCCCAAATTAATTTAATTTATCTCTAATTAAATTAATCACAAACTTAATCACTTGGATTACCTTTACTTAACATTAATTAATTACAAATCAATTAATTAATCATCTTTTAATTATCCATCTTAATCAATTCCCTTGACTAATTATCCTTTAATTATAATGATTAATTAACTCTCAATTAATTACACAAATTTATTAACCTTCACCCATACATTAAATAATCCATTAATTACTCTTATAAAGTAATTAACAATGATTTATTTATCCTTAATTAATTACTCAAATTAATTATCCTATAATCACTTAGATTGATTAATTGTCCTTTACTCATTAACTATCTAACCATTAATTAGTACCTTAATCAATCAATCCTTGGGTTACTTATTTTAAGTAATTAATCCTTAATTACTTCCATTAAGTAATTTCTCTTCAATTAATTAATCCATCAAGTAATTATCTCATTGGTTAATTATTCTTAATTAACCTTTAATTATTAATAAATTTAACCTTTAATTACTAATTAAATTAATTAATCCTTAACAAATTTATCTTTTAATTACTTATATTAAGTAATTATCATTTAAGCAATTTATCTCTAAGTAATTTGTCCTTAATTACGAATTTATTAATCTCTAATTAATGAATTCAAAATTAATTAATTAACCGCCCTTTTTATCATTAATTAAATAAATTAATTACTCTTTAATTACCTTATTAATCCAATTAATCCTTAATCATCCAAGGTCTTAATTACCCTTAAGATAAACCATTTATCTTTGAACTTAACTTCCTTAATTAAATCACTTAATTTTAAAATAACTTGAGTATTTAACAACGTAAGTTAACCAATCATACCACTTCTTAAATCAAATATTTTAAAACACTTATCGTATAATAGTTTTAAACTAAATTCATTTTAATTTTTTTTAAAACTTTTTTATATTTAACTTTAAAAACTGTTTAAATTAAACTTCGGGTCCAACCCGTATAGTACTCGAGTCTTTACCCAAGAAAACACTTTATTTTTATTTATTTTTTAAAAAAAACCCGGAACATCACTCACAAGAAAATCTCGAATTTACACTCGAGCATAACAGCCGTAACTCCGAGTACCCTTTCGAGCAAAAACCTCCACCCTGATCTCTCCACTTCTTCTTGCTGTTTCTTTTTAATCTGCTATGAGTTGAAGAATGCTCACGCGAAAAATCATGAAGCAACACCTGTGCCCAGCCTTCCTTTTCCCGAGACAAAAACCGAAGGAAAACTTCACTAGCAAAACTGACACAACAGATATGCTGTGCACCTGCACCCATTAACGACGACCGATCGGTCTCCTCGTTCACCTTCGACATGACGCCTACGGCCTTCTCTTCTCATCCCGATCACCAAAACTTAAGCAAAATCTTAGAAATTGAATTGAGCAATCGGGAACAACTGAAACAAAACCAGTCGACCCATAACCTCCGCAACCTAACTCCTCCGATCAACAGAAACTACGATGCTCCGCCTACAAGTTCGCCGAAGTCCATACTTTGTTTTCCCCATGACCGGTGAACTCCAGTGCTCCATTGACATCGCAAAACCACTGCGAAAGCAGACATACCCTTCAGCTCTCAAAACCCTACAGCGACGATGCCCCACCGCAGCTTAAAAATCCACTGACCATTTTTACCCACGTCGCCGATCACCAAGCTTGCTTCATCAACAACCCCAGCCCCCAAAACCACACCATCTACCAGAATTCGCTTGAAACCCAATTAACATTCATCTCCAAATTTCCTTTGATTTATCACCATAAAAATCATGATTTAATTTTTATAAATCTTAGATTTCGAAAACTAAAACGATTATATACTTAAATCTTGATATTATTCAAGGTGAATTTCTGATATAATTTACATACTACTGTTTTTATTTCTTTTTATTAAATCTAGCCTCAAATTTAGCTTGCAATTATTTTTAAAATTCATGCCATGTTATAAAAACCATAACATGTTACATTTTATCCTACAGAAGATCAGAAAAGGAATAATAATTTCTTTCAGATTTTGAACCCTGTACATAATAACAGAACAATATCTTGCAAACAAACAAGCACACCCATTCGATTTATCATATGTACACATATGATCATATAAAATAATAATGTAATCACTTCAAGATTCTCTGCATGCAACCAAACTGAGAATAGATTAAAAGTTTGTTTTCTCATCTTGCATCATTTGAACAGAGCAGTTTGGGAGTTGTTTTGAAAAAAATGCTTTGCAACTAGAAGATTTTGAACTGCAATGATTTTCAAAACTGAATTTGATGAGTTGCTTTAAGCTTTGAATTTTGATTCGTTCTTGTTAACTGAGTGGATCTGAGGTTATAGATTTCCAGGTCTGAGATTAACTTGGCTAAAAGATGTGATCTTCTTTTGAACTTTGAATTTGCAAGAAGATGACTTGAATCTTGATTTAGTTTTTTTTTTGAATTTGTTTACAGGTTTTGGTAATGGTTTATTTCTTTTGTTTTTTTAGAAAAATGAGAGGGAAAAAATGAGTGAAGATGAAGAAGTAAAGTTACATAGATTTAATTTTTTTGATTTATTAAAATTAAAGAAAATAAAATAAAAAAGTCACAGTTGTACAATTTAACACCATTTGTCAATATAATATAAATTTTCTTACACATGTTAATAATTACTTCATAATTAAACACTTGTATTATTATTTCATTTATTTTAAAAGATTTTTAAAAGCTTTTTAAATTAATTTTCCTAATTAATTAATATGATTGTAAATTAATAAAGCCTTTTCTAAATTTATATATAAATTTTGAATTCAAATTTAACACAAATATATATATATATATATATATATATATATATATATATGAATAATATCAAATTTATTTGTTAAAATTCTTGTCTCATGGATTACACTCATTAACTTATGTTTTTGTACAATTTTTAAATTATATTTTCTAATTTTAAAGAAAATGTTTTACACCCAATATACATTAAATAAATTACCTATATATATATTATTTTAAAATCCAAATTATTTTAATAAGGTATTCATTTAGATTTTAAATTCAAGTTTCTAATTCAGACTCGGATTCAAATTCAAATTTGAATTACAATCCATTTATTTATTATTGAGTCACAGGTTCTATGAAGGTTTTGATTTCTGACAAAGAAATAAAGATGATCGACAAAACAAAGACATCAAGGCTATAAAGAGGCACAAAAGAGCTACATATGGTACTCTAGATTATAGGTTGATTATTTGATATTGTAATAGTGATAAACTTGTTAAAATCTATCCTCAAATAATCATGCATTTTAATATAATTAATATATATATATATATATATTTGAATTACATTATACATTCACTGTGCAAAGTATCAGAAACCGGTCGACCGGTAGTAAAAGAGGCGGTCGACCGTTTCTGTATAATATGCACAATGAACGTGCACACATGCACATAACGACTATATATTTGAAATCCTGTCTACTGGTCATTTTTTGACCTGTCGACCGTTTTTAAACAGAGGGCAACCTTTCCCAAAAGACACTTCCTTCTCCAATGGTTGCATCTCTTACCTTTCATCAATGATCATAACTATTAATGGCAACTGTTCACAAAGAGTTACAACTATTTTTCTCTATATATACTCATCTAAATCATTGATTCAAGACACATGAAAACATATTCTTTTTACTCTAATTTCTGATCTTACTACTCCTACATTCTAAAAGCTCTCAATTATTTTAATTGCTTATTGAATCATTGAAATTATTTCATATCTTTTGATTCAACAAAGTAATATACTTTCCTTAATCTTCATAAAACATCATTCACATATTTTGAGGATAAGATTATAGGAAATTTGTACTACAAGTGACAAAACTGTGTTAGCAAGAACACATACCGTCAACAAACAATTATATTCATCGTTGTTGAAGTCCTCGGTGTTGTAAGAGGCAAGTGTTGAAGTCCTCAGTGTATTAGAGGCGTGAAATCCCGTTCGTTTGCTCGGGTGTTGTAAACCTGTTCCTCCGGGCGAAGCGAGGTAGTTAATAGTGAAAATCCAGATAGAAGTCTGGGACTGGACGTAGGACGGTGCTCCGAACCAATATAAAAATCTCTGGTGTGATTTTTCTATTTTTATTTACTTTGCTACTATCATCTATTTTCCGCATTTATATTATAGTCCATAATACACAATCCGTGTGTACTATATTAGCACGTGCACGATCACACACTTTTCATTTGAGTTTCATCCGGGCTCTTTCATCAAGTTTGATGATTTCACATCTTATGGAATTCGTAGGTTAGCAAATAACTCCAATCTTACTCCATTGCTCGATTTTTCAGAAAATAGTGTGGAAATAAATCACTTGATGTTAAAATTATTCTATGCCAACATGAACCTGGACGAGTATAAACCTGATAATCCGAACGGAGTCATTTGGTCTGTCGTCTGTGGCAAACAAATTTTTATCACTCATGATAGGATTGCCTCTATACTTGGTATACCAAATCGAGGCGATGAGTTTTCATCTAATTTCTGTGAAGTCTTCACGCGCAATAGCATCAATCATCAGTTCATAGAGGATAACAGTGATGGCACAAAATCTATTGGACTTCGCCCCGCCGCCAGGCTACTACATCGCGTCTTGATGCATTCTCTGTTTCCTAGACTAGGAAATTACGATGCTGTATATAAATAAAACTTCAAGGCTCTCTATGCTATTTATAGGGATATCCAAATCAATTGGGTTCATATGCTATTTGACGAGATTCTCAAGGTGAACAACTCTTCGCGACCTCATTTTTTCTACAATGAATATATCATGCGTATTTTGCTAGCTTGTGGGGTAAAGCCTCCTGACTCTGCCACCTCGAAACCAAAATGTATTGATTCCATAACCATCAAACACATGAAGCTTCCTCCTCCTTACCTTGAGATTATGCCGTTTGAACAATGGCAACAAAGAGGTACATCAAAACAACCAGCTACTTCCCCTCGACCTCGTTCCGACGAAGTTAAAATGTTGAAATCAAAATCCACGACAAAAGAATCACTTGAAACTATTGCGCGTAATCAATTCTTGCTTGAATCAAGACTCAAGCGCATGGACACGAAAATTGATAAACGCTTCAACAAAGTCAAGTCATTCTTTGGTATTTTATGGGATGCTATTTCATGTAGCACATCCATCTCCGCTCAAGACCCAGGCAAACGTCCTGCTCCTCCTGCTTTTACTTGGTCAACATCAGAGGAATCTGCTGTTACTAGTGGACATGGTCGTGGAGAATCATCTAGAGAGGAAGAGGAAGAGGAAGATGATGATGATGAGGAGGAAGAAGATATTCAAGAGGAGACAGCTTCTGACTCATCCTAGTTTCTATTTTCTATCTCTATATTTTGGTTCAGTAATTTAAAACATCATTCGACACTTGTACTAAAAAGTGTCGTTACTTTTATTCGTACGATATTATGGTATGTATTAAACTTTGGTATGTTTGGATACTCGGGTATGTTTGGTGTGAATGATAATCCTATATTATGCGGTATGTTATATTCTGGTTAATATACTCCTATATTATTACATTATCTATTCCTTTTTGTCGATGACAAAGGGGGAGAAGGTGCTAACAATTATTTGCAGGAATATAAATATATATAGAATACAAATAAAATCTCGGAGATCACATATTCAGGGGGAGATTCAGAACTTCAGATATATTGTCATCAATCAAAAAGGGGGAGAATGTTGAGTCACAGGTTCTATGAAGGTTTTGATTTCTGACAAAGAAATAAAGGCGATCGACAAAACAAAGACATCAAGGCTATAAAGAGGCACAAAAGAGCTACATATGGTACTCTAGATTATAGGTTGATTATTAGATATTGTAATAGTGATAAACTTGTTAAAATCTATCCTCAAATAATCATGCATTTTAATATATATATATATATATATATATATATATTTGAATTACATTATACATTCACTGTGCAAAGTATCAGAGACCGGTCGACCGGTAGTAAAAGAGGCGGTCGACCGTTTCTGTATAATATGCACAATGAACGTGCACACATGCACATAGCGACTATATATTTGAAATCCTGTCTACTGGTCATTTTTTGACCCGTCGACCGTTTTTAAACATAGGGCAACCTTTCCCAAAAGACACTTCCTTCTCCAATGGTTGCATCTCTTACCTTTCATCAATGATCATAACTATTAATGGCAACTGTTCACAAAGAGTTACAACTATTTTTCTCTATATATACTCATCTAAATCATTGATTCAAGACACATGAAAACATATTCTTTTTACTCTAATTTCTGATCTTACTACTCCTGCATTCTAAAAGCTCTCAATTATTTTAATTGCTTATTGAATCATTGAAATTATTTCATATCTTTTGATTCAACAAAGTAATATACTTTCCTTAATCTTCATAAAACATCATTCACATATTTTGAGGATAAGATTATAGGAAATTTGTACTACAAGTGACAAAACTGTGTTAGCAAGAACACATACCGTCAACAAACAATTATATTCATCGTTGTTGAAGTCCTCGGTGTTGTAAGAGGCAAGTGTTGAAGTCCTCAGTGTATTAGAGGCGTGAAATCCCGTTCGTTTGCTCGGGTGTTGTAAACCTGTTCCTTCTGGGTGAAGCGAGGTGGTTAATAGTGAAAATCCAGATAGAAGTCTGGGACTGGACGTAGGACGGTGCTCCGAACCAGTATAAAAATCTCTGGTGTGATTTTTCTATTTTTATTTACTTTTCTACTATCATCTATTTTCCGCATTTATATTATAGTCCATATTACACGATCCGTGTGTACTATATTAGCACGTGCACGATCACACACTTTTCATAATATAAGATTATTTTACAAAGTCATATAGTTGTCATCATCAAAATGGGGGAGAATGTTTAAAAAAAAACAATTTTAGTATTTTGATGATAACAACTATATGACGATGCTACCAATTTGTTTGTTAAGTATTTTTAGGTCGAGCACCCATATGATGCATAATGGAGTTCAAATCTATATAAAAGAATAGAAAAATATGGAGCACAAGAACATAGTGCGAAGGACACATTCACTTTAAAGACCGGTTAGCAGTTTATATTTTGGCACTACAATAGAAGAAAAACAAAAGGTTGAAAATATGGAAAAATGTAAATTGAAAATTAAATAGCTGATGATGGGTATTGAACCCAGGACATCAGGTCCATTACATCATGCAAGCTTTTGAAATGAAAGCAGTTATAAGTGTGGACGAAAGCCACTAATAAATAGCTGCAAAATAAAAAGGCTACGGAAAGTTTCGAACCCAAGATGCTAGGGGCAACAACGGACTTCCATACCACTACACCAAAGCCGTAATTGTTAATTGTATAGGCAGCACATATTTTATTCTCTAGACAAGCGAAATTAAATTATGGAAAAATATGGCAAAGGTGGGATTCGAACTCTGGTCCTCAAACAAGAACGCACGCACCCTTCCACCATGCCACAACGGCTATTGAACAGACATGTACTAATGGTTTTATATAATCATTATAAAACGAATAGCCATGGACCATTTCCAAGCCTTCTCTTAAAATTCAATGGACGCATCTCTTTCAAACCAACATTTATGAAGGATTGCAACTTTTATTGGCTTTCATTCACTCCTATATAAGCCATCTATCATTTCAAAATCAACAACAATCCTAATCTCTAACACCTTTCTCATATTGCTTACAAACGCTACAAATTCAATATTTATTTCAAAAGCAAACTTAGACCAACCCACTTTCACTCCATAATATTTGAGTACGGTCTTAATTCACTTCCTAACCTCTGCACACTTATTCTGCATCATTTTTGTTGGTTATAGAAGTTGTACTTCAGTTCGACTACTCAGTGTATTGAAGACACAATATATAGTCAAGATTATTTCTTTGTAAAAGAAAATATTGAAGTCCCGTTCGGCTGCTCGGGCAAGTGTACTGAAATCCTGTTCTGCTGCTCAGGTGCCTATTCCTCCGGGCGAAGTGAAGGTGATAGTTAGTTGAAATTCCAGAAGGAGTCTGGGACTGGAAGTAGGACTGGAGGTCCAAACCAGTATAATTTTTTTGCTGTGATTGCTTCTTGCTTTACTTTTTATTCGCGCTGCTATTATATTTATATTGCTGCTACTGTGATTACTGCACGTCAACTCCGTATCTATATATTTGGCCATCATCGATCCAGTGCATAACGACTAACATTTATTTAAATCAATACTAATTCAAATTTAAAATCACTCAAAAATATATATTAAACAAACACACATTCAATATATAAATTTTAAGTAATTATATTAGGAGATTACCAATATTTATCCAGTTATTAAAATCCAATTTTATTTAAGATATTTATATTTCAAAATTTATAATAGATTCAAATTTATTTATACTCCCAGATATCAGAATTTTATCTGTTCAACAGAATAAATCAGTTAATTATTCACTTATCAGATGTCCAGAAATCCAGTTTATCACAAAAGAGGAAGGAGGAGTTGGGATGAAAAACTTATATGAGTTAAATAAAGTCTATGGATCGAGGCTAGCATGGAATGTTCTAACATCTAAAAACCTATGGTCTGGTTGGATGAGATCGAGGTACCTTAAAGATAACTTTTGGACCTTAAAAATTGATAATAATGCCTCTGTTACCTAGAAAAATATTTTAAAAATTAGGAATGAACTACAAACTTATATAAATAGAGAAACTGCCAATGGGAATAACACTGATTTGTGGAAAGACCCTTGGTTGGAATCATAAAGTTTTATTGATAAATTAGGCCGGGACTCCTTTTCAGCCTATGGGACCCCTACCTGTAAAGTTGCTGAAATTGTAGAGAATGGCAAAGGGCATTGTGACAGGAATCTACTTAGCACAAATTACAAAGAGGAAATTTAGTGCAAAGACATCAAAGTCGATAGTATAGAGGATTTCTGGATATGAAAAAGCAGTTCAAATGGCCAGTTCAAATTCAAAGATGCGTAGGAGGACTCGAGAGTCAAATTTCCTTTGGCTAATTGGACTAAGGTGGTCTGGAGCATATCTAATAATAAAAAATGGCACACACTTTGTGTAAGGCCTTACTTAATCGACTGCCAACTAAGGACAGACTACACAAATGGGGCATCCTGGATGAGACAATATGCAATCTTTGCAACTCTGCTGTGGAAACACACGATCATTTGTTCTTTGAATGTTCTTATAGCAAATGTGTGTGGTGCATGCAAAAAATTAGATGTTACAAAATAACCATGCTCAGAATCTCAAAGATGAAGTGGCTTACCTAAATTATGTGAGCAACCTCACGAAGTTGATGCAGGCGACGGGCAAAATTAGCCTCACAATCACCTTGTGGCACCTCTGGAGAGAGCGGAACAACCAGGCTTTCAATAACAAACACCAAGATGCATTAGTTCCCACAAGACAGATTGATCGACACATTAGCATGCTAATTGGAAGGATAGGGAAGAAGAATCTTACCAATTTAACGGCACAAGAAGGACAACTAATGGCGACGTCGAAGTTGATGGAATTGAACGAACTAGCTCAATCAACGATTTGGGAGCCACCATGACTTAGCCCTAAATTAGGAATATTGCTGTGTAAAGTGGCCGAAAGTGCTATTGTATTAAAAGCTATTTTCTGTACGTAGTTGGGGATACGAACGATTTTGTTCTGCTTTGAGCCGCATAGCCTAGTTTTGCAATAAAATTAACCCAATTTCAAAATTTTTTTTGTAAAATCAATATCCTGTTTGTTCTTGGTCCAAATCGAGCGTGATGAGTTGCATTGTACTCGTATCAACGAATTCTACGTTTTGGAATTGAATTGGTGACATTAAGAGCTTATGGAATTTTAACGTCGAATTTGAATGTCATTCGAATTCAAACGAAACCAAAACGCCTCGACAACAACTGGAGTTTCGGTGAGTTAAAAATTGCCTTTTTGGTTAACTAGTAATGTTATATAGCTGATAAAAAGTATTAATCAGATGTTTAGATGTTTATCTGTTGATTGTTTGGCTTTGATGAATTGTCGCTTTTGAAAGCGGTCAATATATGGAATCAATTGCAGGGGAACAGTTTAGAGGGTTCCAACATGATTCCTCATCACTATTGATTGTGTGCGTGTGTGCGCGCGCGCGCGTGTGTGTGTGTGTGTGTGTGTGTGTGTGTGTGTATGCTTATATATATGAGCCGTAATGCGGGGGGAGGGGAAGGAGGATGGGGGACAGGTTACAGGGATAGAACAACATTCCTCGCCATTGTTGAAATGTTTATATAATATTCCTGTTATATGAACTTTTGAAAATCAAACCTAATGTTGACACTATGGGTTATGACATTGTTATGTGCTCAAATTTAAACCGTATAGTAATAGGAAATCAATTGGTTAAACGTTTGGAAGCTATTGGCCTCAAATTATTATTTTCAAATACTATAAATATCCATTTGGGTTGGAGTTGATTTTGAGATGGAAAATGATTTAAAGTCTAAATTTGGTGTTTTCAAAAATATTTTGTTTTAAAAGGATTTAATTTCTATTTTACTCTAACCCTATTATATGTCTTTTCTAAGTCATTTAGAAATGATTTAAAAGATTATTTATTTATGTCTAATATTGTCTTAAAGATTATTTCTTTATATTTAATATTATTTTAAAGTTATTTATCAATATTTTAATATTTTGAAAAGCTAATTATTTAAATAATTAATATGGTTTTAAATTAATAATAATGTTTTATTATTACTATTTGTAATAATGTTGAATATTTATTTTTATTATTCTATTAATAATGCTTTGATATTATTAATTATTATTTTTAAGATGTTTTGAAGTTAGTAATTATTATTTATTTATAATATATATTATTATATATAGTGATTTGAAGTAAATGATTATTATTTATTAGCAAATGTTTTCAAAGTTTATAAATATAGGTTTATAAATGGTTTCAAAGATTTATAAAATAATTTTATAAATGGTTTTTATAGATTTATAAAAGGAGTTTTATAAATACTTTTTATGGATTTATAGTGAGTTTGTAAAGGATTTGAAAAAATGTATAAAAAGAATTTATAAGTGATTGAAATTTATAGAAGAGATTATAAATGATTTTTAGAGATTTATAAAGTGATTTATAAATTGTTTTAGAGATTTATAAATAGCTTATAGATGATTTTAGAATTGAATAAATAGAAAATATTTCTCAGTTTTGTAAATATACTCATACCCCATTGAGCTGAATATATGAGTATATTTTCTAAGTTGTGAAATGTACCATTCGTGGATATAATTATACGTTGAGATAGGTATATGGATATTTTTCAAAGGATTGAAAATGTAGGGTTGTGGGTATATCTTTGCAAAGGTACTTTTATACATGTAATTTAAAAAGTGATTATAATTAATGTAAAGATTAATTTAAGAGGTTAGTGGTTGCTTATGTTTTCAACCAATGTTGGTTATTACAATGAAATTAAATCCTTGATTTGAATGGGTATTTGTTGATAGTTAAGCAAGACCATCAAATATGGACCAAAAACATAACTTTGTAAATATCTAGGAGAAACACATGAGTTATATGGCACAGTCATCTTCAATGATGTTGTACTATGTGTATAAGTCTTGTTTCGTTCTCCTAGGACAAATGATAAGGAAATCCATCCACTAACGGTCAGGAGGCGATCTCCGCTCTTATCTTTGAATATTTATTTCCAAAAAAACCTAGGTTGAGTTTATCGAAATCTAACGAATGTTGTTTCGAAGAGACCGGGATCAGATATGTTATCCGAAAACCACTTCAATTTAACTCAAGCGTTTCGAAGTGAATACATCTTGGAGATGATGGAATTTGAAGATGGTGCACTTTGGAGTGTAAGGGCTTCTTGCTATTAATCCTAGGAGGGATTCTAAAATGGATATAATAAAAGTAGTGCCTTTGGTTCGTTCTCTCTTGAACGACTTGTATGGATGATGTCACGACCCAAATTTCAACGTTCGAAAATCGACATCCGTACTTCACTTGTACTCGAATGACGCAGATTCAACCGATGAAATTCGACCCGTGCCGGAGCTTATAACACATTAAGTACAACATAGTAGAAGAAAACAATGAAATAATATCATTGATATATAACATTTGATACAATATTCAGATACAATGATGATACAATTGAGATATCGATACAAAAATCAAAGACAAGATACAACAGCGGAAAGATATAATATAAGCTTGAACTCCAAAGAAGGAACTCTAACATCAACTGCAACTCCAAAGCACCAATCCAGAAATAGCTCGAACTCCCATTCAAGTTGAACTAAGCAAGGTCAGCCATGAATGCTGAAGTGTAGCAAATGTGATCCACAAATCCAAAGGGCTTTGAAGGCTATTGAATCTATTCCTACTATTCGACTATCTGAAAAACCCAATTCTAGACTGCCCATGTGGAAAATTATGGGCACGTAGAGTTTAGGAAGGGAACAATAAACTCCGGGTCAATCATGCGACTGGTATGAGCAAAAAAACAGTTTTATCTTAAAACAAACATCAAAGAATTTTAAAATATTGAAATCCGCAATGCTTTTTGGAAAATAAAACTGCCATAAGGCCTCCCGCCACACACACAATGCATGCACACACTTGGAGGAGATTTCTCCTTATGACAGTAAAAAATGCTTGATACACGAAAACCATTTGATATTATTATTAGTGCATAGTGCAGAAAACATTTCGAAAGTATAATATTAATCTTAGCCAGTATACCACATTTCGTCGTATGCCTACTATAGCTACCATGTCCAATAGCAGGTTATCACCACATTCCATGGCAGGTTATACAACTAAAACCGTACATGGCGCATATTGTTTCTTTGGATTTCCAACAAATGGTCAGGCTAAGGAACTTCCTTACCGAAATAGGTACGCCTCTGGAAGGACGCCCTCGAGAACCTAACCGGATCTTTGCTAACACAATGCCGACGTTACCTCACACTTTAACCAAGCTATAACATTGGTAACTACCACATAAGTATGCCATCCTCGATCGTTACCAACCTTTATCCGAGGGCCCTCAACCAAAAACCACACAACAATAACTATGCAGCAACCACATATGCAAATATCTGGGCTCCATACCATGATACCACCTTTTATCCAGAAGGAAATGGACACACCCTAGGGGCGCGACCCCTAAAAACCTTGCTGCAACATTCCTGTTCCGACCATTTTCGGGGTGTGAGGTCCTGATGCAGTCTCATCCACAAAGCTACGCTTTTACACAAAGCCATGCTTTGATCAACAAATGATCAGCAGCGCTTCGTATGCCACATTACCAAATTGGGAATGTATCACTAGTAACCATCAACTACATAACCTCTGAGCTCGTACGTCTTAGAGAAGGGTGTTAAGCTAAGAGAATAAATCTCTGCCACCAAACAGAAATGTATTTGATAGAAACCAGCTTTACATCTCAAAGTGTAACGTCAGACACACATCCATACAAGTCTGTTCCGGGTTCGAACAGAACCGAAGGCACTTCCAAAGAAGCCCTAGCACTTTGGGAATTCCCAATCCCGATCGGACTCCTGATCACATATGGAGATCTCTATACCGGGCGCTAATCGATGCAGAGTCATTCGACGGGTTATCCTTTCATTCTCGAGACTACCCGGTCTTCACCACCGGTCTTCAAATGCTATCCATAACGTCGTATCATTATTCGAAATGGGTATTATGACACTAAGGTCCTCTCCCGGCTAAACCGAATGATAAGCGCAATATTTAAAAACATATGGATAACGGGATTTCAGTTAAGTCACAACTTTAAAACCCAAAACTTTTCTTTTCAAATGGTTTAAACCAATTACCATTTTCAAAACTTTAAACAACAAGATTCATTTTACAAGGTTCACCCATCTTTCACAAAGATTTATTCACAGATTTCAAAACAATTTCCACTTCAAATCGGATTAACTCATCCAATCTTTAAATAAAAGATAATTCATAGCTTTCAAAACCATTTCCCAAGATTCATTCATAACTTAGAAAACCAAGTTCAATTCAAACTTGAAATTCCTTTAACATAAATTGGAAATTCTTTCCTTATATGAAAGCATTTATTATTTGAAAGCAAATAGTTTTTGTTTTGGAAAAATCTGATTACATCTTCCCGAGTTAAAGCCCTTAAATCTTGGGTTAAATTTAGATTTCCAAAAACAATACTTTTGAAATGGTTTAAAGCACATATAAACATATTTATAACTTATATAACCTTTTTAAACCATAGTTCTCAACATAGAATTCAATTTCAATTCTTGAATTTAAATTCAAATCAAACTACCTAAATTTCAAAACTTTATTAAGTTATTCAAAATAACTTTTATCTTTGAAATTCCTTTTCAAAAACTCTTCATATTAAACCCAATTCCATTTCCAAAACCACTTGGATTAAAAATTTATCTTTTAAAACCATTTTAAAAATCCATGACTTAACCAATTTCCTCGTGCAATCCATATTTGTGTGTGTATGGTGTAGTCCAAGGGTTTTACACAATAGTGCAACAACATCAATCATCACATCATAGATTAAAGCACATCAATATCGATAAGCGGTATAATCTATAACACTTACCTTTATTCATAGATTCACGGATAAATGTATCATGGATAAACTGAATAAATAAATAAATTGCACACGGCTCAGTTCATAGAACAGAATATTACAATCCAGAGATAACAATCAATTCAAGGCATTTCATACAATGCAAACATTCATAAGAAATCCAAGCATTCAATAATCATTTATAAACATGATTAATTAATTATTTAATCCTAAATTAATTCAATTTTAGTTAATTACTCAATCCTTATTCATTAATTACAAATTATTTAATATTAATTAATTAATTAATTAATCCTTAATTATCCATCTTAATTAATTACCCTTAATTAATTAGTCCTTAATTAATCACATTAATTAAATTAGCTTTTAAGTTAATTACATAATTAATCCTTAATTATAAATAAATCAACTTTAATTAATAAATTAATCAATCCCTAATCATTAAATAATTAACCCCTAATCATTTGTTCTTAATTAATTAATGAACATTTAATTAATTATCATTTAATTAATTATCCTTAATTAATTAAACAAACTAATTACTCCTTAATTAGTTATCATTCCTTTATCTCCTTCATTAATTAATTAACCTTATGTTAGTTACATAATTAATTGTCCCTTGATTACATTAAGTAATTACGAATTAATTAACTTTTAAATCATCAATTAATCAACCTTTAAATTATTAAGAAATTAACCTTTACTCACTTATTAAATCTTTTAAATTACAAATTTATTAACCAACCCTTAATAAATTACCCCTTTTATTAAGTAATTATTCTTTAATAAATCTTATTAATTAATCCTTCTTTAAGTAATAATCTTTTAATTAACCACCTTAACTTAAACCTTTAAATTTAATCTAAGATTTAAAAATCTTCATTCTTTAATTATTTACTTAATAACAAAATTAAGTTTAAATAAAAACTAAACTTTTCAAAGACAAAGATTATATACTAAAAACATTTTAAACTCAAATAAATTTTATTTTTCAAATCTTTAATAAATTCCATCTTTATTAAAAACATTAATTATTTTTAAAAGAAACGGTTAACAAATCATTTAACCTTGATTAAGTTTAAATTTTTAAACTTGTCAGAAAATCAAGATTTGGAAACTCGGGTCAAATCCTTAAACACTCCGGCCCGACTTCGAGTCTTTCCCTAAACAACCCGAGTGAAATCCGAGTTCCTATTTTCCTTTCCTCCATATTCCGTTTTACTTTTTTTTATAACTGTTTAACATGGCAACCCATTCATGAATATGCTCGAGTATGTACTCGAGCCAAAAACGAAGCTTCACGAGGTTTACTTCGAGACGATCATCTTATTCTCAACTAACACGACTGACACCACATAAGTGCTGTGCATGTGCACCCTCGCCACGATTACTTCTGGCTGTCGTCAAGATCACCCGTAGGTCATTGGTGACCTCCCCTAAACTTCCGATCATCCAGAGTTTAAGTTCGACCCCAAAATCGAATTCGAGCACATGAACACCCCATCTAGAACAACTCACTCAACAATAACCACTTCGTGCCCACGATCCCGATCATCAGAGTTCACACCTCCACGCTTGAAGACTCGCCTATCCATCCCCTACCTAACCCCCTTGGTCCGGCTTCGATCGATCAACCCATGCCTCCACAATCGCCTCCCAAACCTTGCCGAACCCAAAATGTCCTTAAACCCTAGATTGATGAACGCAAACTGACACATCTATCTATAACAATTCCACTTATTTTTCCCATGATCATCCATCTCCAAGCTATCTTCGATACGAAGTACAACCTAAGAATCATCGACAATCACCAGAGATTGACGAAAGTGTCAATCTCGTTCATCTCATATTTTCTCATAATTTGATAAATTAAAAATCTCGAAATGATATTCAAAAATCATTATTTTCAAATTCGAATTGAGTTATGAAATCAAAATTCAAATTTAAGATCATTAAATTATAACACGTATATGATCTTACTGTAAATTTATTGTTCCAGATAGTTTTACTTGCTAGTTCAACTTGGTAATATTTTTAAAAAGAAGATTTCATGTTGACAAACACATTCCTTTAAGACATTACTAGCTATTAATACTTAGTTGAAGAGAATTTTGATTTCTTTTGAATTTTGTTTGGTCTGTAAAAACAAACAGAGGTCTGTGTATATTTATACAGACATGCATATCTAGTTCATATACATACATACACATGCAGATATTCATACTAAAATTCTTCATGTTAGCATCATCACAGTCATACCAAATCAAGCAACATATATAAATATATTGATGGTTTGAAAGTTTGCTCACCTGGTTGCTAAGACTAGAGAAGCAGATTTAAACCTGGAACTTGATTTTTTGAATTTGACTGGATCTGTTACTTGCATATGATTGAGTTGCACTAAAGTTTGATTTTAATTGATGTCGGGTTGAATTACTTGTTTAGTTGCATTTGCTTGATCAGGGATTGAATTTGAATTTTACTTCAGATCTTCTTTTCCCAGCTTAAAGCTTTTGCTTATTTCCAAATTTTTGCAGATTGCTTTGATCTTCAGGCTTGCTTTTGTTTCTGATTTACTAAGTTTATCTTTGCATTTGATCTGCCTACATAACCTCGTTTGACATGGAACTGATCTTTGTTTTGAATGCTTAACTTTGATCAGCTTTGATTTTTATTTTGTTGTTGCTCCGGCTTGAAACAAATTTCACTGTTTGATTTTATTTTCTTGGATTTAATTTCCAGCCTTTTTTGAATTTCTTTGGTTTTGATTTATTATATTTTTTCTTTGTTTTTTAGAAAATGGTGAAGAGAAAAATAAGCAACATGGTTATTTTCTCTCTTATACATGTTAATAAAAATTTAATTTGAGATAAAACATATATTTGCCACTTGTCTATATTAGTTAACACTTGTAATTATATGTTGTTACTTATTAAACATTTGTCACATGTTTCTTAAATTATGTTTAAGTCCTCACTCTAATTGATTTTACAAATTTGTGTTTTAAACCTTGTTTATAATTAATTTATAACTTTACTTTAAACCCTTCTTTATTTTGAAGTTTGTGAATCATATCTTATTGTTTTTAACATATATATATTTATAAATTATATTTTAGACCTTACTTTATTTTTATTTCACGAAACATGTTTTATCTATTTTATACTTACATATGTGTTATGTATTTAACTTTTTTTATACTTATATTTTCAAAGGATATATTTACAATACCAAACTTTACATTTATGCTAACTATATTTTATTTCAAGTATATAAAAGAAACATAATTTAAATCTTTTTCACATCTCATTTTATATTTTACTTAAATTATTATACTTAAATGGATATCTAAAAATAAATACTAGTGTTGAAAATGCTCAACTTAACTTTTGAGTAGCTATTGAAAATTTTGAACATAAAAATATAACTTGCAAATCAAAACAGATATGTACACACACACACACACATATATATATTAGAAAACAATTTTATATAAAGTTTTCAAACCCAATTCATGATTTAAAACATTTATTTTCAAATTTCAAATTAGAATCTGTTTATAAAATATTTATATTTCCAAATAAAATTCTTTATTAAAAACATATATATCTTTTTTTATTCCCACATTTTCAATTTAATCCATAATTAAGTTTTAAAATTAATATATATTATTCAAAATATTTATCTCTGAATTTCCACTTAGAAATTCAAAAAGAAATTATACTCATTTATATTAATAAACAAACAAATACCTATTTGACTTGGAAAATACCAAATTAATTCACAATTAAATTCAAAAAATCAATTTAATTATCAATTTGCATTTGATTAAAAATCAGGATCGTTACAGATTCCCCCCTTAAGAAAATTTCATCCCCGAAATTTGCCAGGGAGACAACAATGGATGGATATACAAAGATAGAGAATCGACTCATTAATCGAGCTGATTATCTATTCTGTATTTGGCTCACCAAATCAGAATATCATCAATATGAGAACAAACTCATACGATATTTACCAAACACCCATGTCACCCAAATCTACGAAATAAGTAGGGCACTGGTTAGTACGAAGGGATAATTAACCGTTCGTAGAATATATTTAGACCCAAACAATAGATAAATGGATTTAATCTTCCAAAATTCTCAAACACTGGGTATGGATTCCAAACTCAAGTCGGAATACCCCAAAGTATATATAACTTGTCCCTCTTCAGACTTAGACCTATACATCGAAATCGTTTTATCGATACAAATTAATTTTAAGTTTATATTTAATTTACCAATTTATTCCAATAAAATTTCAATTTTGTTAAAGTTAAAAACGAAAAGCTGATAGAAATTTGATGAAGAGAATACGAGATAGGAACTAGAATCTTTTTCTACAATGATTCGCAAGGCCATCACCACACCGAAGCTTCTCTTTGCAACCGCCACGAAGATATCGAAGAATTTGAAATTGAATCAAAAGAGATTGAGAAGAATTGCTTCCTTGTTGTTACAGGTATTGTCCATTTGTAGTGGTACTTTCTGTCCCCTATCTCGTCCTCTTCTTGCACTCATCCTTACTATCAGTGGATAGTAAGAGAATTTACTGAGAGACACGGACTGATATCTTAGGGATATACTCATTCTAGGGTATACTTCACCCTATCTTTAATGAGGTACCTAATGTGTTATACTCCTGAGCTAAAGTTTAAACCTTCAGCTCTGATACCAAAATATCACGACCCAAATTTCAGCGTTCGAAAATCGACATCCGTACTCCACTTGTACTCGAATGCCGTAGATTCAACCGATGAAATTCGACTCGTGCCGGAGCTTATAACACATTAAGTACAACACAGCGGAAGAAAACAATGAAATAATATCATTGATATACAACATTGGATACAATATTCAAATACAATGATGATACAATTGAGATATCGATACAAATATCAAAGACAAGATACAACAGCGGAAAGAGATAATATAAGCTTGAACTCCAAAGAAGGAACTCTAACATCAACTGCAACTCCAAAACACCAATCCAGAAATAGCTCGAAATCCCAATCAAGTTGAACTAAGCAAGGTCAGCCATGAATGCTGAAGTGTAGCAAATGCGATCCACAAATCTAAAGGGCTTCAAAGGCTATCGAATCTATTCCTGCTATTAGACTATCTGAAAAACCCAACTCTAGACTGCCCCTGTGGAAAATTGTGGGAACCCAGACTTTAGGAAGGGAACAATAAACTCCGGGTCAGTCATGGGACAAGTATGAGCAAACAAAACAGTTTTATCTTTAAAACAAACAACAAGAATTTTAAAACATTGAAATTTGCAATGCTTTTTGGAAAATGAAACTGCCATAAGGCCTTCCGCCACACACACAATGCAAGCGCACACTTGGAGAAGATTTCTCCTTATGACAGTAAAAAATGCATGATACACGAAAACCATTTGATATTATTATTAGTGCATAGTGCAGAAAACATTTCGAAAGTATAATATTAATCTTAGCCAGCATACCACATTTTGTCGTATGCCTACTATAGCTACCATGCTCAATAGCAAGTTACCGCCACATTTCAGGGCAGGTTATACAACTAAAACCGTACAGGGCGCGTATTATTTCTTTGGATTTCAAACAAATGGTCAGGCTAAGGAATTTCCTTACCGAAATGGGTACGCCTCTGAAAGGACGCCCCCGAGAACCTAACCGGATCTCTGCTAACACATGGCCGACGTTACCTCACGCTTTAACCAAGCTATAACATAGGTAACTACCACACAAGTATGTCATCCCCGGTCGTTACCGACCTTTATCCGAGGGCCCTCAACCAACAACCACACAGCAATAAGTATGCAGCAACCACATAGGTAAATATCTGGCTCCATACCATGATACCACCATTTATCCAGAAGGAAATAGACATACCCCAGGGACGCGACCCCTAAAAACCTTGGTGCAACATTCCTGTTTCGACCATTTTCGGGGTGTGAGGTCCTGATGCAGTCTCGTCCATGAAGCTATGCTTTTACACAAAGCCTTGCTTTGATCAACAAATAATCAGCAACACTTCGTATGCCACATTACCAAATTGGGAATGTATCACTAGTAACCATCAACTACATAACCTCTGAGCTCGTACGTCTCAGAGAAGGGTGTTAACCTAAGAGAATAAATCTCCTCCACAAAACAGAAATGTATTTGATAGAAATCAGCTTTACATCTCAAAGTGTAACGTTAGACACACATCCATACAAGTCTGTTCCGAGTTCGAACATAACCAAAGGCACTTCCAAAGAAGCCCTTGCACTCCGAGAATTCCCAATCCCGATCGAACTCCCCATCATATATGGAGATCTCTATACCGGGCGCTAATCGATGCTGAGTCATTCGACGGGTTATCCTTTCGTTCTCGAGAGTACTCGGTCTTCACCACCGGTCTTCAAGTTCTATCCATAACGTCGTATTATTATTCGGAATGGGTTTTATGACACAAAGGTCCTCTCCCGGCTAAACCGAATAATGAGCGTAATATTTAAAAACATATGGATAATGGGATTTCAGTTAAGTCACAACTTTAAAACCTAAAACTTTTCTTTTCAAATGGTTTAAACCAATTACCATTTTCAAAACTTTAAACAACAAGATTAATTTTACAAGGTTCACCCATCTTTCACAAAGATTCATTCACAACAAAATAATTTCCACTTCAAATCGGATTAACTCATCCAATCTTTAAATCAAAGATCAATTCATAGCTTTCAAAACCATTTCCCAAGATTCAATCATAACTTGGAAAACCATTTTCAATTCAAACTTGAAATTCCTTTAACACAAATTGGAAATTCTTTCCTTATATGAAAGTTTTTATTATTTGAAAACAAATAGTTTTGGTTTTGGAAAAACCCGATTACATCTGCACGAGTTAAATCCCTTAAATCTAGGGTTAAATTTAGATTTCCAAAAACAATACTTTTGAAATGGTTTAAAACTCATATAACCTTTTTAAACCATAGTTCTCAACATAGAATTCAATTTAAATTCTTGAATTTAAATTCAAATCAAACTATCTAAATTTCAAAACTTTATTAAGTTATTCAAAATAACTTTTATCTTTGAAATTCCTTTTCAAAAACTCTTCATATTAAACCAAATTCCATTTCCAAAACCATTTGGATTAAGAATTTATCTTTTAAAACCATTTTAAAAATCCGTGACTTAACCAATTTCCTCATGCAATCCATATTTGTGTGCGCATGGTGTAGTCTAGGGGTTTTACACAATAGTGCAACAACATCAATCATCACATCACAGATTAAAGCACATCAATATCGATAAGCGGTATAATCTATAACGCTTACCTTTATTCACTGATTCACAGATAAATGTATCATGGATAAACTGAATAAATAAATAAATTGCATGTAGCTCAATTCACAGAACAGAATATTACAATCCAGAGATAACAATCAATTCAAGGCATTTCATGTAATGCAAACATTCATAAGAAATCCAAGCATTCAATAATCATTTATAAACAGGATTAATTAATTATTTAATCCTAAATTAATTCAATTTTAGTTAATTACTCATGAATTAATTACTCAATCCTGATTCATCAATTACAAATTATTTAATATTAATTAATTAATTAATAAATTAATCCATAATTATCCATCTTAATTAATTACCCTTAATTAATTAATTAGTCCTTAATTAATCACATTAATTAAAATAGCTTTTAAGTTAATTACATAATTAACCCTTTATTATAAATAAATGAACTTTAATTAATAAATTAAACAATCCCTAATCATTAAATAATTAACCCCTAATCATTTGTTCTTAATTAATTAATGAACCTTTAATTAATTACCATTTAATTAATTATCCTTAATTAATTAAACAAATTAATTACTCCTTAATTAATTATCATTCCTTTATCTCCTTTATTAATTAATTAACCTTAAGTTAATTACATAATTAATTGTCCCTTAATTACATTAAGTAATTACAAATTAATTAACTTTTAAATCATCAATTAATCAACCTTTAAATTATTAAGAAATTAACCTTTACTCACTCAGTAAATCTTTTAACTTACAAATTTATTAACCAACCCTTAATAAATGACACCTTTTATTAAGTAATTATTCTTTAATAAATCTTATTAATTAATCCTTCTTTAAGTAATAATCTTTTAATTAACCACCTGAACTTAAACCTTTAACTTTTATTTAAGATTTAAAACTCTTCATTCTTTAATTATTTACTTAATAACAAAGTTAAATTTAAATAAAAACTAAACTTTTCAAAGACCAAGATTATATATTAAAAACATTTTAAACTCAAATAAATTTTATTTTTCAAATCTTTAATAAATTCCATCTTAATTAATATTTTTAAAAGAATTGGTTAACAAATCATTTAACCTTGATTAAGTTTAAATTTTTAAACTTGTTAGAAAATCAAGATTTGGAAACTCGGGTCAAACCTTAAACACTCAGGCCCGACTTCGAGTCTTTCCTCAAACAACCCGAGTGAAATCCGAGTTCCTATTTTCCTTTCCTCCCAATACTTCATTTTACTTTTTTTTATAACTGTTTAACACGGTAACCCATTCATGAATATGCTTGAGTATGTACTCGAGCCAAAAACGAAGCTTCACGAGGTCGACTTCGAGACGATCATCTTCTTCTCAACTGACACGGCTGACACCACGTAAGTGCTGTGCACGTGCACCCTTGCCACGATCACTTCTGGCTATCGTCAAGATCACCCGTAGGTCACTGGTGACCTCCACTAAACTTTCGATCATCCAGAGTTTAAGTTCGACCTCAAAATCGAATTCGAGCACATAAACACCCCACCTGGAACAACTCATTCAACAACAACCACTTCATGCCTACGATCCTAATCATCAGAGCTCACACCTCCATGCCTGAAGACTCGCCTATCCATTCCCTTCCTAACCCCCTTGGGTCGACTTCGACCGATCAACCCACGCCTCCGCAATCGCCTCGCAAACCTTGCCGAACCCAAAATGTCCTTAAACCCTAGATTGATGAACGCAAACCGCCACGTCCATATATAACAACTCCACTTATTTTTCCCATGATCATCCATCTCCAAGCTATCTTCGATACAAAGTACAACCCAAGAATCGTCGGCAATCACCAGAGATTGACGAAAATGAAAATCTCGTTCATCTCTTATTTTCTCATAATTTGATAAATTAAAAATATAGAAATGATATTCAAAAATCATTATTTTTGAATTCAAATTGAGTTATGAAATCAAAATTCAAATTTTTGATCATTAAATTTTAACATGTATACGATTCTTACTGTAAATTTATTATTCCAAATAGTTTTACTTGCTTAGTTCAACTTGGTAATATTTTTAAAAAGAAGATTTCATGTTGACAAACACATTCCTTTAAGACATTACTAGCTATCAGTACTTAGATGAAGAGAATTTTGATTTCTTTTGAATTTTGTTTGGTTTGTAAAACCAAACAAAGGTCTGTGTATATTTATACAGACATGCATATCTAGTTCATATACATACATACACATGCAAATATTCATACCAACATTCTTCAAGTCAACGTCATCACAGTCATACCAAATCAAGCAACATATATAAATAATTGATGGTTTGAAAGTTTGCTCACCTGGTTGCATAGAGCAGAGAAGTAGATTTAAACCTGGAACTTGATTTTTGAATTTGAGTGGATCTGTTACTTGCATTTGATTGAGTTGCACTGAAGCTTGATTTTAATTGATGTCAGGTTGAATTACTTGTTTAGTTGCATTTACTTGATCAGGGATTGAATTTGAATTTTACTTCAGATCTTCTTTTCCCAGCTTAAAGCTTTTGCTTATTTCCAGATTTTTGCAGATTACTTTGATCTTCAGGCTTGCTTTTGTTTCTGATTTACTAAGTTTATCTTTGCATTTGATCTGCCTACATAACCTCGTTTGACATGGAACTGATCTTTGTTTTGAAGGCTTAACTTTGATCAGCTTTGATTTTTATTTTAATGTTACTCTAGTTTGAAACAAATTTCCCTGTTTGATTTGATTTACTTGGATTTAATTTCCAGCCTTTTTTGAATTTCTTTGGTTTTGATTTATTATATCTTTTTCTTTGTTTTTAAGAAAATGGTGAAGAGAAAAATAAGCAACCTGGTTATTTTCTCTCTTATACATGTTAATAAAAATTTAGTTTGAGACAAAACATATATTTGCCACTTGTCTATATTAGTTAACACTTGTAATTATATGTCGTTACTTATTAAACATTTGTCACATGTTTCTTAAATTATGTTTAAGTCCTCGCTCTAATTGATTTTACAAATTTTTGTTTTAAACCTTGTTTATAATTAATTTATAACTTTACTTTAGACCCTTCTTTATTTTAAAGTTTGTGAATCATATCTTAATGTTTTTAACTTATATATATTTATAAATTATATTTTAGACCTTACTTTATTTTTATTTCATGAAACATGTTTTATCTATTTTATACTTACATATGTGTTATGTATTTAATTTTTTTATACTTATATTTTCAAAGGATATATGTACAATATCAAAACTTTACATTTATGCTAACTATATTTTATTTCAAGTATATAAAAGAAACATAATTTAAATCTTTATCACATCTCATTTTATATTTTACTTAAATTATTATACTTAAATGGATATCTAAAAATAAACACCAGTGTTAAAAATGCTCAACTTAACTTTTGAGTAGCTATTGAAAATTTTGAACTTAAAAATATAACTTCGAAATCAAAATAGATATGTACACACATTCACACACACACACACACACACACACACATATATATTAGAAAACAATTTTATATAGAGTTTTCAAATCCAATTCATTATTTAAAACATTTATTTTCAAATTTCAAATTATAATCTGTTTATAAAATATTTAGATCTCCACATCAAATTCTTTATTAAAAACATATATATCTTTTTTTTATTCCCACATTTTCAATTTAATCCATAATTAAGTTTTAAAATTAATATATATTATTAAAAATTTTATCTCTGAATTTCCAATTAGAAATTCAAAAAAAATTTATACTCATTTATATTAATAAACAAACAAATACCTATTTGACTTGGAAAATACCAAATTAATCCACAATTAAATTCAAAAAATCAATTTAATTATCAATTTATATTTGATTAAAAATCGAGATCGTTACAGATGAATGCTGACATTATGTCGTCGATTGGAAGGAAATGTAGCATTCCAAATGGTAAATGCGATATAATGGTAAAATATAGCCTCAAGCCTCATCAATTGGGAAATGATAAAAATCAAGCATGCAGCAGAGCCATGTGGGTCGCTCCCCTTAGGATATGGCCATCCTAATATCTAGATCGATTATTATCTGCTTATGTATGCTTCAAGGCCGAAAGTGGGGTGATCATATTCAGTACTGCTAGTCAATTGGTAGGCCAGTCCTATGTGGTAGGGGTACAAGATGTTCTTATCAGAACCCAATGCATTTTATTTAGAGATGCACCATTGGAAGATAGTTCCTTACCTTGTCATAATATGAGATCTATTCTTCAATAAATGTTGTATGGATTTAGTTGTGCACAATTATGTTAAAACGTGAGAAGCAAGCTATATTCATATTTTACTTTGACCCTTAGACAATATTATAATATAAATGAATTTTCTATAGAAAATGTTTAGATCTTGTAAGGTAAAAACCCGTCCGTGTTTATGTGCAGCGTTGTCTTACAAGATACCTTTATTTGAAGATTTTTGATAAACATTAAATTCCATTTGAGGTATGTTTTTCTCATGCTAGTTTACTAGACTGATCCGGGCGTTCTTCCCTTCCAATGCTCGAGTCAGACCAAGCATTTTTATAGATTTCTTTGGGTTCATTAGAGTTCAAGGGACGAGTTGGAGGTCTAAGATGTATCTATGTATTTCTTTATGTTTCGTTGTGTTGTTTGTTGGTTGTATTTATCAGCAATTGTAAGGACATGCTATTATAACTGTCCGGGCTAAAATAGGTTAGTATACTTTGATTAGTGTATGTATATTATGTTATCCCACCATTTGGCAAAGCTGAGATACCTATAAATTAATTGAAAATCAGTAATAACAAGTCATGAATATCAACTATACATTGCAGGATAACCTTGGATATCGATGAATTTTGTCCAAGTCCAGATCGGGCTGCAATTGACAAGACATGACAAGCAAAACCATAAAAGCCCGCATTCTAAATTTCAAGTCAATCCGAGTTCGTATGCTCAAGTTATGATCGATGCAAATTGAAGGTGATAACCCTATTTTCGTATCCATCACCGAGCTCCGTTTCGAATCCATCAAGTTCGTATCCATCGGAACGACACCACCTCAGTTTGTTCGTATCCATCAGGAGCTAGCGACTTCGAATCGATCGTCTTCGAATCGATCAGAAAGCCCTCACCTTGGCTCTATTCGTGTCCATCAAGTTCGAATCGATCTCGGGCCGTGCTATTCGTGTCCAACGAGTTCGTATCGACCAAAGAACCCCTGATCATGTCCATCGCGTGCCATGTTCGTGTTTACTATACAACTGCTGTTCGTATCGATTCGCAAGCGCCACTAGTTCGTATCGATTTGATCGCTACGAACTGGAAGATCGATCGGTACGAACAATGATAAATTAACGGCATGAATGGGGCTGCATGCGATGGATGTGAAATGATCCTCATCAATAAATGACGATGCGAACAAGGCGCATGAATAACTCGGTGAATACGCCACAAAAATTGGATCGATCCAGGAAATTCGCTCACATCACTCCACGTCACTATGAGCACATGCTCCTGATCGATGCGAAAGGGATGGATACGAAGCCATGGATTCGAACTAAACAGACTTCCGAAGAACATCGACTCGTATCGATCATAAATCGAGATCCACAGATCCAAACGCTACGAAATTTTCACAGCATCTTGCATACATGCTAAAGAACAATCCTGCCAAGTTTCAGCTCGATTGGATCATTTTTTGATCGATACGAAATTGTTTTCTATCGATCACAAATCGAGTCGAAACTTGGTGGGGTCGGTCGCGTGGGCCCACTCACGTGCCAGAAGAAGTCTCCCGAAGTTTGAGCACGATATCAACCTCCTACTCCTATAAATAGCCCCCTGAAGCCTATAGAAAAAGGATCTTTTGGCTGTTCGACGTCCAGACTCTACCGGATTCAATCCTACATGTTACCATTGCTGTTATATTCGAATTCATTCATTGTAACTGCTGCAATCATTTGTAATCAGCAAGGAACATCAATAAAAGATAATTACTTGAAGTGGGCATAGGCCGGAGATAGCCGAACCACTATAAATCCGGTGTTCCTGTTCTTTATTTCTATATTGCTATTTGTTATTTGCTGAGATCTACAACTAGTGCTTGAATATTGACGATTTATATTCATAGTTTGGTGCTTTCACAATACATGGGGTTTGTGACCATTTTTGGTGCAAACACTTTGGTGCTTTCACCGAGAAGAACTAGCACCCGTTACATCGGATCGAAATTCAGATTTGAAAAGCTTGAAGAATTCAGACCTAGAGAAAATGACTCGACAAACAAGACAAAGAGCTGAGAGAAGTCAACAAGGAGGAAGCCAGGAGGCATCCTTTGGAGCTGGAGAAGGACAAGCTTTGATCTACATCACCAGGGATGAGATGGAGGCTATGGCTAATTTAATGCATGAAAGAATGATGAAAAGCCAACAGGAGATGCTGCAGAATTTCTTTGAATAGATGAGAGCAGCGAACGCACAGAACCTTGGGCCAACTATAGCGGCTGCAAGTGCAAGACAAGGAGTCAGGATTGTGGAAACCAATGAAGATCAGGTTCAAGACCGGAATGCAGGACCTGAAGGCAATCAACAAGGACTTGGGGGCAGACCCTCAGGATCAGACACTTTAAGACCTGTAGATGAAGCTCAGCAGGCTGGAGTCAATGCTAATGTTACTGAGCCACATGAAGAGTATGTACCAGAGTTCCCTTCGAGACTTGGAGGGCAGGATAGAAACATGACAAAGGGGCAGCCCTCGGATGGAGATGAAAGAATGATTGGTCTAGTGCGATGAATCATGAGAGGAGGAATGTCGAGTGGAGGATTGGAAGAAGTCAGTCGGAGTCCGTTCACTCCGAATATCAGAAATGCAAGGAACCCTCCAAAGTTCAAACTGCCTATGCTAGATCCTTATGACGGAAAGTCAGACCCAACGATGCATATTACCAGATGCATCAGGCACATGGAAGTGCTGGGGGCATCCGAGGAAGTGATGCCTCGATACTTCCCTCTATACTTTTTAGATTTGGCTGCGCTTTGGTTTAGGCAGCTAGAGAACGGATCGATCAGGACATGGGGCGAGCTTGTAGAATGCTTCATGAGACAGTTCAGGGTCCACATGACGCGACCCAAGAGTGTGATGACTTTGGCTTCAATAAAGGAGAGGATCGGAGAGTCCATAAAAGATTTCTTACTGCGATTCAATGCAACGGTGGCTTCTGTAAATCTCCCGGATCCATCGATGATTTTGATGGCGGCGGTGGCAGGAGTTGGGGAAGGCACCGAATTTAAAGATTATTTGGCAAGAGATCCACCACAAGATCTTGGAGAATTTTATCATGAAGCTGAAAGATTCATTTGGCTGGAAGTATCATGAGCCGAAAGGCGAGAAATAAATGCTATGCAGGGCGAAGGAACCGCCAGAGAACAGTTTAGAGCGGACAAAGGAAAGAGAAAGCAGGATGATAGACATGATGGTCTCGATAAATGGAAGAAATTCCGAGAACCCAGATTCAGACAATACACAGATCTGACGGCAAGTCTAGAAAGGATTTACACTGAAACTTGGGGGCAACTCCCCTATCGAAAACCACCCAGGAGAGATCCCATAAAGCGGGAGCGTAGAACTGGAAAGTATTGCCTATTCCATGAGCTAGATGGCACACTACCAATGAATGCCGTCACCAAAAAGATGAGGTGGAAGAACATGCCAAGAGTAGTAGATTGCCTCAATATATCAGAGAACGGACTGCGGCCGTAAGACCTGAACAACTGCCGCCTCCACCTAATAGAAGTGATCCTGGATCGGGATCGCGACTCGTCATCAACTGATTATGGTGGAAAGGGCCAAGTTCAGGATTTGAAATTTGGTCAACTAGATTTCTTACATTTGATTTCAAAATAAAATGGCTATTCCACTTACTCATGTACGGGAACCAGAGAGATCCCCAGGCATGCTCTGAGATGGCAATAGACCACTTCGCCCGGAGAGGCAATGTTTAGTTTTTTCTTGGTGTTTGAGATTGAACATCTAGGACTTGAATTTAATAAATAAAATTGAATTTATTGAAATAAACCTTTGACCGGAGAATTAATGGATGAATGTTAAATACCAACATAAAACTGATCGCTTTATGACCCTACCTAGAGAGGCGGGGTCTGGAGTGCAAGAAGTGAGTTGCTTCGCCGGAGAGCGACATGATCGACTCACTTAACATCGTTTCCCATTCGCCGGAGAGTGATTGGATCGGGATTCGATAAGAGCCCAGAGAGGCTGTGATCAGCCTACTATTTAGGCCATGGCATCGCTTAACGTTCAGATACACTGAACCGGAGTGCAAGAAGTGAGTTGCTTCACCGGAGAGCGACAGGATCGACTCACTTAACGCTGCTTCCCCTTCACCGAAGAGTGACAGGATGGGTTCCAGCAAGAGCACGGAGAGGCTATGATCGGTTTAGAATAACCTAGACATCGCTATATGCCCTAGCTGGGGCCAGAGTGCAAGGGATAGAAAGCAACGCAGGAGTGCAATGAGATCTTTCTATTCAATCGCTAAGTCTGGAATGGGCTTGGCAAGGGTCCGGAGTGACCATCGATAGTCCAGAGAGACTATAGAATTTCATTCTTGACTTCCACAGGAAGAAATGGATAACGATTTGGCTTCGAACAGCCATGAACTTGACTGAAAATGCTATAAGCTTTGAATAAAACATGAACTCGCTACCTTCGATTTGAGACTGATCAAAACACACCTTTTACCAAAAGGCATGTTTTGGGGGGCAAAGTGTTATCCCACCTTTTGGCAAAGCTGAGATACCCACAAATTAACTGAAAATCAATAATAACAAGTCATGAATATCAACTATACATTGTAGGATAACCTTGGATATCGATGAATTTTGTCCAAGTCCAGATCGGGCTGCAATTGACAAGACATGACAAGCAAAACCATAAAAGCCCAAGTCAATCCGAGTTCGTATGCTCAAGTTATGATCGATGCAAATTGAAGGTGATAACCCTATTTTTGCATCCATCACCGAGCTCCGTTTCGAATCCATCAGGTTCGTATCCATCGGAATGACACCGCCTTAGTTTGTTCGAATCCATCAGGAGCTTGCGACTTCGAATCGATCGTCTTCGAATCGATCAGAGAGACCTCACCTCGGATCTATTCATGTCCAATAAGTTCGAATCAATCCTGGGCCATGCTATTCGTGTCCATCGAGTTCGCATCGACCAGAGAACCCCTGATCGAGTCCATCGCATGCCATGTTCGTGTTTACTATACAACTGCTGTTCGTATCGATCCGCAAGTGCCAATAGTTTGTATCGATTTGATCGCTGTGAACTGGAAGATCGATCGGTACGAACAATGATAAATTACCGGTGCGAATGGGGCTGCATGCGATGGATGTGAAATGATCCTCATCAATAAATGACGATGCGAACAAGGCGCACGAATAACTCGGTCAATACGCCATAAAAATTGGATCAATCCAGGAAACTCGCTCCACATCACTCCACGTCACTATGCGCACGTGCTCCTGATCGATGCGAAAGGGATGGATTCGAAGCCATGGATTCGAACCAGACAGCCTTCCGAAGAACATCGACTCGTATCGATCATAAATCGAGATCCACAGATCCAAATGCTACGAAATTTTCACAGCAGCTTGCATACATGCTAAAGAACAATCCTGCCAAGTTTCAGCTTGATTGGATCATTTTTTGATCGATACAAAATTGTTTCGTATCGATCACAGATTGAGTCAAAACTTGGTGGGGTCGGTCACGTGGGCCCACTCACATGCCAGAAGAAGTCTTCCGAAGTTTGAGCGCGATATCAGCCCCTACACCTATAAATAGCCCATTGTAGCCTACAGAAAAAGGATCTTTTGGCTGTTCGACATCCAGACTCTGCCGGATTCAATCCTACATCTTACCAATGCTATTATATTCGAATTCATTCATTGTAACTGCTGCGATCATTTGTAATCAGCAAGGAACATCAATAAAAGATAATTACTTGAAGTGGACGTAGGCCGAAGATAGTCGAACCACTATAAATCCTGTGTTCCTGTTCTTTATTTCTATATTGCTGTTTGTTATTTGCTGAGATCTGCAACTTGTGCTTGAATATTGCTAATTTATATTCATAGTTTGGTGCTTTCACGATACTTGGGGTTTGTGACCATTTTTGGCGCAAACATATTATAGTTTTTCTTTGTGTAAAGATTTGTTATATATTATAGATTATTCGGTCGGTTGTGAGATTCAATTTGTTTAGTTTCTTTTCTCTTTCTTTCTTTCACCCCTAACGATCGGCTTTTCAACATTAATGTTGATTTTCAAGGGTTGAAAAAGCCCGTTTGTTACAATTTATAACACTGAAATTTAGATCATTGGATTTTATTTAATTACTATGCCTAAATAAGATCTGCTAAATTATAGGCTTAAAACAAAGGTATAGAAATATCACCTACATATGCTATAAAATAGGTAATTGGAATATGAATAGTGCGTATGACCTAATTTGGAAATTTGAATTCAATCTTATATATTTATTATTGTTGAATGTTTTTTATTCCACCTTTATAATTAGGTTGTACATTAGATTTTCCTAGTTGACTTACAATATGAATTTCCATATTTTAATTTATTTACAGTGGGTACAATTTGATTATATCTATTTTCATGTAATTTCCATAAATTGTCCAATTTCTAAAATATGTATAAAAGTGCATCGTTTAAATTAACAAGAAATATACCAAAAAGGAAATAGATAGGTAAAGTATGGATATTCTTCTTCGCGCTTTGCGTATCTATTTCAATAAAAGAAACAGAATAATTTCTTGAAATTTTAAGGAGTAAAACTTTTATTTTTTGGATAATTCATGGAAAGTTATAATGGTACTCCTTTTTGAAAGAATAACTCTAATAAATTAAAACATGGAAATGGACGTTCTAGTTTAGGAATGAATAACTATAAAATAATTATACACATGCACATACACGTTAAACCGCCCGATCGATTAAAAATAAAAACATGCACATAGCGTAATTTAGGACAATATTCGTATTAGTTATTAAGCGTACTAAATTATAAGACTAAAAAGAAGGAATCTGAATTCCAAAATTTATGTACATCAACTACAGAATTAATGGATAATAAATTTGTATTTAATAGGGAGTTAAAGGAGTTAAATAGGGACCGATTAGAGAATTTAATATGGCATCGATAAAGAAACTGGATAAGTAGAACAAGTGGATTTTGAAAGAGGTAAATAAATATTACTAGAGATTATCAAATTTTGATATTAACGACTAATAATTATGGACAATGGACATTCATTAGACAAAGAAGGAAATATAACAAGTGGATTTTGAAAGAGGTAAATAAATATTACTAGAGATTATCTAATTTTGACATTAATGACTAATAATTACGGACAATGGACATTCATTAGACAAAGAAGGAAATAAGGAAACCAAAACCTAAACGTGTAAAATAGGAATAATTATGTAGCGAACAAGAAAGTATTAATACTTTTAAATACATGTAGAAGGCAATATAATTTCCATAGTAGGAAATTATATAGCTTCGATTATATGTTTAGAACGAGCGTGAATTAGTGAGTCTAGCATAACACTTAGGTTTTAGGTGATAGGTTTGTCTTAGTGGGTTGGGATGCGAGGTCAGTAGAGTTTCACAACCAAAGTTTTCCCTTTACCTGGAGGCTACCAGCAGTTGTGTATATTTACTACTGATGTGAGACATCTACAATAGTAGGACCTATGGTGAAGGGATATGTGTGTGGATAAGGGGGAACATAACTAGGGTTCACCTCTGGTTTGAAGTATGAAATAACAAAGTACTTTTAAGAAAATGGGATATGCTTCATTTCTAACAAAAGATATTAAGCAACTAAAGGGGCACTTTTACTTGACTTAATTAGTTTAGTCTAGACGGGTTATCAGCTATGGAAAGCCAGTGCGCTATGTTAGTAGTTTGTGCCAGTATTTAGTAGTAGGTCTGATATATAGGCCATGACAACCATCAGTCCCTAGTGCGCGGTAATAAAGACTTGGTTTATTCCCTGATGGATTTCGCTTTCTACTAGTGTAGAATCCATATAGATGATGCATATACCTCAATGTAGATGGTTATTCAAAAATTAGTTTATTGGAGGTGTGCTAGTTAACCCTTAAATGAGTCTTTGAGATGTGTTAGTAGTATGATAACTAAAGTAGATGGTTATAGGGGTCATTGGTCTCTGTAGCTAGAACCGATTGACTAGCATTTAAATTGTGGAGGGCCTGCTTCGAAGACTTGAGGTAGCATATGGCTGTTGGGTCTGCCTCTTCCTTATTTAAGAAGTATCAAGTGGTCGGGATTTTGGGTAGTGAAACGGTTAGATATATATGTGCGGATATGCAAATATTTATATAGTTGTAGATGGGAGAAGGTTAGGTTGGACATATCGTACATGAACATAAGGTTTAACGAATTAGCCGTAAATAATAAATATAATATTTAATTGAAAATCAATTAGCATGAATTAATGGTATGGGTGAAGTATGTAATTTTCCAATCATCATAACGTTGTTCTGACCCGCCTTTTATAATAACCCACATGATAGATTTAAAATGACCGAATACTGGAGCAAGATGGGAACTATAGATGGTGAAGTTTTTTATTCATATTGGGCATGGATAAGGCAATTAAATATCCAATGAAGTATATTTCGAGGAAGTAGCCTTAATTAGTATGTATGTTACATTATATTTTTCCATTCTGCTGTGAGTTTATATTAATCACATTATGACATACTTGTATTTATTACAGGTTATTAAAAATAATGATCCATGCCCTAGTTGGCTTGGGTTTCGATTTAGTCAAAATTCAGGCCCATTAAGGTGTGGGTTGTTACATTTGGTATTAGAGTTAGGTTAGTCAATTATAGGAATTATGATACACCGAGAACGTACTATGTTTTTAGTTATAAATATATAAATTATACGCCTAACTCTATAAATTCCAACCATAAAAGTAGTTGCGACCATATTCCGATAGGATTGGGGGCGATTATGAGTTAGAAAAATAAATAGAGTTAAATTTTACTCCTACCTTGATAGACCCACGGGCGAAGGTCGTATCATAAGGAGTGGGATGAGAAGAGTATGTGAATTACATATAAAAGAATCTCGGAGGCTAGATGGTATTTGATTACTTTGTTGGGCGTAGGCTGCCTTATGGCTATAGATTTTGATGGATTGATGAATGAAGATGCGCATTTCATCCAAAAAAATGAGAGTTAAGAACCTATATGTTGCAAGCATTTAGAATTAAGTTATGAAGAAGGAGTGGAGAAAGTTCCCACAAGAAGATTGCACTAATCGCCACTAGAAGTTAGTCAGATTTTTGATGAAGATTGAGTAGGGAAGAAGGAAAGTCCAAAAGGAAGGACAATTAATGCCCATTTCTAAGTCAAACCCTATGTAAAAGAATTTGATAAAAATGTTTTTGATAATTTCTTGAAATGTTTTCGATGTAATTTTCGAAGGATTTATTGGGAAGTTGTTTTGAAAAGGTAATAACATTTGAAAATTTGCAATCTCAAAGTTTATTGAAGTAAAAACTTCCAATTTAGAAGGTTTTTGGTAAAAAGGGTTTTTCATTTTTTCATTTTTTGTTTAAAACCGATTGATCCAAAAAGTCTGGATCTAAAGATTTTTGATAGAGCGATATTTCATTTTTATAATAAATGAATAATAGAGTGTAGGTTGGGGTTGATGATTTTTTCTGTTGTGTAAATTTTTAAGTTACATTTTAAAATTCTTTTTAAGGGGTGGATAGATGGAAATGGTACTTTATTCAAATGGGGAACAGAGAATGGAAGGTTAAGAACATCAGATAGTTTACACAGAAATAGCATTAGAAAATTATATATATAAACAGGATTAGTAATCTAGTTAGAAATAACATAGAAGAAAAGCAATAGGAATATAATAGAAAGAATGGATAAATTCTGTAGATATATAGTAATTGCACATATATTTTAGATATATGTTGCAATTACGCATATCTTTTAGAAGTCCCTCACTTATGCCATTAAAATCTCCATTAAAGGTGGAAACAGAGATAACATGAGTATAGAAAAATAATAGGATGAAAGTTATCACTGTCTGCTTCACTTTTCATTATTTAAAGTTATAGAAGACGTTTTTGAAAAAAATGGTTTAGTATGACAATTAGGTTAAAATGTGATAAATGTATTGAGTTAAAAATCCTACTTTTATAAGAAATAATTCTCTATTTTAGAAAGTCCTTAAAAAGGTAAAATTGGTTAGAAAAGGGAATATTTTCATGGTTCCTTTTAGAATCCAAGAAAATTTGAAAATAGGTTTCTAAGTTTGTATCTTCAAAGACAAGGATTTTGGATAAGGTACATCATGATTATGAAAATTTTGTTTTATAAAGAATGATGAGAACTGAACCAAACTTTTAATATGGAGTAGAGAAGGATCACTATCTAGATAAGACAACCTAAAGGTTTTAGGCTACGAATAAAATAGCTACGAACGCTCGTAGCGTAGCAATAAGGAATCCCTGTTGAATATAAGAACTGTTGGTATGAAACTAGTAATATTTTATTAGAGATGCGTGGAAACCATGGGAAGAACCCTCGAAGGAATGAGGAAGGATACCAAAGTACAATTTTGCGAGTCCTAGGGTATACTCATACGAAGGATCAGGGTTATAGAAGTAAATACCAAAGTTTGATATTACTATTAAGATATTTTGATTTAGAGAAGATAGTTGTATAGTTGGAGAAGAGGGCAGTGAGATGACACACACAAATGAAGGACATTGGTCAGCTCAAGGTTGAAAAAGGCAAGATAGATAGTAGGGTAGTTATTCCACCAAACTAATTTTCTTATGAGTTATTCTAAATGTGCATAGTTCATATTTCTTACCCACCACGTTGTCGGAATGCATAGTTTATCTCATAATAGGGCATAATAATTGAAGTGACGGATATACCAGATTTATTGGAAGCCAAGAAAGAGAGTCAAGGAAGGTGGATGAAATGGAACGGCATACTAAGAATGTCCATCTTAATTTAGTAAGGAGTGTTAGGGCTACAACAGTATTAAATCCAGTTGATGATGAATGGCAACTTCCACCAAAATATTCTGTTCGGGTTTTGCATTGTAATCGCTAGTTGTCTCCCTTAGGTCAATCGAAAAGCATACTATTACTATCATTATCAATCCCGAAGGCAAATGACATGTCGACATAGCCATGATCTCACACTCAAGAAATGTCGAAAGTATGAAGATAAACCAATGCTGAAAGCATAAAATGCCGCCTCTCATCAATAAAGAATAGGCAATATCGCAGGTCATCAATGTAGCCAGCAATGCCGAATGCCACCAATACTGCATACTACTTATAAAGTTAAATACATTATATCGTGCTAAAGAAATTAGAAACAATGCCGCATGTTAGTAAGGGAATGACAACATTGGAAAACTCTATGTAGAATGCCATCAATGTTATAATGACATGATACATCATTGATGCTGCATCACATTAATGTCATATTCGATCAATGATGCACTCTTCCATATGGCAAAAAGAATCAATGTCGCTTTAGATTAATATTGTGTCTCTTTAATGCCGACTTATTCTAATGTCACCCTTCAAAGTAATGCCGCATCTCACCAATGTTGCTTCGCCATCGATGTCGTCTCCTATCAATGCCGCTCATCACCAATGTTGACTCTTATTAATGCTGCTTATCATTAAAGCCACTTACTATCAATGCCGCTTGCTATGAATGCTGCCTGTTATCAATGCCGTACGTTATCAATGTCGATCATTATCAATATCGCCATTTATCAATGTCACCACTTATTGATGTCATGCCATAGTAATGCTGCACTTCATCAACCTTTAAAGGGAGCAGCATATCCTCAATAAAATGTTGATATCGAATTTCATCAATGAAGGCTATCAAGGGGGGATGCATGCTAAGAGCCGAAGTTCACCATTATGCAAGTGGATCCTGAAGTATAGTGCTATGCGCCATCAATACGGTTAATGTTGGAGGTCAAGCATGCCACATGGACACATGGCAGCCATGCCGCATCCCTTAACCCCTAAAAATATGGGCCTATAGGCATGAAGAATGGGTGGATCATTCTTTTCTCAACTTCTTACATTTTAAACTTTGTAACCCAAAATTGGTTTGGAGATTTTATTGCCGACTGTACTTTTGCACATAGGACCTTGTACATTCAACAATTGCATAACATACGAATAAAAGGACTTGAATTATGACTTATTTTCGAGTTCCAAAGCACTTGTGATTTTACATCATAACTTGCTTCGAATTCCAAAAGTACTCATAATCTTGATTTTTGGTTGCATATGATTGCTCTACATAAATTGACATAGCTTCAACATGATCATGCTTATGATGTCATCATGGACTTGAACAAGCCAAGCCTAATTTCCCATGCCCTCTCTCAACCAAGTTCCGCTTTTTCCAACACCCGTTAAGGTTTACAAGGGACATCTGATTTTTCTTACAACCATAATTTTCTTTTCTTGCCTTTTTTAGGGTCGATGAAGAAATTCGTTAACATTTTGGTGCTACAAAGAGGGCTTGAACCTTCAACTTCGTGAAATCGTAAGTGAAACTATCTTAACCTGCATATTTAGGGGTTAAAGAACTTATCCCTACCAAGCATATCCCATTAAGAAATCATTCCAAGCTAGTCTACCTTGATTCTTAACACCGTTTGATCGCATCAACTAAGCTTTTCTTAGTCATGCCAATTAAACGTGTTAAAATCTCTGAATAAACATCCTTTGAGTCTTGAATGACTAGGCCAACCTACCAAGTCACAAGCGATCCTCGGCTTTATGTAGAACAAGTATTAAGGTAGGTAGCATACCAGTAATGAAAGATAAGAAGAGGCAAGTTGCTTCTTACAATCCAGAAAAATGGAGTTTAAATCCATTTATTATGGGGCCAACACCGATCTTTCCTTAAGGAGGCGGTATAAAAAGGATAACATCTTCTTGAAAATGAGAAAGTAAATCCAACTTAAAGCTAAGAGAACCATTTTTGAAAAAGAAATCGAAAGGGTCTTCAAACAATTTACTAAAAATTGGAGGAGTGTGCTTGATCGATCCTATAAATGGAATGAAGCACAAAGCTCCCTAAAAAGGAAATTGACCATTAAAGATGAAGAGTCCTCACAAGCAATACAAGATTTAAATGCCAACCAAGAGAGTAGTTCTCCTCAAGATCGCGACTTTCCAAGAATTACTCGCTTACTACTTCTTATAATAACATCTACCTCTTGATCAAAAACAAGCTCAACTATTGGCCTTCACAAAAAAGCGACCAGTGAATGAAAGAAATCTTAGAGTATTACGCTGTCATTATCATCATTATAATGGTCACGATTTGAATCAATGTCGAAGTTTAGAAGGGATAATCAATAATTTCATAGGACTAGGAAAGCTTAAAGAATCTGCAAGAAGATGTTAAACAAGACAACAATAAAAGAAGATTTTCTACATAAAATAAGTGTATCTAGATGGTTAGAGAGGACAAGAAACTCCTACAATAAAGGAAAAAGCCTTTGATCCCGTCAAGATGGCCTGGTCAAAGCACCTCATAGAGGAAGTATGAAGTAAGCCTTTGGTCTTGCCTACGATGGTTTGGCCAAAGTACCAACTAAGCCTTCGGTCCCATTACGTGGTCAGACTAAAACTTAAGCCCTTATTCCCACTTTAAAATGGCCTGTTTAAGGCACCTCCTAGAGCAAGGTCAGAATAATCCTTTGCTCCTGCCTTAAAACGGCATGTCCAAAGTATCTACAAGCCTTTGATCCTGCCTACATGCCTAGTCAAAGTGCCTCCTAGGGGGAGACAAATTATGCTTTTGGTACCGCCTAACCAAAGCACCAAACTAGCCTTTAGTACCATACATATAGCCCGACTGAAGCACCTCCTAGAGGGAAGTCGAGTAAGTCTTTGGTTCTGCTAAATGATAGCTAACCAAGCATACCATATTACAGACCTAAATCATCAACTAAGATGGTGATAAGGGGTTTGATCCAAGTAGAGATCATCACCTAAGATGGTGCAAAAGAAATCAATTCAATTCAAAAGTAAAAACTATCTTCTAGAGGAAGATCTGTCAAAAACAATCTTCTAGAGGAAGATTTATCAAAAATGAGCCATTTGTGCCCAAAACAAAACGAATCTTCTAGAGGAAGATCTATCAAATGTAGGCCATTCATGCTCCAAAACAAAGGCAATCTTCAAATACTAGATGGATTTTCTGGTCTTCCTTTATTGCCAGATGGGTTTTCTATTACTATTAGCAGATGATTTTTCTGGTCTTCTATTATTATTACCTGATGGATTTGCTCTTACTTTAGTACCAGATTGGATTTTTGGTCTTCTATTATTATTACCAAATTAGTTTTCTGGACTTCTATTATTACTTCCAGATGGTTTTCTGATCTTCTATTTCCATCACCAGATGGGTTTTCTTTTCTTCTATTACTATTACCAGATGAGTTTTCTGGCCTTCAATTATTATTGTCGGATGGTTTTTTGGTTTTATGTTATTACTCGCAGATAATTTTCTACTCCTCCATTTATGATTCTATGATAGACCATATTAAATTCGAAGGATATTCGAACCTTAAGACAAGATATCAACCGTAAAGAAATTCTAAAGAAAAACCAGTGTTCAATTCAAAGCTACATGCCATGTTAAGGTACTGAAAAGAAAGTCATATATCTAATCTAGCAAAATCAAAATGGAGAGCGCATATAGTACATTCAAGGTAACATTCATTTGAATATAAGTTCATTTATTATCTAATATGTTGTATACGAAAGTCACAGGTATGAAAATTGAGCTATAAAAGGATATGTTCAAAGATCGACAAGCAATTCCCTATTAAAGGGCAAGGCTCTGCGCCACCTTCTTTAGATTTTCGGCAACCGGTAAAGAATCAGCAATGTGGCGAACGGGCACATCCAAAAGTTTTTTTAAGTTAATTTTCCTTATTCCAAATCATATCTACATCATCAACTGAGTCAATTTGGTCTTTAGTGCATGCTCGAGAGTCTTATTAGCTCCTTTTAAAGTTAGAACCATGCTATTTAATTCCTTAATTTCCCGCTTAAGAGTATACTTTTGGCGCTTCAGCTTTTCAAATTGACTTTCATTATCATTGACGCATTGAGAAACTTTTTCATCCCATTTGTTGTTAAAAAAATTGCATGCCCTCAAATTTGACTTATCTACTCTATTAGACATTTGTTCATTGCTTAGACTTGGATGTAGGTTTAATTGGGTAGGAAACTATTTACAGCTAAGGATTGAGATCTTGTCATCCTCCCAGGAGTAGGAGTAGGAAGGCTAGAGTCGCCTCCGTTCGTAATGAGTTCCAAAGATTGGCAGGATATTTGACTCTTCATTAAATCCACTTCAAGATCATTTATTCTTGATGTAATTTAGCCATTTCTATATCAATATCGACTGAAGGTCCAAAACCTAGAACCGTTTCAATCTTCTTTTCTAATTTTTGAAATTCGTTGTCCTTCTTTTTAATTTGATCCTCTAGGATGGAGGTCATTTCTTTATAGTTTCTAAATCTTGATCTTAATTGATAATATTTTCTATGCCACTCTTGCGCTTCTGGATTGTCCGAAAACCGTAAAGTTGAGACATCTTGAGAAGACTGCCTCTTTTTAATACCGGTTGTAAGTTTATCTTTGATAATGTTCAATGTGAAAGAGCATCTATAGGACCAGGTGCAAGCGTTAACTGGCTTTCCTATTTAGAATAAGTAAAATGGAAATTAATACATGAAGAATAAGCTCTTCCACTAATAATAGCAAATTTTATGAACAATAAGGAAATTCAAATTAATCACAATTCCTTTTTGAACATCTAAATAACACTTAAAGTTTTGAAACACTGGTTTTGGCCTTTTCAATTGACCAAAAAGAGAAGATAAAGGTAGAATCAAAAGGAGCTTTAATCCCTTTTGGGGTATTAACTGGGGGAATTGATGATAATCTTATTTTCTGACCGAAGGTCTTGTCTGACCACAAAGAAATATGGCATGATAAGTTCGAAAATTACTAATTAGTTTGACCTTCTCATCACCCAGGAAATCAAAATGAAAGTGAGGGAATCATGTGTACTTCTTGTAAATCTCTTAGAAAATAGTGCCTTGCTAACAGAAATGTTCTAATTGTTAAAGACTTCTCCTTAAAATCTCTCTTTAACTTGGTAGACTTACTCAATAGTTCCATAGAGACGGGACTATTAGAGAGTTCCAAAATCTATATAATATGTGGAAATTAGAGAAACAAGGTTGATAAGACTAAACGCCAAACTGATGGAAAATACATAATAAAAAAGAATATGTCAATAAAAAAAATTCATGAATCTGTTGCACAACACAGCAATATACTTATGACTAAAAACAACAAAAATTATTATGATTTCCTTGTTCCTGAAAATATTCTATCCCACAGACGTCGTAGAGAATTGAGAATTTTCATTTGTTTTAATTCTCAGAATTGGAATATTATGGGTAGAAATCCAATATTCTGTAATCAAAACAACATAAACAACTGTGGACAATTTTTGAACAAGGAAAAACATCTTAATACATATACAAAGAAATTCATTAAATTCAAATTTTTTCTTTGGCCCAATTATCGATTAGAAGATTTAGCTTGTATGAATCGTTATTGGTTTGATACCAATAATGGCAGTAATTTCAGTATATCAAGAATACATATGTATCCACGATTCAGAATTCTTTAAATTCTTTAAGTTATATTTCAGATTCATATCTGAAAGAGGCCGACAATAAGTTTTTTCAAAATTGACTATTCGTTCCTCTCTTAGAAATGTTGCAGAAATGTCTGCGATCGAGTAAATAGCTCTACGAACGACCGGATCAGATCAAATTGGAAAATGGAAAGATTTGTACAAGTTATACGTTTCATCACCACTTTGTAGAAAATCGTTAGGTATGAATATATCAGATACCTATGGCTCGATTGGTGAAATAGTCTCTCTCTCCAAAATAATCAGCGATAAAGTTTATAAATTAATTGAATTACATATTATAATTATACAATCACTCGGGTTCATACAATATCGATCAGTTATAAAATTCAAAGATAAATCTCTTCTTATTATACTTAATCTTTTACCGAGGAAGAGTATTAGGAGTGAGAGGAATATTAGCGACCCTAGATAAGTTCCAATATTCCCTAGGACAAGGATAGCTTCCATGATTGTTTAGATATCTTTTATGAAGGTGTCTAAACAAACCCCCACTATTTTCGTGCAAGAAAAGTTAACAAATTGGTCCCTAGAATAGACTTTATAGAGGAGCTCCACTAAATCATTTCTATCATCAATTAGCATCTAAAACAAAGTCATTAAATTGGTATTCTTTCTCATATTACTTTCTCGGTATAAATAGGCTTTTTTAAGTGAGAGGCGGCTTCCTTTTCCTTAAAAACAATAACCCCACAGCATCAGCAGAAAGGTGTTTGTATTTTTCAGATAGGTCATTATACTCTTTAACCAACTTTTCAAGTTCCTTATTCAGTCGATTCTCCTTATTCACACTCTTTTCATAAAGAATCTCATAGTGGTATTTGTCCTTTTTCCTCAGCTAAAATAGTTAGCTTATCAATTAAGAGATAAATAAGTAATCTAAGCTTTTAAATAAAGAATTCCATACCTAGGAGGCTGGAACATGAGAGACAGGGGTTTGATTTTTTTTTCGGTCGATGGTTGGTAGGAGCGCTATCGTTTGGAATAGAATCTTTCCTTGCAGTGTTTTGAGGATTAGAGAATTTACAAAAGTCTACATCATGAGTAGCCAAGTCTAAGTTAGGATCGCCTGGTCCCTCTCCCATATCATGTGTTCCTCTAGGGCCCTTTCCGTCATTATCACTGCTATCATCGTCGTGATCATCATCGTTGTCATCATCATCTTCTTCCTCATCAGACGCTATCAATTGGAGGATCATCATAGGTTAACCAATTTTTAGCATCGACCTTTTCTTCAGAAGGAAACTCTTTCCTAAAGAGATTTCTTGTCTTTCTTCAGCTAAGACTAAACTTCCTTTTAAAATTTTCATTCCAGTCTAGGAAGGATGGAAATTCCAAGTCTGGGCACTTTTGAATGTTACTAGCATATGCCATAAAAAGGCTTCTTCATAACATTTCTCATTAATTTTAGGAAGAGCGTTATTGAGGAAAGAGGTGACTTTCTAATTAGCCTCATGATAATACTATTAGAGTAGGCTAAGATGCTAGTTTTTATTTGTACTTTGTCCTCCAAGGATTGGTTCTTATTGGATAGCTTGGCCTTTCTGTATTAGCCATCTTGAGATCCGCTTTTAACATTTTCACTTCCTTCTCAACTAGCTCAGTTTTCTATTTATTGGCCTTTTTGAGGTCTACTTTCAATGCCTCCACGTCCTTTTTTAGTAATTGCTAATATATTTTTATCATTGACTGAGTACACGAGATTCTCTTTCTTAGTAATAGCTTCGTCTCTAGCTAACGCAATACCAATTATAATGTGATTAGGCAAAGATATTTGTCTTTTGAGCTTAACTATTTCGTTAGAAGGCCCTTGAGAGGCCTCTTGGTGGAGAAACATATTCTTTTCCACTTGAAATTGTGGCAAGTTTAAGTCAGGATAGAATCTATAAAGCTAAAAAATAACCAAATGGGAGAAAATACATAATAATAAAAGCTGCTTAAGAATAATAAAAAGAAGATCCTTGGAATAAATTGAGGGCTGTGATGACCCAAGCAAAGTAATAGAGGGAGATTGGATAGCCAATGGAACGAAATCATCAAAATTAGCCATATGAGACTAAACCTGGGCCTTTGAAGGAAGATGATCTTTTTGGGAAGGAGATAGCCCAAGATCGACATACAAGCGACTAAGAGATGTTGCAAAACTAGGAAAATAAATCTTAAGGAGGGCATCCAGAGAGCAAGTTGCCTTAGTAGATTCTCGAATTTTATGCCCAAGAAATTCTTGATTAGCAACCTCAGGGCTTGAGTCAATGGATACATGTTCCTCCTCATCCACGAGTAAATTCACATACAAGCTTAGGCCTTTTGTTTAGGGAAGAAGATGGAATATTAGTAGGAACTTCATCATTTATTTCCTTTCTAATCCTTTAATTGCTTTGGCAATAGAGTCCTCAATGGAAGCAGGTTTGCTCAATTGGGATGAGGCAGGAATTTCATCTTTACTTTTCCTTTTTTTGGAGCACCGTCCTTAACTCCTATCTTTTTAGAAGCGACAATAAGAGCAGACGAGCCTAAAACAAAGAAAATAAGTCAATAAAACAATGACATCATGAATTCCACACTAGCTATGTTCAAAACTTACTAATGGGCTCAAGTTAAACTAGAAAAGAAGTAGAGAAAGCATTACGGTTATTGATGACCAGTGAATATTTCCCTTGGGCATTTCCCTTCATAATTGGGAGTTCCCCAAGTATTACATGTTGGTCTAGAATCAGTAAGCAGTGACGAATATTTTCTTCCATTAGAAATGTGAGTCTATAACCCATGCTCTCAAATAATAGAGTTAGGAATTTTATAGTCTTGCTATTAAAGAAGCTTAGCAGCTTAGGAGCCGAACCTAAAGAAAAAAATTGTTGTCAGAAAGGTGACAAACATAACATAAGCAACAGGGAACAAAAACTTACCTATAAGAGAGAAAGTTCCCTGATCCTAAAACAACATTTGACATACAAAAATTAGTTTTCTCATCTGTTGGCCTTATTTACTATATTGATGATCAAGCTTTTCGAAAAGGGACGAATTCAATATAGAGGGTTACCCTGCTGCTTACCAATCTTCGTAGGACTAGCTATGTTGTGAATAATTTCAACATTGCGAGGGGGAAGCTCGGCTTCTCAAGCAAGAACCTCCAAGCATGACAGATAAGAGTGTGAATTTTGGATTTAATTGAATTGGAGTGATGTTTATGTGCTCCAAGAATCTCAAAAGAAAGTCAAGGAAAGACATATATCCTGATGCCATATATGTATCGAGGTAAAGGCGATTTCAAGGGATTGCCAATTCTGCTAGAAGGACCAGTAGAAATAGCTTTTATACATGTGATTCCAAATTGCTTAAGAATGGAATCCACTTCTTCTTGAGTGGTAATATACAACTGATGAAGAAGACGATCCTCTTTCTTAGGAGATGGTGAAGCTTCAGGGCCCTTACTAGGTTTCTTGATTCCCTTCTTAATTGTCTTCTTGCCTTCCATTTTCTTGTAGGTGATATTATTCCAAATCATAAAATATTAGATATTTTATAAAATTTAGAACGTTCATAAGTTCTTTTATGTTAGAACAAAAGGTATCACATCAATTTTGAACTACCCAAATAACATAAAAATGTCAAAGTCAAAGTCTACAACGATATTTACAATAAGTCAGTAACCATAAAGAGATATATTATGATATTCGTAAAATGTTTAAATTTTTAGCCAAGTAAAAATATGCAGATAAGTGGTGAAGTCATGGTAAGGAAATATATTTATGACTATTTAGTAAAACTAGAATAAAAAATTATCCTAAATGTATCATGCATCTCATGTTGAATTAATAAAATTAATGTCACTATAACACCCCTAATTTTAAATAACATTATTAAGGAGATTTAATTAGATGAATTAAATAGAATGTGTAGATACTAGAGTGGTAAGGGAATTGAAATTTGAAAATTAATTAGGGTTGTGCTTTAATTAAATAGATTCACAAAATGGTTCATAAGTAAATTAATAAGAATGGTTTATAAAATGAAAACTAAGTTAAGTAAGGGAAGGGTAATATGGGAAATAGTCGTATACCATAACCCTATAACCCTTAAACCCTTGTCTCGTTTTCATTCGTACATTCATAAAACAAAAACATAAACAAAAGAAGAGATCAAGGCCGGTCATAACCTTAGGAGAAAAGGGGATCAAAATCAATTAGAAGATAAGGAATCAAGCAGGGAAGATTAAGTAAGAACAAATCTCAAGTTCCTTATCCAAGCAAGGTGAATAATAATCTAAACCATCTTATATATGTTTTATTGAACAATTTAATTTAGGGTTTAAGTTTTTAAAACCATTTGGATGGGTTAAATGATGATATGCCTTGATTATTTGCCATATTTGTTTTAAACAAGGATTTTTATGTATATGTATAATTCGATTTTAAGGTTAAAATCATATAAAATGGTTTCGAATGCCATGATGGTTGAATATGTTATGTAAAATATTATTTTGGAGATGGTTTAAATTTTCATAATATTCCAAGCTATGGATAATTTATTATGAATTTTTGAATGGAAGAAATGGATAATTTGTGTTTAAAATTTATTTCACCAATTATATAATGGACTTTTAGTCTGAAATTTATGTATGTTATAAAACATATTAAAATTGAATTATGATGATTTTTGGGCATTTTTCTTAAGTATTTTAATATGGGTATTAAATTATTTTAGTTGAAGTGTAACGATCGAGATTTTTCGTTGCCGAAAAATCGAACCGTTAGGGTTTAAGAAAAAGAAAGAGGTAGAAGAAGAGAGAAAAGAGAGAAGAAACAGAACAAACAACAGAACAGGAAACAATATCAGAATCTCACAATCGCAGCGGAACAATATATAATAGATAAATGTACATTCATTTAAAACAAAGAACTATACATTTTATATATCACATTACATTACATCAATCAGAGTGTACAACAACAACAGCGGAAAAGAAATACTATATACAATAAATAATAGACTACGCTATCTGGCTCGCCTCCAGATCTGCACAGCAACTCCCGAATCCAGAATAACCTGACAACCTAACTCTAGACTGCCCGTGTGGAAAATATTGGGCACCCAGAGTTTAGGAAAGGAACAATAAACTCCAGGTCAGTCATGGGACTGGTGTGAGAACTCAAAAACAGTTTATCTTTAAACAAGCAACAAGAAAATTTAAATTTTGAAATCCGCAATGCTTTTTGGAAAATGAAACTACCATAAGGCCTCCCGCCACACACACAATGCAAACGCAGAATTGGAGGAGATTTCTCCTTATGATAGTCAAAGATGCTTACTACGCGAAAATCAAATCATTTTTGATATTATTACTAGTGCATAGTGTAGAAAACAATTTCGAAAGTAGAATATAAATCCTAGCCAGCATAGACATTCCGAACTATGCCTACTATAGCTACCATCTAAACAGTGGTGACCACCATAAGTAAATGGCAGGTAATACAACTAAAACCGTACAAGGCACGTATTGGATGAAAGGATTTCCAACAAATGGTCAGGCTAAGGAACTTCCTACTGCCACATGGGATCGCCTCTGGCGGGACGTCCCGAGAAACTAACGTTACGGTTAGATCTCTGCCAACACAAGGCCGGGTTACCTCTGTAACTAGGTAACTACTACACGAATATGTCATCCCCCGGTCCTTTGGGACCTTTATCCGAGCGCTCGCAACAACACCACACACAGAAATATATATAGTGTATCAACATGAGTAAGCATCTGGGCTCCATACCATGATACCACCCTTTTCCAGAAGGAAATGACATACCCTAAAGGGCGCGACCCTCATAACCTTGCCGCATATTCCTGTTTCGACCATTTCCGGGGAGTGAGGTCCTGATAAAGTCTCGTCCACAAAGCTACGCTTTGTGCAACAAAGCCATGCTTTGGGTCCACAGATGACCAAAGCAAGATCACACAGATAAATGATCAACAAATGATCCAATCCAAACGATCAACCAATGATCATCACACAGCAGCACTCAGCATGCCACATTACCAGATTGGGAAATATCGCTGATAACCTTCAACTACATAACCTCTGAGCTCGTACGTCTCAGAGAAGGGTGTTAAGCTAAGAGAATAAATTCTCCGCCACCAACAGAAATGTATTTGAAAGAAATCTGCTATATCTCTCAAAATGTAATGTCAGACACATAACCATACAAGTCTGTTCCGGGTTCGAACAGAACCGAAGGCACTTCCAAAGAAGCCCTTGCAATCCGGGTATCCACAATCCCGATAAAATTTCCCATCACAAAGGAAATCTCCATATCGTAGCTAACGATGCGGAGACAATCGATAGGTCATCCTATCGTTTTCACAAATACCCGGTCTTCAACACCGGTCTTCAAATGCAATCCAAACGACGTATTGCATATTCGGAATGGGATATATGACACAAAGGTCCTCTCCCGGCTAAACCGAATAGCGAGCGCTTATTTTAAAAATAAGTGTGCATTCAATTCCAAACAAACACAATCAATACTATCCAAGGGTAAATATTGATAGTCGGTTATTTAACTATCAATAAAGATGCGCCACATCATCAGATTCCAAATAAATTTCCAAAATTATTTAATCCCAAAAATATCTTCACAAGATATATATATATATATACACCATTTCCAAATAATTGCCCCAGTTATTTGTTTTACCAAAACCACTTCACGATAAAATTTTCCACACTTAACCAATTGAAAAACCAATTTTCAATTTACCTTTACCATTTGAAAACCAATTTTCAAATTACATTAACCATTTGCAAACCAATTTCAAATCACCTTAACCATTTGAAAACTAATTTCAAATCACCTTAACCATTTGAAAACTAATTTCAAATCACCTTAACCATATATACCTTTTGAAACAAATTTCAAACCACCAAATAAATCTTTACCGATTTATTTTAACTTACGTTCCAAATTCGTAAATTATATTTTCATATTTAAAAATAAATCAACATTTATTTTTAAACAAATTTCCCTTCATATATATAAATTCCAAAGTGGATTTAAATTCCAAGCATCTACTAGCATACGATTCCCAAATCGATTTCAAGTTATTTGCTTTCAATTACCTTAAAGGTGAATTCACAAAAACCGTTCCATTTCATATTAGAAAACCATTCCCATGCTTATTTAAAAAAAATAAGTAATTCACAAATTTATTTATTTTCAACGATTTGAAAATATTCCATATACTTAAATCACAGTTAAGTATTTATTCCATTCTCTTTAAGAAAACATTCCTTTATTCACATTTATTTGGGTTAAAAACGAATGTTGCGTAAAACATCGTTACGACAACCCAAAAACACTAGTATATGGATTTGAAATTAAAAATAGATATATAAATCCAATACTATACAAATTATCCCCTTCTGTTTCTCGAAAACGTCTATTTCAACAATCAATGTTGAAATCTATGTTTTCAATACTCAATACATTTTAAAACACCTTTAATTCGTTTTAAATTCCATTTAAAACATTCCTTTCCCAAAAACAAACCCATTTTATTTAATAATCTATTCAATATTCAAAATAGTGAATATAGCCCACTTAACAAATTCCCATATTTCAATTTATCAAATTCGATGAATTTCAAATTTATAAACATAGTTTATAAATTCCATTTCTATTATAAACCCCAATTTTATAAATTCCTTTATTAATCCGATGCAATTTTACATAACCTAGTTTCATACCCAAAAGCCATATTGTAAGTTAAATACTTATAATATTATTTATTTACCAAATCGTTCCTTTGAACTTCACCAATTTAAAATCTTATCACTTACAAGATTTCTTTATGGTTTATAATAATTTCAACTAATGAAATCTTCATTTATTAACAATTTCAACAAACCCCCTTTTTAATGCCCCAAATTCATTTTTATAAGTCAATAACTTATAAAACTTCACTTCCCAATAACCATTCTTTTTATAAATTTCACAAATTATATATCTATAGATTTATAATGAAATTCATGTTATACATCAACTCAGCATTTTATAAATTTATTCTATAACTCCAATGATTTAATCTAAAAACATCCATTTATAAAATCCTTTATATAAACCATTAATAATCATATCTTCCCAAAAACCAAATTTAACTATTTTATAAAAACCTATTATTGTTAAAAATTTCTTTTAAGTTATATTATATAAAAATATAAATTTTTAAAACATAAAATTTTATCCATCTATTTATTTTAAAATTTAATCAATTCAAAATTTTTAATAAACCATATTCTTTGAAAAATCGATTTAAAACCCCTTTTAAATTCAAAACCGTTATTTTAATTTTTAAAAATTTGAATCCGATGATGCAACGACATCAGATGGTCAATCACGGGAATAAGTGTCATATATCAATATGATTATCAACAATCAACATAATATTTATAAACAAATAAATATGTGAGGAATCCAGTTGGATCCCTCCAACCTGTTTCCCTGCACCCACAGACGTTAGCACAATACCAATTCCACTTCAAGGTGGAATATCGCGGTATATGGGATTTTATAAAATATCCGCTTAATAGGCGGCGCAATAGGGTCTCATCCGCTATACGAGGCGGGAAATCAAATCCGATATATACATATGCCAATATATATATATCGCTATATATAGTATATATCCTACTATATCTACTAGCACAATCAATCAACCATCAACAATCAATATTAACTATTCAAAATTTTAGACAAAACCTTTCGATTGAGTGAGGAGTTCTCACCTTGATTTTATTTCCGTTTTCGCGTTCGTTTCGAATAAAATTAAACGAACGTTTAATTTTACCCGAAATTCAAACGAGCTCCAAACGACTCCAAACCAGTTGCATCACGAAGAGCACGGCGATACGAAGCCAACGCAAAAAACCTCGTTCGAATCTGACATCATATGACAAAGATATCGCATTTTAAACGTTGTACAATCGTTAATATAGTAAATTATTTACAAATCTCTATTACAAACCCTTCCCCAGATCACAGCCGCACATCAAGCTCCCCCCCTTCCTTCTTGCGCACGGCTAATACCATCTCCAGGAACAAACGCACGTATAGAACCCATAGAAGCTCCAACTAGGGTTTGAATCTTCGACCACCACGAGCCACTTGAAGGCGATCAGGAAGTGCCACTTCGGGGCCCACGACAAGGGCTACACTCGGCCCAAACATGGCCAAGCTCGGTCATCACAATCACACGTAGTTCGAGGCCGACCTCATGCCCTTTGCAGCCCCTTTCCCGTTGATCCACTTCGTTTTAAACGATCTCGACCGTTGAGATTGCAGTACTCATTATCCCCTTCGATTTTGTAGTTGACGACTTCGTCTAATTTTGCGTGGATTGGGAGATTTGGAGGAAAGAAAATCGGTGATTTTCGGCCATTGGAAACATTGGGGCGGCGGCTGAGCATATGGAGCTAGGGTTTTGAAAAATATTAAGAGATATATGTTATTAATCTTATTTTAATAATAAAATTCTCTTTTTAATAACTTATGCAAACGAACTCCAATCTACGCGTTCCGACAGGCGATTCTAAAGTTTTTCCGCGTTCCGGACGCAATGGAACAGGTTTCGTAAGCTAATTCGGAAGTATGTGTGAGATACGGCAATAAACGGTCGATTTAAATTTAAACCGATTTAAGCGATTTCTAGGCGTTTTGGCTTGTACCGGACAAACGACAAATCCAAACGACTTGAAATTTGAAATCTTGCAATAATATCACATTACGGATCCGATGAAACTGGTTTCGTCGAAATCCGAGACCGTTTGAAAAATGGCTATTTTAACTCGCCGAATTAAAATTAAAACGATATCGATGCGTTTCGAGCTGCCACGGTCAAACGACAACTCCGATTGCTACGAAAATTGAAATCCGATAATAACTAACTATTACGGATACAATGAAACTCGTTTCGTTCAATTCCGAGACTGTTCAAAAATTGGCTATTTTTCAGTCGATAATTAAATATTAAAATATTCAATTTTTACAAATTAACTCCAAATTCAGTTTTACAAGTTCTAAAATATTTCTATAACTTTAATATGATATAACAAAATTTTCCAAACCATTTTCAATCATATTTAACCCAATATCTAATTATCTACGAAATTTCACTATTAATTAATCGATTTAAATGACCAATTAAATCCAATATTCAAGAAATAACTTATTTAACTTAAAATTTTCACTTATAAACATTTAAAATTAATTAAATACTCAAATTTAAATTACTAAAAATTCTGGGTCGTTACATGAAGAACTTACATGTTTAAATATTTTATGAAAGGGAATGGCTTATTTGCTAAAATAATTTCAATTATAAATTATAGAATTCGGCAGCATATTTAGAAAAAGTATTTTAGATAAAGAAGTGGAAACCAATTATATTTTGACAAATTGGCTAGTTAGATGAAAAGATGTTACTTTGTATGGCATAAAAATCAATTTTGACATAATTTACCACTTCGCCACTTCCAATTGCTACCTTTCATCAACATACTTCTACTAATAAACCCATTCGAAACTAATACACATGGTATCAAGTCATTGGTACGTAATGGATTGGAGAAAGATGGAATGGATTATGTCGAAGGCAAGCTTTCAATCTTTCGAATTTTTTTTTGGAATTTAAAAGATGCCTTCGAAGGGGTTGAAGTCATTCTTATAAGCATTTGACTACATTACATACCTTTGTTTTTAAAGATGCTTTCGAAGGGGTTGAAGCATTTGAGTTAATTAACTTGCCTTTGTTTAAAAAGCCTCTTACCTTTGTTTTTAAATGGAGCTTTCGAATGAGTTGCTGCTTATTTTGCTTTAAAAAGGAGCTTTCAAAAGGGTAGCCGCTTGTGAGCCTATTTGAAACCTAGCTACTGCATTCATACCTTTCGAATTAGTTAAACTTTCTTTATAATTTTAAATCAATGCTTTCGAAAGGGGAGCTTTCGCCGTTGTAAAATTTGAAGCTGCCTTTCCAATGCTTTCAAATGGGTTCCTATAGCCGCTTTTATCAATGCTTTTGAAAGGGTGGTTTCGAAACTTTCCTTTTCCTCAAACTCTTTTATTTAAAGATTAATGCTTTCGAAAGGGCTACTTTCCTTTTTGACCCAGAAGTTATTGTTAATGTTAAACCTAATGGTTTCGAAAGAGATACTTTCAAATGGTTTCGAAGCTTTGCTCAATAATTTTCTTTAAACTACGCACCTTCTAAAGATAAGCTTTAATGCTTTCAAAATGAAGTTATCAATATTTTCGAATGGAATGATTCGAGTGTATCGAAAAGTATATCTTTAAATGCTTTGAAAGGAAGGTTTGAATACTTTCGAAAGGTATGTTTTTATGGGTTCGAAAGAGAAGGCCTAAGGTTTCAGAAGTCTTAATTTTCGAACAAGAGACCCTATCTCATTTTAAAAAGTAAACCTATGGTAATATGAAAAAGTTTTGAAATGGCATTTAACTTTGGCGTTTTTGGAAAAACTTTCCTTGCTAAAGGTAACGGGTTAAAGGTATTGACCTGTTTCATTCAAAAAATGATTATAAGGAAACTAAACCATATATGTTTATATTATTATGTTATGATCAGTTATCATGTGCGCTTCTTCTATAAGCACATTCACTTTATAATCAACCCATAACTGCATTTTGGGGTATTGAGGGTAGAATAACTATCTAGGTTGACCCAGTAGTGAATATACATTGAGTTAATTCCTGTGTGAATAGAATTGCATCCAAGAGGTCAGACAGATTAGAATATAAGGTGTCCAAAAACTTATCAAAGAATTATTGGTTTAGAAAGGTTTATAGTAAGCCTATAAAAACTAGTATAGAGATTGTTATTGGCAGGGGCCAACAAGTTCTTAGTGATCCCATGAAAACTATGTCCAGACAAGTTATTGAAGAGATCAATAGGTTCATACCAATCCCATGTAGACCATGACATGAAAGAAGTTATTGGAGAACCCAATAGCTTCATAGTAAGCCCATAAAAATTATGATTGAAGAAAGTTATCGGTAGATACCAATAGGTTCATAGAGATCCCACGAAAACTATGATTGGATGATAGTATTGGTATAAACCAATAGGTTCATAATGACCCTATGAATACTATGAAAGTGGATAGGAATTCAATAAAGAATTAACAGGTTATTAGTAATCCCATGAAAATTAATAGGTTAATAGTGATGCTAGAAACTATAATTTGAGACAAATAGTCGGATAAAAGGTGATGTGCACGTAAATGTGCATATTTTTACCACCATATTTAATCTATTTAAATTAAATAAATGATCATATTGGGTATTTTAACATGTTTTAACCAAAATCCATATTAATTCCAGATTGTCACATATCCATCTTCATATAGGGGCAAAACGGTCATTTGTGTGCATATATTTCTTTAAGAAAAATTAATTAGAAATTTATATATATTTGTGTAGGAATTTGATCTCAAATATGAGTGGTTTCACAAAGCACATGCATGCACAACATGAACATAAAGGAATGAAGATGGAAATAATTCAAAGTGAAGATCATGGAGGACCCACCTACCCACCACCTTAATGTACAAACTAGAGGTTAATGCACATGCTTATGGAATTAATGGCTTCATGTACACTTAAATGATGATTAGTAGAAGCTAATGATTACTTAGCCTCTAAATTCATTTTGTTGATTTATGTGATCTAGAGAGTGGAAATTGCCTCTAAATTGTCTGAACACTCTCATATTTTTATCAATTTTCTGTTGCTTGTTTTTCTCTTTTTATAGTTTAACATTCTCTTCAACTTTGGTTTAATTTGATTGAATAGATTTTTAAAATTATCAATTCCCTGTGGATCGACCCGTATTCGCCATGTACTACGATAGTACGCCGTGCGCTTGCGGTATAAATTTTATTTCTAATTTTTTTCGGCGAATTTCTAATCCGATAGAAATTTCCGCCGGTTAACAAGTTTTTGGCGCCGTTGCTAGGGAATTGCTTTGATTTTATTTTTCTATTTTTTGAATTATTTTTGTTTGATTTTTGTGTGTTTTTTATTTTGTGTGTGTTTGCAATTAAAAAAAATTGTGTGTGTTTTCATTTTGTTGTGTGCATGTTTTAGTCTTCCATTTGCATTGCATTTTCTATTAAAAAAAATTGCATTGCATTTCATCTTCAATTTTGTTGCATTTCGATTACATTTTTACATTTGCATTTCTGCACATTTTTAATTTTTATTAAAAAAGAAAAAGAAATTTACACTGCATCTTTTTCTCTGTGCGCAGTGCACAAAAACCCCTGTGCCTCAAAACTTCCCCTGTCAACTACCCTATAACCTCCCCTCTGCTACATCAGTTCAAACAATAGATTTCACTTCCCTGCCACCATACATACAACTCCCTGACCATAAGTGCCAACAGCCAACTGCCTCAATATTGTCATCCCCTTGCCTGTCACTTCTTCTCAACTTCCTACTGCCTCACATTTCTACACAGTGCACTGCACATAACTCCAACCTTCATTCCAACTCCTTTCACAACTACATTCAACAAATCTCCACGCAGCCCCATCGCCTTCAAATAGTCACTGTCCTCGGACCAAAACCATTTCACAATCCACTCTGCAACAACCATTGCAAAAACAACACTGCAGCAACATCAAACACAACATCCCTCATTTCAAACAGCCTCCCCAACTGTATATTTCAACATACCACTTTAGTCCGACTACCTCTACCTCTACCTCTACATACATTCAAACCATCCTCTACCTCTACAACCATCACACTCCTTACCAAACATCTCCTCGTATCATCATTAACATCATCAAACTTGATCACTTCTGGCATCAACATAGTAGTAACCACCGTTTGCACATCGCCAACCCACCATCAACATCCCAAACTCCACCAATACCAAATGGCAACCTATCCAGTCTCCAAACTGCAAACTGCGACTCCACCCAATTCACAATCGAAGCCTAATTGAGCTCCAATTCCAGCCGAACCCACAACCTTCAACTCAACCACGTCTTCCACATCGACAATCGCCCTTCACAACTCCTCCACTGACCAGAGCAGCAACTCAATTGACCAAGTCGCACTACTCAATCCAATCGAACAGCCGTGAGTCACCATCATCTCCTCCACGAACCACTTCCCGAACAAACCAATTCGCAGCTTCAACTCAACCTCCATCACATCCCAATTCCGAGAACTTCATAACCATCATCAACAACCCACGAATCTATTGAAGAAATTTGAATTGCAAAGTTGTGAATTTGATTCCGTGTAGACTTTCATTGCGTTTAATACAGAAATTTGCTCTCGAATCTAATGGACAAAGCTGGTTTGAGCAAAGTTTGAATTTTCTCTGATAAATTTTGTAAAGTGATTTTGTGTATTGGGCCGGGTTGAACAGTGTGAATTTGTCTTAGTTTTTTATTTTTTGTTTTGTTTTATTTTTGGGTTATTTAGTTTAAGTTTTTTTTAAAATTAAAAAGAAGAAGAAGTTTTCAATTATTGTGGTTTGTTTTATATTGTTTCAAGTGCTATCCTCATAAATAAAAAAATATTGTATATATCTAGTTTTTCGTTTCAGGTTGCCAAAGTAGAACATCGCAAGGAGGAGATTAGTTTGCTCAAATAAATTTCTTTCCTTGCTTACCTTATCCAAAAAAAATGCTTGCATGCTTATCTATTGTTTTATTAGCTTTGCATTGTTAGTTGCTTGCATTTGCAATTTTATACTAAAAAAAGCAAAAAAAAAAAAATCGTTCATAGTTGCATTGTTTGTACACATTTAATTTATGCTTTGCACCTCATCTTAGATTTTTGTTAATAATGTGAGAAATGCGGATTACGGATCTTAAGGCTAGGATTAACACTAGAGGGGGGGGGTGAATAGTGTTAATAAAGAAGTACTAAATCTTTTTCGATTTATGTTAATTTAGACACCGATGTATGCAATATACAGACACAAATATGATCACAGAAACAAACACAGATGCATAAATAAAATAAAAGCAGTAAAGGAAAGAACACACCGGATTTTATACTGGTTCGGAGTTACCCTACATCCAGTCCCGCAACACAAGTACGGATTTCCTTTCAAAAGCAATTGTACAATTATACCCTCGGTTTCAAGGCTACGAGGTACACCCTCTGGAATTTCGATCCTCTGGGTAGAGATACTTGACTTTCGGACCACAAGTTTAACCAATTGATTTACCAAGGCTACAATCACACCTTTTCTTTCTTTCTTGATTTTCAAAGCTACAATCACACCTTTTCTCGCTTAATAGATTACAAAGAAGTCTATAACTCTGAATAACACTAAGAATCTTGTAGAGAGAGTGATAGAGAATCAAACTAGAAGTAATCGAGTTCGATTCAATGTTGATTTCGACAGAGTAATGATAAGAATATGTATTAAGAAAAGTGGAACAAGAAGAGGAGTGAAAAACCAGAAAATCTGATATAAAATTCATTGAAACTAACCCCAATTTATAGTAGAACAACAACCAGGAAATTCTTCATTCATTTCAAAATTAGTTGAACCAAAAATGATATCATTTACGTAAACTTGTACTAGTTGAATATCATTTTTATTTCTTTTAATAAAAAGAGTATTATTTACTTTACCAATTTCAAAATTAGATTGCAATAAATAAGATCTTAGTTTATCATACCAGGCTCTAGGAGCTTGTTTTAGACCATATAATGCCTTTTTAAGTTTGTAAACATGATTTGGTAATTTATCATTTTCAAAAAGTGGTGGTTGTTCAACATATACTTCTTCTTTTACAAATCCATTTAAAAAGGAACTTTTAACATCCATTTGAAATAACTTGAAATTATTATGATTTGCGAAAGTAAGTAGAATCCTAATGGCTTCTAATCTTGCTACGGGAGCAAAGGTTTCATCAAAATCTATTCCTTCTCCTTGACAATAACCTTGAGCGACTAATCGAGCTTTATTTCTAACTACCTCTTCTTGTTCATTTATTTTATTTTTATAAACCCATTTAGTTCCAATTATAGTTTTATTTTCTGGTCTAGGAACAAGTTCCCAAACATCATTTCTAGTAAATTGATTTAATTCTTCTTGCATAGCCAAAATCCATAAATCATTAGTTGATGCTTCTTTTGGATTTTTGGGTTCAATAGTTGATGTAAAAGCAACATTACTCATTTGACTTAGTTGATTTCTAGTTTTAACAACAGATTGCATATTTCCCAGTATATTTTCTATAGGATGATCTTTTAAAAGTTTAGTCCTTTTATTAGTACGATTAATTTCATTATTAGTTTCAATTCATTCTTGATTTTGAGCGATTAAATCCTCTTCATCATTTGTATCTTCAAAAATTTTGAAATTTTCATCAAATGAAACATGCATTGTTTCTTCAATGGAATTAGTTTTTAAATTAAACACTCTGTACGCTTTACTTCTATTAAAATATCCGATAAAGATACGTTTGTCGGATTTAGGATCAAGTTTATGTAAATTATCTTTTGTATTTAAAATAAAGCATTTACTTCCAAAAATTCTGAAATAAGATACCATAGGTTTCTTTAAATAAAGAAGTTCATAAGATGTCTTATCAGTTAGAGGTCTAATTAAAATTCTATTCAAAATATAACAGGCGATAGCAACTGCTTCTGCCCAAAAATTCTTTGGTTAATCACTATCTATAAGCATAGTTCTCGCACACTCTTGAATCGTCCTATTCTTACGTTCTACTACTCCATTTTTTTGTGGAGTTTTCGGAAATGAAAAATTGTGAGTTATTCCCTTTTTATTGCAGAATTCCTCAAACTTTTCATTTTCAAATTCACCACCGTGATCACTTCGAATAGTTATAATTTTTAGAGAAAATTGATTTTGAATTCTTTTTGAGATGTCTTAAAACATTCAAAAGTATCACTTTTATGTTTCAAGAATATTGTCCATGTAAATCTAGAATAATCATCTACAATTACAAAGACATATTTACTATGATTTATTGATAGAATTTGAGATGGACCAAACAAATCAAGATGAAGTAATTCAAGAGGTTTTGAAGTTGAAATCATATCTTTTAACTTAAAAGAACTTTTTCTAAGTTTTCCTAATTGACAAGAATCACATAAACTATCTACGTCAAAATTCATTTTAGGGAGACCTCTTACTAGATCATGTTTTGACAGTCTAGATAAGAGTTTGAAATTCAAATGCCCAAATCTCTTATGCCAAATCCAAGGGTCACTTTTATTTGCCAACAGACACAGGTTATCATTTGAAACTTTCATACTAAGAATATAAATATTCTTTTTCCTGACTCCCTCAAATATAATGTTGAATTATTATCTTCAATGTGACATTTATCTTTTTCAAATTTAATTTTATATCCTTTATCACATAGTTGACTTATACTAGCAGATTATGTTTTAAATTCTTAACTAGCAAAACATTAGTAATAGTAGGAGTTTCATAATTGCCGACTCTGTCGATGCCAATCACATATCCTTTTGAATTGTCTCCAAAGTTAACCAATCCTCTGTCTTTGTATATTATATCATTCAGTATATCTGGATTGTCAGCCATGTGTATAGAACACCCACTATCAAGTATCCACTTGTTCTTTTTATCTGCACAATTTGTCCATTGTGGATTGATTCATTAACACCTATAAAGCATGATTCCTGCACATCAAACAACCTTGGTAGACAACTTGAATTTGAATATTGATTATATGCAGACTCAAGAAGCGATGATGGTTTGAATGCTTCTAAACTAGTATTAACAAATATAGCCATTTTAAAAACTTTTTCAAAAATCAGATTATGAAACTTTGAAAGCCTCGCTCTGATACCAATTGTAAGAAATGCGGAATACGGATCTTAAGGCTAGGTTAACACTAGAGGGGGGGGGGGTGAATAGTGTTAATAAAGAATTACTAATTCTTTTTCGATTTATGTTAATTTAGACACCGATGTATGTAATATACAGACACAAATATGATCACAGAAACAAACACAGATGCATAAATAAAATAAAAGCAGAAAAGGAAAGAACACACCGGATTTTATACTGGTTCGGAGTTACCCCACATCCAGTCCCGCAACACAAGTACGGATTTCCTTTCAAAAGCAATTGTATAATTACACCCTCGGTTTCAAGGCTACGAGGTACACCCTCTAGAATTTCGATCCTCTGGGTAGAGATACTTGACTTTCGGACCACAAGTTTAACCAATTGATTTACCAAGGCTACAATCACACCTTTTCTTTCTTTCTTGATTTTCAAGGCTACAATCACACCTTTTCTCGCTTAATAGATTACAAAGAAGTCTATAACTCTGAATAGCACTAAGAATCTTGTAGAGAGAGTGATAGAGAATCAAACTAGAAGTAATCAAGTTCGATTCAATGTTGATTTCGATAGAGTAATGATAAGAATATGTATTAAGAAAAGTGGAACAAGAAGAGGAGTGAAAAACCAGAAAATATGATATAAAATTTGTTGAAACTAGCCCCTATTTATAGAAGAACAACAGTCATGTCCATTCGTGAAGAGTTATGGTACATAGACACTTCTTTTTAAATTTTGAACTCAACTGACACCATGTCGACATGGGGTATATAGGCATGTCGACATCCCAAAGCATTTTTTGATGTTTTGATTTTCTTTAAAAATAACCTTTATCTTATATTAAAACTAATTTTAAACTTTATAAATATACTTGAATATAGTTAAAATTCATAAGTAAATATGGAGAATAATATATATAGAATTTAACTCTAATTTTATATTTTAAATCTAAGTATAAATATTTAAAAGTTAAATATATTATATTAAAAGATAGTTTAAAATCAGGAGTAATTTGTCTTTGAAATTAAAGATAATTTTGAAGCTAAAATTATTTAAAATTAGGATAGAGGGTTTTGAATCTTTTAAAAGGAAAGTTTTGAAAACATTTTGAAAACATGATATAATTTTGAAAAACCATTTTGAATAAAAAGCTAGCGGATACAAAACAATGTTCCACTAGATTTTTCGTAGGTTCCATCCTACTTAGGGTTCCATCCCTTTAACAGGCTCGAAGTGGATTCCATTCCATGAATAAATTGGATTTTAAGATGCCAGTGCTTTTTTGTGAGTTTTAAAAAAGTTCATAATAATAAAAAATACTTAACTTTGAAATCTTGAACTCTTGATAATCTTGATACTCATGAGTCTTCTATCTTGATATCTTGAATCTCTATACTGTACAGTCTTCTTTCTTAGTACCTGCATGGTTAAATCCTGCATATACATATATATCTAAACTTATAATGTTAGTATTTATATTTTATAATCTATGCTAAGGTTGTTGTCATCAAAACCATCATTTCACGGACTAACAAATAACAACGGTTAGATATCTACAACACTTAATTGTATATTGACAATTTGTCTTCTTTGAACAATTTAATTTCTTGGTGTCTAGGCTACGGCAGAGCAACGATCAGTTATAAATATTACCGCGATTCATAAATATTATACTGAATTTTTTCTCTAAAGATACTTAAACCTTCGGCTGCATTGATACGGTGATTCGTGGTGCACCTATAAATCCTGTCTGTTTCCTGGTTCAGAACTATCTTGTTTATCTAAGATAATGTGTGATTATACAATTTTGGGTTAGCTTGGGATACATCATTTGTAATTAACCTTTGCATTCATTTAGTTGCATTAGTTCATGCATATATAAAAAAAAAAAATTTAAAATCCAAAATTAAAAAATAATAATTGTAAATATTCCTTTTCCTTCATAAATTTTTAAATCCTTTTCCTTTGAACTTTCAAAAATCCAAAAAATTCAGAAAAACAAAAATCTAAAAAAATATAAAATCTTTTCAAAAAAAAATATTTGAAAAATAAAAAATGAAAAAAAAATCAATTTTCCATTTTGAAAAATAAATTCTATTTGTAAAAAATTTTCCTTTATAAAAAAACAAAAACATTCTTGAAAATGTCTCAATTTCCATATGAATTTTACAATAGTTGTGAAAATCAATATAATCCATATAATTTCGCTCAAAATTCTAATGGATATTTTAACGACAACTATTGTCTAAATAACTCGAATTTTGAAATTCAAAATTTTCAAAACAACGATCAACCCTTAAATCTTGAAAATAACATTTCATCCTTACTTGAAATCTCTACACAACAAAATCAAATGATAAATGATTTGTGTAATTCATATTTGTGTAATAACTCAAGTCAAGGATTTCAAAATTTGAATTTACTTCAAACTTCAAACGATTTCGAGTATAACCCATGCCAATACAATTTTGAACTCCAAAATGAATTTTAAAATCAAAATGAAAATGTGATCCACTTTTCAAATAATTTTGGCAATGGGAATAATCTCGACTACGATGCGATTGAAATTTTGTCCTTAACATATCCAAATCGAATATTCTCATGTTAATAACTACAAATTGGATTTTATTGAACAAATGAACGAAATTTACGATGATCACACGAATTCGTTGTTTGAAACATATACGAAACAACATGAAAAACAAAATCAAATCCCAACGTGTGACGAGTCAAATGATAATCCATCTTTTACCACAATTAACGATTTTCAAATAACAACTTTTGAAACTGAAAATGATGATCTTAATGATGTTGTTGAAAACACGGTAATTGAGTTGGATTTCAATTCTTTTGAGGGTGAGAAGCTCGACTTAAGATTCGATCTTCCCTTTCCCGATTTTGAAATTTTGAACACAACAACTTTGAACTTTAAACTTAACAAGTGTAATAAATTGTTAATAATCCAACAAAGGAAGACAAATTCAATGAACATGTGACGACCTGGCTTTCCACTCCCGGAAAATCGCATCATCATTAAGAAAGAAAGGGATAGAAAAGAGAATAGAAAGAAGAGAAGAAAGAAAACAACATCAGAATCTTACACAGTGGAACGAATAAATTATATTAATATCATAAATATTACATAGCTTACAACCATTATCAGAGTACACAGTTATACAACACATACTAGACAGTTATAAACACCTGTCTAGTTATACAACTCAATACAACAACTCAGAGAACACACAGCGGAAAACTAGATATATCTACTCGCAGAAGCCTCCTGCTCCATTGCTCCTCCATAATTCGTCAAAGCTAATCCTGAATCCTAACCTGAATTCTCTTGACTACTCATAAAAATTTGAGTACCCAAGAGTTTATGAAAAACAAAAATAAACTCCGGGTCAGACATGGGTCTGGTGTGAGTAACAGGTTAAAGTTGCTTAACTTTCAAAAACCTTTTGAAAAGAAAGGTATCACGTAAGACTTCGACTTCCCACACATAAACATGGAAAAGTTTTAACCTTACGCTAACCAAAACATTTGATAGGAAATCCGATGATATTATAATAGTGTCTAGGGTTTTCAAATAAATAAGAAACATCCGAAATTGTTACATTTATTAAATTCCAGCTACTAGCCACAAAAGTGGGTAATACAATCAAAACCGCTGGCACTTATTGGATTTTGGATTCCATACAATGGCAGGGCTACTGGGGTACCTCCCGTCACAGTACGCGGCCTAGATCAACGTACCGAGGATCACTCCCGACCCCCTGCAACACAAAGCCGGACCCATTCCTTACTGAATAGTTCCAAACAAGACAACCCTGTGGTTGTAGCTAGAAACCACCCACACAGCCGAATATAAAGGGACTTCTAGACAGGGATCAATCTTGCTCTCCAGTGGGTGCGACCCACGAAGCTTTGCTGCACCTCCCTTGTTTTAGCCATTCCCGGTTGATGAGTCTTGAGGCTAGGATTACCTTTATAGGACACATCACTTAGAATGCTCATCGTCCACCTGACGATGTTCTGAAAGCATTCAATCCATACAAGTTCGTTCCGGGTTCGAACGAAACCGAAGGCATTATCTCGTTACACTCATTTTGGAATCACCCTCAGAGTTAACGACAATAACCCTTGCATTCTAAATCACCATCTCGAATCTATAAGAACTAATTCCGTCAACTCATTACGGAATCACCCACAGAGTTATACTGACTCATAGTCCTTACACCTCAGGTCTTCACAAAGCTCCACTTTGAATTCACGACCTAACGTTATTTGGAATCGATGTGGTTTTCGGATATCCAAATATGGAAACCCGATCCCGATCTCATCGAAAACCAAAGCGTGTCTTTTAGGGTCTAAGTTGTTTTGAAGGTTTAAAATAATTTAATTACAGTATCTATATACACACAGATAGATAATTCATAAATCACAATTGATAATTAACATTATCACATAACAGGTAATCCACATTATCAATTTCAAATAGATATTCCATATATCACCATCACAGTAGGTAACCTATGTATCATCACAATACAATCAAACATCCATACCACACAATAATATTTATCTCATTACTGAGATCACAAAGCATCCAAGACAATCAATGACATCCATTCATACATAAGCAATGATTTACTCATCATCCTATAATAAATTTAAAATGAATTAAATTAACTATCTCTATCTCTAATTAATTTAAAATGAATTAAATTAATTACCCCATCTTTAATTAATTTAAAATAAATTAAATTAATTACTTCATCAATACAAATCTTGCTTACTCTAACATTTAATTAATTACAATAAATTAATCAATCATAAATTACTTTAATTAATCACTCTTGATTAATTACTCTTAATTACATTCGTGTAATTATCCTTAATTAATTTCACAAATTAATTATCCTCAACTAAACAGTAATTAACCTTTAATTACTCAATTAATTAATTAATCATAATTAATTATCCTAATCCTTAATTAATTACATAATTAATTACTTTTAATTACCTATTATTGATTAATTAATCATAATTAATTATCTTTAATTACATCATTAATTAAAATAATTAATGATCCTTAATTATTCCTTAAATTAATTACTCTAAGTAATTAACTAATTTAATTACTATATTAAACCAAATTAATTATCCTTACATTAATTTCTTAATTAATACCTTGATTAATTATTAAATAATTAATCCAAATTACTTCATACTTAAACATCTCCATTTAATTACAATCTGTAGTAATTAAATAATTACTTAACTGGGTAATTTCCAAATCATTAATTACATAAAGTAATTATTTATAAAACCCAAGTGTTTATAATTAATTAAACTTAATTAATTAAAAATAAACAATCATATTAAACTAAATTAATTACATTAAGTAATTAATTCCTTAATTACTTTATCAAGTAATTACTCTCAAACCATTTACAATTGATTATTATTAAATTAATTAATCTAATTAATTATAAAAATTAACTACATTAATTAATTGTTAAATAATCATGGTTAATGACCTTCATTAACCATTCTCAAATTATTTTATAAGGTAATTAACTTAAATTAATTACCATTTAAATTATCTTTAATCATTCATTAATTAAAGTAAATTATTAAATTAATTAACCTTAAATAAAAACTTAATTACATAACTAATATTCATTTATCATTAATTAATAACTTAATTAATGATCTTAATTACAAATCGATTAATCATTAATCAATTATTAATTCCAAATTTAATTAATTAATTAAATAAATTAATTAATCTTAATTACCTTATTAAATTGAATTAATCTTGAAATATAAATCTTTATTTAAATTTCAAGATAAACATAACTTAATTATGCTTAAAACAATTTAATTCAAATCTAAGTACTTAGGAAATTACCCTTAAATTTCAATTTAAATTCAAGTTTAAAATAGAATAATTTTAAACTTATCAAAGTTTTAAATAAATTCAAAACTTTTTTTTTTAAAATTACAAGTCAAAACAAAAGTTTGACTAAAAAATGAAATCATAATAATTTGAAGTTAAATTATTTCAAAATTTTAGAAGTTTCAATTCATTTTTAGTTTAAAACTTTCAAATTTAAATCTTCTTTTAAATTTGAAACTGAACTTCATTTTAAACTCAGATTTCCAGTTTTAAAATTTATCTTTAAATCTTGCTTCATATTTTAAAACTTCATTTTTTAAAATTTCAACTATTTACCAAATTGAAATAGTTAATTAAGTTAAGAATTTAAACTTTTATTTCAAAACCTGGGATTTAATTTGAATCTAAAATTCAAACTTGCATTTGAATTTATACTTAATCCTTACTTTAAATAAATCTGCAGAATTTTCAATGTTTAAAACCCAGATTTTAAATTTCAAAACTCAGATTTTAAACAGGCTTTCAAACCTGGAAATAACAGAGTTCAACCCGAGACCCCCCTAATTTACTTCGAGTTTCCTACCTCACTACTCCGAGTCAATCCCCCATCCACTTCGAGTTTTTCCACAACCTACTTCGAGTCATTAACAGACCATCCCCTGAAAACCCCTAAACCAAAACAGATCACCAGGAATCATGTCGCCGCCACCTCTGCCGATCATCTCAGATGATCCAATCAACTCCAGAAGCTCACCACTACTCCAACATTAACCCAGATCAAGAAATTCATCAAAGAATCTAAAATGCCCCTAATCAAAACCTGTACAATAGAAAACAGGTTCCTGATGCAAACCTGTCAGCGGCCACCATTCTCACCTCCGACCACCTGACATCTAGCCACTCCGGCCTCGAACTCATCCACCACAAACCCAACGATTCCCAAAACATCAATGCACTCGGTCAATTCTACACTTCAAATCATCTCAATGCACAAACCCATACAAAACTAGGGTTATATTCTAAAAACCAAAACTGCAATCAATCTAGCAAATTTTATTTACTTCTCAGATTTTTCCAAGGATCTATATTCCTTTTACTATAACTCAGAAGAATTTTATGATTCCTCAAGTATCAGATTTCAAATATTACTCAAATTCATATTTTTGGTTCAAGAACCAACTGTAAATGAAACATGCACCTATAAATGTCAATACTTGATTTAAAAATCAAGTTCCAGTTTATATTTTTGATTAGTATTACTGAATTATCATATTAATTAGATTGGGTATGAATGAAATTGAACATGCATGATGTTTTAAAAATTTACAGAGTCAAGAAAAACAAGTTTATTATCGTGAATAAAATCTAACACTTTATTTAGGATATACTACTAGTTCTGTTTGATAATTTGCATCTAAACATCGATTAGATCTTGAGTTCATAAATTTTAAATTACATCTTTAAGTCTGAAATCAAGATCAGGAAAGAATTCATCACTAGCAATACATGCATTCAAATCTCATACATATGCACAGACATATCCATCATACTTATTAGGCAATAATTTTAGCAACTAAGTTAATTTAAATCAGTTTGAAAATTAATTGTTACTCACAAATTAAAAATGCAGACCATTGTTTAGCTCCTTTGAATTTTTGCAGAAATAGAATATGCAGAGCTTGCTCCTCTCTGTTGCTCATTTATGTAGAAAGAAACATATGCAGGTAGAAGATGCTATTTCCAATTTCCCAAACACATGTATGCAGGTGCACTCTCTGATTCTCAAATCTGAGTTGAATTCCTGATGAAATGGTCATGCTTATGATCCCATACACTTATTACTTGCATGTAGATGTAGATGATGCTGTAGCCAATTTCCATATGCATACAAATGCCTTTCCTTCCCAAGTTAAAAACAGTGTGCAGAAAAAAAGAACAGTGCAGGCTTCCTTTTGATTTGAAGAGGAAATGCAGAATTTTGATCTTAGTTTTGGATATGCAGAGGTTGGATTTGAATATGCAGGTTGTAGATTTTGGATTTTAATAATCTTATGCATGCAGATTTGTGGATTCTTTTTAAGGAAATGCAGATTGAAGGATTTGAGAATGCAGATTTGGAATTTGAATATGCAGATTAGAACATTGTTTTGGATATGCAGATTGATCTTTTAATATGCAGGTTTTTTTTAGGAAGTGAATATGCAGTTGTATGGATCTAAAGGAATGCAGATTTGAAATTCGATGAATTTGTGGATTGTTAATATGAAAATGAATTTTGGTCTTCCTTTGATTAAGGAAAGAAAATGTAATATGAAATGAATATGTAAACTTAACTAAATGCATTTTCAGATTTTAAAGAAAGCAAAGAAAAATAAAAACTAAAATTTTAACACTTGTCAAACTTAACAACATTTGTCAAATTGAATGCATAAGAATTTAACACTTGTATTTCCTTTAAAAGTAATTAGTATTTAAATTTACAAAATAATGCATGTATTTTAGCTTAATTTAAATTGTTAGTTTATATTTAAACATGTGTATAAATTTACAAATGAAAATAAAAACAAACTATGTTAATAAATGAACTTGTACATATTAAAGATTAAAATAATTAAACAATTTAAAATTTAAACTTTTGAATTTAAATTCAAACTAAATTCAAGAATCAATTATTTTCAAATCAAGTTGTAAATATAAATTCAATTTGAAATAAAAATTACAAATTCTATTCAAACTTATTTAAAAAGTCAATACAATATTAATATTGTTTTTATAAATCTCTTTTTATTAAATTAAAATCATTTTACAAGAAATTATATTTTTATCAAATAAATAATCCATTTATTAAGTCATGAAATCATTTATTGAATATATTCTAAATTTAAAACAATACCAATTTATTTAAAATATGAACCATATATTTATATTGTAAACAGAAATCAATTTATATCATTTAAAAGATAAAAGAACCAATTTAAATAATTATTGAAGAAGATTATTAAATTTATTTGAATAATTATTACCAGAAAGTCAATATCAATTTAATTTTAACTACAGATTATTAAATTGATATTGTTAAAAATTCCGGGATATTACAATCCTTCCCCCTTAAAAGAATTTCGTCCTTGAAATTTAAAACAAAGGTAATTTAATAATCTCATTAAATTTTAATTTTAAAACGCAAGCATATATCAAACATATGCTAACTACCAAAAACAACCAATCAAACAAATCTAATTATCCAAACAAATTCTGGATAGAACTTTATCGAGTTTCCCCAGGTATATATATATATATACTGGGATACTCGCTCTAGAGCATCCAAACAAACAATACTATGAAGCTATAAAACTCCTATACAACTATATCTATAACACTAGACAAAATATCAGACTATAAACGAGTCTGACTCAACAACCAAAACTCCAGAACTGCTGGTTCCACAACCAGAGATAGATCATACATGTACTCCCTCAGAGATACGTGAGACCCGTCGAATCTCAGTTATCCAAACTGGCAATTCAATCCTGTAGATCAATCACTTAATCTCCTAGATCACAGAAAAGATCCAAAACACTTCAGAGCAAGCTTCTCCAACTTACCCAAACCTATAGCTCACTTATGGTCAGACAAAACTTATTCAAGATTAAATCTCCGATTTCAGAGTCCAAATCCCTCCGACTCTTATCCACAATATCTCTTCAGACAATCCTGGGCTGTCTACAACCTTACTAATCAGCTCAACCTTTGTTGATGCTTCTAGAAACAAACTAGACCAACAACTTCAACAAAATGATCTCCTCAAGATCAACCAAAATCAAGAACTTAAACTCAGCTCCTCAACATCAGAAGAAACAACTCACTTCTCCTGTCCGGGAAAAGAAAAGCAGATACACTTCCAAACTGCTTCCGCTGCTCAACTCTGATCCAAAGTAGAAGAGAATACTGAAGAAGAACACAAGCACAAACAGGACAACACACCCCAGAGATATGGTTCACAGATCCATAAGAAACTCAGAAGTTCCTCCAAAACTCCGAGATACTACACCAACTCAATCTCTTGGAACCATTCTTCTATAAAGCTGAACCACCGATACCACTCCTGAAATTCCAGACAACAAGAAAAACTCAATCTCCAGATGCGAACCAAACTCTTACTTCCTGAAGACATCCAGAAAAACTCAGATAACCCAAGAGAACACTTAAACAGTCGCAAGTCACTTTTGCGAACCACCCAAACAAAATCCAAGGAATACTGTTCTCCCTTAACCAAATAGAACAGCTTACTCTTGACTGGCCAACCCATCGAAGAAACAGGTCCACTCAACTGCTTCTGAACTCCACTTCAGAAAAACTGCTAAGCCAGAAGATCTCTTGCCAACACCAAGAACACTTCAAACTACACTGCTGCCACAGATGCCAAAGAATTCCAAAACAAAGCTCTCCGAGAAACTCAGACTTCAAAGCAAACAGAAACTCTAGCTGAACACAGCCACAACACCGAAGCAGACTCACTTCCTTAATTTGTTCCAAAGAAAACATCTTCGGAAATATCCATAGTCACTGCATCTCATCACGCAGCTACTATTCCTGAGGTACAAAAATACCATCACTCGCTTCTGCCAACCAACAAATCCAAACACTTCAGAAATGAACTCCGAACCTTAACAGGTTACCTTCAGAGATTAATGAAGTTCTTCATCACTACAGAACTCACTCGAGACGGTATTAGGTCTACAGTCTCGACAAATACACTTCCAACCTCAAACATCAAACTCCAACCAATGGTAGTCGTGTCACACACTACTACCCCATCTACCTTTATAACTTATATTGGAAAACCTGAACAGGTAACCCAACAGATAGGTAGAAATATATATATATATATAGTTATATATTTAAAATTACAAATACGCTCTCTCAAGAAAGACACCACTACAGAGCCTAGGTATTCACTCAACCTAACGCTCCCTAAAGAAAGATACACTTCAGAGCCTAGGTATTCACTCAGCCTATTGCTCCCTAAAGAAAGACACACTTCAGAGCCTAGGTATTCACTCAGCCTAATGCTCTGATACCAAGTGTGACGACCCGGCTTCCAAATACCAGGAAGCCGCATCGTCAAGAAGAAAGAAGGGGATAGAAAAGAGAATAGAAAGAAGAGAAGAAAGAAAACAACATCAGAATCTTACACAGTGGAACGAATAAATTATATTAATATCATAAATATTACATAGTTTACAACCATTATCAGAGTACACAGGTATACAACACATACTAGACAGTTATAAACACCTGTCTAGTTATACAACTCAATACAACAACTCAGAGAACACATAGCGGAAAACTAGATATCTACTCGCAGAAGCCTCCTGCTCCATTGCTCCTCCATAATTCGTCAAAGCTAATCCTGAATCCTAACCTGAATTCTCTTGACTACTCATAAAAATTTGAGTACCCAAGAGTTTATGAAAAACAAAAATAAACTCCGGGTCAGACATGGGTCTGGTGTGAGTAACAGGTTAAAGTTGCTTAACTTTCAAAAACCCTTTGAAAAGAAAGGTATCACGTAAGACTTCCCACACATAAACATGGAAAAGTTTTTACCTTACGCTAACCAAAACATTTGATAGGAAATCCGATGATATTATAATAGTGTCTAGGGTTTTCATATAAATAAGAAATAGCTGAAATTGTTACATTTATTAAATTCCAGCTACTAGCCACAAAAGTGGGTAATACAATCAAAACCGTTTGCACTTATTGGATTTTGGATTCCATACAATGGCAGGGCTACTGGGGTACCGCCCGTCACAGTACGTGGCCTAGATCAACGTACCGAGGATCACTCCCGACCCCCTGCACACAAAGCCAGACCCATTCCTTAGTGAATAGTTCCAAACAAGACAACCCCGTGTTTGTAGCTAGCAACCACCCACACAGCCGAATATAAAGGGACTTCTAGACAGGGATCAATCTTGCTCTCCAATGGGTGCGACCCACGAAGATTTGCTGCACCTCCCCTGTTTTAGCCATTCCCGGTTGATGAGGCTTGAGGCTACGATTACCTTTATAGGACACATCACTTAGAATGCTCACGTCCACCTGACGATGTTCTGAAAGCATTCAATCCATACAAGTTCGTTCCGGGTTCGAACGAAACCGAAGGCATTATCTCGTTACACTCATTTTGGAATCACCCTCAGAGTTAACGACAATAACCCTTGCACTCTAAATCACCATCTCGAATCTATAAGAACTAATTCCGTCAACTCATTACGGAATCACCCACAGATATATACTGACTCATAGTCCTTACACCTCGAGTCTTCACAAAGCTCCACTTTGAATTCACAACCTAACGTTATTTGGAATCGATGTGGTTTTCGGATATCCAAATATGGAAACCCGATCTCGGTCTCATCGAAAACCAAAGCGTGTCTTTTAGGGTCCAAGTTGTTTTAAAGGTTTAAAATAATTTAATTACAGTATCTATATACACACAGATAGATAATTCATAAATCACAATTGATAATTAACATTATCACATAACAGGTAATCCACATTATCAATTTCAAATAGATATTCCATATATCACCATCACAATAAGTAACCTATGTATCATCACAATACAATCAAACATCCATACCACACAATAATATTTATCTCATTACTGAGATCACAAAGCATCCAAGACAATCAATGACATCCATTCATACATAAGCAATGATTTACTCATCATCTTATAATTAATTTAAAATGAATTAAATTAACTATCTCTATCTCTAATTAATTTAAAATGAATTAAATTAATTACCCCATCTTTAATTAATTTAAAATAAATTAAATTAATTACTTCATCAATACAAATCTTGCTTACTCTAACATTTAATTGATTACAATCAATTAATCAATCATAAATTACTTTAATTAATCACTCTTGATTAATTACTCTTAATTACATTCGTGTAATTATCCTTAATTAATTTCACAAATTAATTATCCTCAACTAAACAGTAATTAACCTTTAATTACTCAATTAATTAATTAATCATAATTAATTATCCTAATCCTTAATTAATTACATAATCAATTACTTTTAATTACCTATTATTGATTAATTAATCATAATTAATCATCTTTAATTACATCATTAATTAAAATAATTAATGATCCTTAATTATTCCTTAAATGAATTACTCTAAGTAATTAACTAATTTAATTACTATATTAAACCAAATTAATTATCCTTACATTAATTTCTTAATTAATACCTTGATTAATTATCAAATAATTAATCCAAATTACTTCATACTTTAACATCTCCATTTAATTACAATCTGTAATTATTAAACAATTACTTAACTGGGTAATTTCCAAATCATTAATTACATAAAGTAATTATTTATAAAACCCAAGTGTTTATAATTAATTAAACTTAATTAATTAAAAATAGACAATCATATTAAACTAAATTAATTACATTAAGTAATTAATTCCTTAATTACTTTATCAAGTAATTACTCTCAAACCGTTTACAATTGATTATTATTAAATTAATTAATCTAATTAATTATAAAAATTAACTAAATTAATTAATTGTTAAATAATCATGGTTAATGACCTTCATTAACCATTCTCAAATTATTTTATAAGGTAATTAACTTAAATTGATTACCATTTAAATTATCTTTAATCATTCATTAATTAAAGTTAATTATTAAATTAATTAACCTTAAATAAAAACTTAATTACATAACTAATATTCATTTATCATTAATTAATAACTTAATTAATGATCTTAATTACAAATCGATTAATCATTAATCAATTATTAATTCCAAATTTAATTAATTAATTAAATAAATAAATTAATCTTAATTACCTTATTAAATTGAATTAATCTTGAAATATAAATCTTTATTTAAATTTCAAGATAAACATAACTTAATTATGTTTAAAACAATTTAATTCAAATCTAAGTACTTAGGAAATTACCTTTAAATTTCAATTTAAATTCAAGTTTAAAATAGAATAATTTTAAACTTATCAAAGTTTTAAATAAATTTAAAACTTTTTTTTAAATTACAAGTCAAAACAAAAGTTTGACTTAAAAATGAAATCATAATAATTTGAAGTTAAATTATTTCAAAATTTTAGAAGTTTCAATTCATTTTTAGTTTAAAACTTTCAAATTTAAATCTTCTTTTAAATTTGAAACTGAACTTCATTTTAAACTCAGATTTCCAGTTTTAAAATTTATCTTTAAATCTTGCTTCATATTTTAAAACTTCATTTTTTAAAATTTCAACTATTTACCAAATTGAAATAGTTAATTAAGTTAAGAATTTAAACTTTTATTTCAAAACCTGGGATTTAAATTTGAATCTAAAATTCAAACGTGCATTTGAATTTATACTTAATGCTTACTTTAAATAAATCTGCAGAATTTTCAATGTTTAAAACCCAGATTTTAAATTTCAAAACCCAGATTTTAAACAGGCTTTCAAACCTGGAAATAACAGAGTTCAACCCGAGACCCCCCTAATTTACTTCGAGTTTCCTACCTCACTACTCCGAGTCAATCCCCTATCCACTTCGAGTTTTTCCACAACCTACTTCGAGTCATTCACAGACCATCCCCTGAAAACCCCCAAACCAAAACAGATCACCAGGAATCATGTCGCCGCCACCTTTGCCGATCCTCTCAGATGATCCAATCAACTCCAGAAGCTCACCACTACTCCAACATTAACCCAGATCAAGAAATTCATCAAAGAATCTAAAATGCCCCTAATCAAAACCTGTACAACAGAAAACAGGTTCCTGATGCAAACCTGTCAGCGGCCACCATTCTCACCTCCGACCACCTGACATCTAGCCACTCCGGCCTCGAACTCATCCACCACCAACCCAACGATTCCCAAAACATCAACGCACTCGGTCAATTCTACACTTCAAATCATCTCAATGCACAAACCCATACAAAACTAGGGTTATATTCTAAAAATCAAAACTGCAATCAATCTAGCAAATTTTATTTACTTCTCAGATTTTTCCAAGGATCTATATTCTTTTTACTATAACTCAGAAGAATTTTATGATTCCTCAAGTATCAGATTTCAAATATAACTCAAATTCATATTTTTGGTTCAAGAGCCAACTGTAAATGAAACATGCACCTATAAATGTCAATACTTGATTTAAAAATCAAGTTCCAGTTTATATTTTTGATTAGTATTACTGAATTATCATATTAATTAGATTGGGTATGAATGAAATTGAACATGCATGATGTTTTAAAAATTTACAGAGTCAAGAAAAACAAGTTTATTATCCTGAATAAAATCTAACACTTTATTTAGGATATACTACTAGTTCTGTTTGATAATTTGCATCTAAACATCGATTAGATCTTGAGTTCATAAATTTTAAATTACATCTTTAAGTCTGAAATCAAGATCAGGAAAGAATTCATCACTAGCAATACATGCATTCAAATCTCATACATATGCAAAGACATATCCATCGTACTTATCAGGCAATAATTTTAGCAACTAAGTTAATTTAAATCAGTTTGAAAATTAATTGTTACTCACAAATTAAAAATGCAGACCACTGTTTAGCTCCTTTGAATTTTTGCAGAAATAAAATATGCAGAGCTTGCTCCTCTCTGTTGCTCATTTATGTAGAAACAAACATATGCAGGTAGAAGATGCTATTTCCAATTTCCCAAACACATGTATGCAGGTGCACTCTCTGATTCTCAAATCTGAGTTGAATTCCTGATGAAAATGCTTATGCTTATGATCCCATACACTTATTACTTGCATGTAGATGTAGATGATGCTGTAGCCAATTTCCATATGCATGCAAATGCCTTTCCTTCCCAAGTTAAAAACAGTGTGTAGAAAAAAAAAAGAACAGTGCAGGCTTCCTTTTGATTTGAAGAGGAAATGCAGAATTTTGATCTTAGTTTTGGATATGCAAAGGTTGGATTTGAATATGCAAGTTGCAGATTTTGGATTTTAATAATCTTATGAATGCAGATTTGTGGATTCTTTTTAAGGAAATGCAGATTGAAGGATTTGAGAATGCAGATTTGGAATTTGAATATGCAGATTAGAACATTGTTTTGGATATGCAGATTGATCTTTTAATATGCAGGTTTTTTTTTAGGAAGTGAATATGCAGTTGTTTGGATCTGAAGGAATGCAGATTTGAAATTTGATGAATTTGTGGATTGTTAATATGAAAATGAATTTTGGTCTTCATTTGATCAAGGAAAGAAAATGTAATATGAAATGAATATGTAAACTTAACTAAATGCATTTTTAGATTTTAAAGAAAGCAAAGAAAAATAAAAACTAAAATTTTAACACTTGTCAAACTTAACAACATTTGTCAAATTGAATGCATAAGAATTTAACACTTGTATATCCTTTAAAAGTAATTAGTATTTAAATTTACAAAATAATGCATGTATTTTAGCTTAATTTAAATTGTTAGTTTATATTTAAACATGTGTATAAATTTACAAATGAAAATAAAAACAAACTATGTTAATAAATGAACTTGTACATATTAAAGATTAAAACAATTAAACAATTTAAAATTTAAACTTTTGAATTTAAATTCAAACTAAATTCAAGAATCAATTATTTTCAAATCAAGTTGTAAATATAAATTCAATTTGAAATAAAAATTACAAATTCTATTCAAACTTATTTAAAAAGTCAATACAATATTAATATTGTTTTTATAAATCTCTTTTTATTAAATTAAAATCATTTTACAAGAAATTATATTTTTATCAAATAAATAATCCATTTATTAAGTCATGAAATCATTTGTTGAATATATTCTAAATTTAAAACAATACCAATTTATTTAAAATATGAACCATATATTTATATTGTAAACAGAAATCAATTTATATCATTTAAAAGATAAAATAACCAATTTAAATAATTATTGAAGAAGATTATTAAATTTATTTGAATAATTATTACCAGAAAGTCAATATCAATTTAATTTTAACTACAGATTATTAAATTGATATTGTTAAAAATTCCGGGATATTACAGAACACAATTTTTTTGGACTTTTGGATGACGAGTTGTTAAATACCGATGGGGAAGATTTAAATCACCACTTTGATTTTGAAATCAATAATTTTGAAGAAGTTTTCAATAATAAGTTTGAACTTCAACTTGGTGAAAATAAACTTGAATTTCAATCAATTGTTTTATCTACCCAAAAAATCATCAAAAATAAAACAACTCTTACGATTTTCAATAAAATGACATTCGTTTTTCCAAGTCAACACTCAACTTTGAAATCTTTTACGATTTGGTTTTCTGCGCTTAAGTCGTGTCTCGTATCCTTGACGAGACAAATGAATCGGTCTTTGGAAGACCGTTTCATTTACTTTTTGGCGATATACTTTCTAATGTTGTGTAAATACATTTCATTTTCATGTAAATAATAATAAAATTTCCTTTCATTTAGGTTAACTGTGGGGACACAGTCAAAATCAAGTGTGGGGGGAGACTCATCTTCTTCTTGATTTTTCAGGATTAATTTTTCCTTTTTCTTCCAAAAATCAAAAAAAAATTCCAAAAAGCAAAGAAGATTTTTTTTAGCATTTTTGATTTATTTTTAAAGAAACACTATAGGATAAATATATGGTTTTGGTTTATTAAATTGAAATTATTGAAACTTTATTTGTCTTAAAAAAAATAAAAATGAAGTTTGATTATAAATAACAATGGTTTAACTAGTATATAGGAAGATTCATACGTGTTAATTATGAAATACATCCTAATTGAAAATCTTTGTTTTAAAAGTGGTGAATTTAAAGTAAATGATATAATATTTTTTTTGTCTTCTAAGTTAAATGGTGCTAAGATGATTTTGCAAAACTTTCTCTCTCTCAAAAAAATAAAAAAATAATTACATCCAAAGTATTCACTCTCATTTAAAAGTCCTCACGGTTATGCATGGGTGAATTACTTGTAATCTTTGATTATGTGCATTCATACTCATTTAAAAGTCCTCACGGTTATGCATGTATGGAACACATGTAAAAGAAAGAGCACAGACTTAATAAAAACCACCTACGGCTGATAGGTGTATGCACGAAAGTGTATGCACTCGCCATGCTCTGTACTCCCCTTACACAAGCCCGAAAGGCAGTGCATGGGTGGTATATCTGGCCTCAGTTTACCTGAGCTAGGTGTGTAATTTTTCTTGCAAATAATGAGAGATCAAACAATTGAAATCCTAGCACTATTTTTACTTATTTGATTTGATTTGTTATTGAAAAGAAATGAAAATACCACTTTGATAAACTTTGATAATCAACTAAGGATCCATTTCATAGTTACACTGTGTTATCAACCAAAACAACGAGTTAAACTGTAGTTTATTTGTTATGATAACTTCGTTTTTATTGGAAATATTGACTAGTAAATAACTTAGGTTTCAGGATAATGACCAAAAACTATATTTAACTTATTCGTGTCAATTTAAAAATAAATCCTTCATTTGTAAATATCTTTAAAAACTCACATTCATCTCTTTGTAAATAAATCTTGCATTTTGTAAATATTTTCATCCTGCATTTGGATTTTCTGGGTAGTATCCGTTGAAAACCCTCACGAGACAACACTCGTCCTACTGGGGACACCCAGAGGTTTAACGGCTTGTTGCATACGCTCGATGCAATCGTGCTTCCCACGAAAACGGATTTATCTTAGTTTTTCTTTATTCGAAGACGAATAAAAAGATAAGTGTGGGTGTATTTGATGTGCACGTAAAAGTGCATATTTTTACCACCATATTTAATCTATTTAAATTAAATAAATGATCATATTGGGTATTTTAACATGTTTTAACCAAAATCCATATTAATTCCAAATTGTCACATATCCATCTTCATATAGGGGAAAAACGGTCATTTGTGTGCATATATTTCTTTGAGAAAAATTAATTGGAAATATATATATATATATATATATATATTTGTGTAGGAATTTGATCACAAATATGAGTGGTTTCCTGAATACACATGCATGCACAACATGAATATAGAGGAATGAAGATGGAAATAATTCAAAGTGAAGATCATGGAGACCCCACCTACCCACCACCTTAATGTACAAATTAGAGGCTAATGCACATGCTTATGGAATTAATGGCTTTATGTACACTTAAATGATGATTAGTAGAAGCTAATGATTACTTAGCCTCCACACTTTCTCATGGGTAGTTTGGTCATTTCCCAAATTATGGATTAGGGTTTCATGCTTGTATAAATAACCCCTTATGTTTCATGCAACTCTTCCTCTTAGTTAGTCTCTTCTTGAGGCTCTCTCTCTTAGTCTCTCTTTGGTTTAGTTTAGGCTCAAAATAAAAAAGAAAGCTTTCTTCTTTCTTTTCATGGCTACTTAGCCATTTCTCTTTTATGTAATTTTTTTATGCAAATTCAATATATGCTCATTTTCTTTTCATGCTTACTTACTTTCATGTTGTAGTGTAAATTTATTTTTCATGCAAGTAGAATAGTTTTTCTTTATCTTGCTTTCTTTTTCCTTTTCTTTTTCTCTCATGTTGCAAGCTACATTTGTTCATATGATAACAAATATGAGAGGCTAAACCCCTTTAATTTAGAAGCAATGAAGCTCTCTAATCATGTAGATTCAACTTAATTTGATGTTTATGCTCTCTTTTTATGCTTAATGAGAATGATTAAAGTGGTTTAATGATGTTGTTTAGCTTTGAATTTGATAGTCTATGTTGTTCATAACAAATAGGCTATGCTTAAACAAACAAAACAAAATTGCCTCTTCATCTACATATGATTATGGCAAAGAAGTGATTGTTGAAATTAAAATTCGATGGCTTATATTTCTAATTAATAGTTAATAGGCCATGCTTAAAATAGATTTTGCTTTCAACTTTGTTGTCATATTTTATGAGATTTAAAAGTGTATTAGTGGTTGTGTTATAGTTTGGTGGTTTATATTGAGCTAATTAATAGCACAAATATACCATACTTATGATAAGCACATCAACTAATTCACTAATGATAAGAAAAAAAGAGATCATAACGTCATTTTGTTGATTTATGTGATCTAGAGAGTGGAAATTGCCTCTAAATTGTCTTAACACTCTCATATTTTTATCAATTTTCTTTTGCTTGTTTTTCTCCTTTTCTAGTTTAACATTCTCTTCAACTTTGGTTTAATTTTATTGAATAGATTTTTAAAATCATCAATTCCCTGTGGATCGATCAGTATTCGCCACGTACTATGATAATACGCTGTGCGCTTGCGGTATAAATTTTATTTCTAAATTTTTCGACGAGTTTCCAATCCGATAGAAATTTCCGCTGATTAGAAATCTAGAACGTATTGCATGTTTGCATATCATCATTGTTAACAAGAAAACTTGTCAACACCCTAAAGTTGATTTTAGGGAAAAGTTTAGTCCTTTGGATCTCTCTTGGTTAAGCAGAGGAAGAAAGGATGTGGATACTTCATTCTATACACCCTTTCGACTAGGTTTCTATTGCGAAAACCTTCCTTTACTGAACTTTTGACCCAGTTGAAACACAAGAATTTCCTCCTTTATGATCTTTCGAGCCAACTGCTGACTTGGTCGAAACATTACGACAAATCCTCCTTCGGGCTTAGATGAAAAAGTAGTGGGAGGGTGGTGCAGGAAAGTTAAATTTGAGATGATGAAGTATTTTAACGAACAACAAAAAACAACATATTCGAATCATACAAATGAATATGCAGTTAGGATTCAAAAGCTAGAACATGATAAGTATCTTCTCTTAAAGCGCATCGCTGATTTAGAAAGGGAAAATATATCCCTTAAAGCTGCAAACAAATCCTTTAACTGCGCTTTAAAGACCAACATCATGACTATTCATGATGAAGACAAAATGAGGAAGAAAGAAAAGAAACTAAAAGAGTCCTTCGCATTGCTTTTCATCATATCATAGACCCTTTAATTACTGATGATTTAAATAAAGTCGTTTAAGACTTATGAATAATGTGTATATATTTGTTTTGCACACTTGTAATAATGTCATAGATTATGTAAATTATGAAATATGTAAATATCACCTGGACTGTGGTCCCTTCCTATAATGTTATTTCTGAAATATCTGTTTGATAGCTTGTACCATAATTTCTGAATTTGTTGGATCTTTCAATCCTTTTTATTATTCTGCTTCACCTGAAAAGCATAAAATAAACAGTATTTGTTATTATTAGCTTGATACATGTATAGAAATTTATCCATATCATTTGCGGATATTAACAGATCATTATGTCAACATTTGACAATAAATGAAAGGCAATTGCTTTTGATGAAATGTTTTGAATCATATCTTTGGTACTGATAAGAAATAATAAAGAAGTTAACTTTAAACATATTGCTGGAATATCTGAAGTTTGATGGTAAACATCCATTGTTTCAGCCAATTATATAGATATTTTACAAAGTCATCCATTGGAGATAGCTAATATAAAGTTAATATTAACCATGTAATAGAAGTCCAGAGATCACTATCCAAACACTTATGATAGAAATCCATTGGACTAGATTCGGGTATCAATAAATGAAATTCAAAAGTTAGGAAGTTTGGAACTCATATTAGAGTATTGTTAACTCAAAAAATGGATCAACACCATGTTTTGAGCGTGAATGCACCAGCCATGTTCCCATGGAGCAATAATGTAGATAATAGGTATCAAAAAGAGAAATAAAAGAAAGAAGACAAGAAGAATTTATAGTGGTTTAGCTGATGAAGCCTACGTCCCCTTTATAATTTCTATTATAGACTGATTGCTGTTACAAGAAGTATTTGATCACAAGGCTTTTGATTGTCCTTAACTAGATTGAATCTGCAAGGTTAGAATCCATTGGAGAATTACAATGAATTCGTTTGGAGATTGTTGTGAGTGAGGTGAAGAGTAAAGAAAGTTTCCAATAGAGCTTCAGCAACCAGTCCAGAGAAGATCCAGTTTACGTTGCAGGTAGAATGACATTTATAGAGACCGGAGAGCTTCTGGGCCAGGCCTATTCACCAATTGCTTGCAGATGGACAAAGGAGGATGCAATGAAGCTTGGCTCACGACCCGAGATAAAACCATGGATCTCTAGCGATCCATAGACCAACGATCCATAGATGTAGCTCGCATGCGAGCCAATTACTTAACGCAGTTTTCCCTTCTTCGCCTTGCTTTGGTCCCCATGACTCTATGATCAAGTATGGATCGCTGAATATCCATGGTGTATGGATCACTAGCGACACTTAGCATATTTTGCACTTTGCCCTCTAAGCCTTCTTTGCTTCTGTGCCATAGCGACCCAATGACGTTGTATGGATCGCCGATGACCCATCGTGTATGGATTGCTCGTGATCCATTATATTAGACTATTTCTGGACTTTGATGTTTGTAATGCTTTCGTTGCCTTGTATCGACGTTGTTCGTCTAGTCTCATTGCACGTTGCTCTGTTTCAATGACGACTTACTTGCTGGATGTATTTAGCTGCTAGTTGGACTGGACGAATGCTTCTCTTGGTTTAATCAAACTCAGTCATTGCTTTAACTCCTTTTGGTTGAATTTGGAGTCATTTTGACTTCATCAAGTTGTCCCATCTTCTCTTAGATCCCAATGGGTTAAAAACCCGGGTAACATTTGCCCCCTAGAGTACGTCTTCATTGAAAACAAGGCGTGCTATGGAAATTATCACATTTAGTCTCTACTTTTTAAATTCCAAGTAATCGTGTTAGAGCTTTGCGGACCTGAGCTAGATCATGCTGCTGATCACTTAGTTTTGTCGTAACTGATCACATTTCTCTCCATAGCTTTCCGGTATACCTTGAAATAGTAGTAGATGTCCCGGTGCAAGTTTGAAGTTGGAGACGGGCAATGATATGGATCCATGGCGATCTATAGCCGATGGATGTTGGCGACCTGAGTACTTAGGATAATTTTCCTGTTTTTCATTTACTATTTATGTTGTTGAGCCAAGCATCTCACCACTTCTCCATGACCCAAGCTTCCCTTCGTGCAACCTGAACACTTGCAGCAATTCTAGCCTTTGATTCATCAACTCGATCCATCTCCGCCTAAGATCCGATCTTGCCCAAGCCTTCCATCATGATTCCCTCTGCATCGCCACTGTTTTCTTGGGCCTCCTCTGATCAAAACCCTAGTTTTTCTTGCATTTTGGATCGGCTTTGATCTACCCTTAGATCTCCACCGATTCATTGTAGTTTTCCAATCTCAAAGAATTTACCAATTTTGCATTTAGATCATTAATTTGAGGTGGGTTCGCCGATTACAACATTCATTTAATGATTTAATGGTGAGGTTGTGTTCGTGATATTTGTCATGAGAAGTTTGAGTTGATTCCGGCTTAATAGAGGAAGATAGTAAATAGAGTCTTGAGTTTCATTCGAAACAACATTAGGGACTTGCCTCAGTGCTTGACACATTTTGCTATCTTCGTCCATTAAGCTAGAATTGACTTGTGCCAAGTCCCATAGCTAATATTGCATGACAAATCATGAATTGGTCGTAGCTCTTTCAAAGAATTTGGACTTATCTTACTTGCTTTTTGCATGCTCGGTGTCCTTGTAATGGAAAGAATCTTCCGCGTTACTTCGGATAACGGATCCGTTATCGATCATTGATCGATAATAGGTAAGTGTAGAGGAAGTAAAAACAAATGGAAAAGATATGGAACATCCTTTTCCTTTTTCACCATGAGCGAATTATCGATATGGGATAGAGCATTTGTAGTGTTACATACACCGAGCTCACCCCCTGTAGACAGCACACTGCACTTGCCCCGGTACATACATGGAATCCATTGTGTCTACACGAATCAACGTCTCTATGGAATTCAAGTGTTGTAGAGGAAATTATTAGTTTAGAATAGAATCTCTGACTATTTTGGATGCGAGTTCTGTTGTTTTAGAATGAAGTATCCATCTTCACGCCGTAAGTCAAGCGGAGGAAGCCCGTCACTTTTAGAAGCTGAGTCATCATCTGTTGCCTTTTCTTCTTCCACCTCACAGGCTGAATATGGCCAGTTGGTCCCAGTTGGTCCGGTCTTGGATAGAACTCCTCCCACTTTCAAGGTTCTTCTTAACCCCCTAGAAAGAGCTTCTTACATGGTTTCTGCTACACAATATCTGTGTGCAACACAGCATACTAGAGGAGGATGTACACCTTCCAGAGAAGAACAAGTTTGCTCACATGCCTCCCTTGGGATATACCGCTTTTCATCGGTATATGTGTTTGAACGGAGCTATGCCTCCTTTTAATGACTTTTTGCATGAGACTCTCTCGAATTTAGGCACTGCCCCATTCCAGATTCATCCCAATGGTTATGCCACTCTAACTTGTTTGCACGTCCTTTTTATGCGCACATTCAGTCGTGCTCCAAGCTTCGACGAGTTGTGGTACTTTCTTTCATTCAAGAGAAGAGATGAGTGTTCATCTTTGGTCATAATCGAAGCTCAGAGGAATCGAAAAACCATATAACGACTACAGAGAAACCTATCCTAGTGTAAGACCCAGTATTTCTTCATCAGATGCCCCGAGAGGTTTAATCATCTATGGATGATGGTGGATAAGTTTTTTCCCTATTTATTGAGTTTCGACTTGTGGCTGCGAGGCTTCTAACAAGTCGAACATTTCTTGCAGTTATCCCAAGGTCAAATAGGGACTTGTCTTTTGATGAGTTTTTTCGAACCCTGAAGGTTGTCGATGCCGAGAAAAGGTCCGTTAAAGTCTTGCTGACTGATGATAACTTACTCCAATATGTGCTATTGCATCCGGGAATGTCTGCCATTCTAGTTGGACCCCCTCTCCTTCTCGATCCAAGGTTCGCACGCGATCCACTTCCTATTCTCACAGTTTCGAAGAAGGCATTTCTCAAGGGAGAAGGTTTGTCTAGAGAATCAGCCGAAGAGGCTCATGAAGAAGAGATGTTGCTGCGACCGGAGCTAGTTGCCCGGCTAGAATGCCTTCGATTCCGAAGGAAGGATAATACGCGTTCAAACAGAGGGAAGGCAAAGCCGTAATGGACTTAGAAAACGAGGAAGGAGAATCAAGAGTAGTATAGGCGGGTCCTCTTCTAGTGACGACTTCTATAAAGAATCTGATGATTAGGGTTCTGAATCTTACGATAAGGCTTAGGAATGAGTCCCATTATTTCAAGTTTACCTCCCCTAAACATGAGTGATAAAGACAATGCTCCAGAAATCGGAGGACGTCAGGATTCTCCGAGTAAAGATGCTAGCACAGATTTTGGAGATTTGAGCTATGTTTATGTTGATTTCGACGCAATTATGTGGGAAGATTTCAAATTTGAGGAGGTGCCCTCTCGTTTGAGCCACATCACATCTGAAGTTAGTCCAATTCCTTTTGCGGCGCCTACCTGATCTGGTTTGTGGCATCATTTTAGGCTCTCCTCCCAAACACACCACACGCTTCAATAGGGCCTCACTCACTTGTACACACACTTTTCAGGTTTATTTTTTGTTTCTGAAACTTCTTATTTATCCTTCATGCCAGGTATGACGAGAGGACGTGACCTTTATGATGATTTTAAGGAATTTACCGAATTCTAGCACTGATCCAAGTGTTCTTCCAGCCGTCACCAACCTCGAGAGATGGAGGAAGAGCACAGAAAGAGGAAAGATTTAGAGGCCGAAACTCGTCGCCTAGACAAGAGAGAGTGGGGACGAACATACAAAGGTAGGTATGAAAAGAGAAGACTTTTAATGAGAGAGAGGAGCCATCAAAGAGGTCCAAATTCAACCACGATTCTCGTTCTTCAAAGCAGCGAGCCTTTGTTCCGACGCTCTCTTCAGCGGGTTAGGAAATCCTCGTTACTTTCTATCATTATTCAACCTTCAACTTTCATTCCATCATCTTCTATTGCTCTTGCCCTAGGTGCTTCACATCCCCACCGGAGATCCACCTATATTCTTTCATCCAGTCCTCCCAGGCTTGAGGCGGTGCTTCCCGGGCGGTTTTTAAGGAATTTAAGTTTGATCGTGGTCTCTGCCTAATCTGTAGAGATTCTTACATGCCACATCTTTAGGCTATCCATAACGATTTAGACCAGGCGAAGGGTGAGAAAAATTATGTAAGCAGCTGGAAGATACCAATCGCAAAAACTACTAGGAAATCCTCTCTTTTGAGTCAGAGAAGGATGATTTTGAAAGAGCATTGACAGAACGTAATGCTAGGATCAAACAGCAGGAGGAAGAGAAAGAAGTGGCGCTGTAAGAAATCAAAAGGAATTCCGACTTGCTGAAGGAAGTAAAAGAGGCCCATAAGAGAATTGAGATCGTCTATATGGATGAAATAAAGAAGGCTCATGCTAAAGAGGCTAAATTAAAGGAGGAAGTGGCTGTTAGTAGCGTGATAATTGAAGCCCAGAAGAAAACTATCTCCGATCACGACCTTATAGTCGATGGGCAAAATAAGACCATCTCTGATCAGGCAAAACTATCGCTCGGTTACAAGATCAAGTTGCATAGCTCAGCGTTGATAAGTCCCGCATCTAGGTTGAAAAGGCCGTCTTTACGACGGATTATCTGGAGCTTCAAAATACATTTTAAAGGAAGATGGAAAAGATGGACGAGGTCATCTTGAATTTTTATTTCAATTCTCTACTGCCTCAGGGGAACCTTAGCTACTTAGGCCCAAAATTTCCACGCACTTTCATCGTGGTCTTGGAAGAAATTCTGGCCCACTTCCGTGACAGTGGTGGCGTTTATAGTTTATACCGAGTGAGAGTTAGAAAATGTATACCTTAATGAAGTATCAAAAAATGTGTTACTGGAGGGCCAAGGATTTTACGGATTGAGAGGGAGAAAGAAGCCGTCGATGCTGCCATGACCACAGCTGCTGAAGCGCTTATGGAGCCTTTCATTTCTTATGCTGAAGAGCCATCGGAGAAGCCTTGGAAACTGCTAACAGTTCTGGACTTGGGGCTTCCTCTCGGATTATGGAGCCCTCTAAGTAGGGTGAAGGTGGTGAATATGAAGTTGACATTCTTGACCATTCTTTTGGTATAGGTAATCTTCTTATTTCCCCTGAGTTCGGGAGCTTTCTTCTTACATCGCAAGAGCAGGAAGAATTTATTGCTTTCATTTTTGATCTTATAGGTCCATTCACCTTACCTGTTCACCTACCTGCTTCCTCCCTACCTAGACCCACTGATATTTCCACTGCTTCCATGCTCGTTTTTGTTGCTGCTCCACTCTCCATGTTCGCATCTGGCTTGCAGCTAGGGCCGGAGTCCGGGAAGATCGCCACACTTCATGGCTTGGATGACCCTTTTGTATGTTTGGAAGGTGACGTAACAGCGGCTGAAGCTCGGGAGTAGGAAGTTTAGACTGAGCAGCCATGCAAGACTCAAGAATAGCCGGTTGCCGTAAAAAAGAAGAAGGTTGAAGCAATCAAGGCCTCAAAGAGCTCCCGCAAGTAGCGGAAGCGTAAGATGAAGGGCGAATATTTTGAGAAGGCTGCAAAGCAGAAGGTGGACACTAGCACTGAGGATATTGTTGACATTACTGGTAGTGATACGACTCCCAAGGCGAAGTAGAAATTCTAAACAAGAGGTGGAAATGGGAGTGGTGGAAAGAAGCACCGAGAAGCTTGGGTGGCGATTGATCTAATTTTGGTTCATTTTGTGTCGTTTTGTTAAAGTGTAGAGTCTGCACTTAGTGTTTTTGTTGTGGGGTCGGTATTTTTTTTGTTGGCCAACGTTGTATGGGTATGGCCCCCATGTTCTGACCCTGTATAAAAGAAAGTTATAAGTAATACATTGTTGATACTTTGATTGTACTCTTTACTTGTCTATTCTTGTATGTTCTATGCATTTGTGCTTATTTCGTGTAAATTCAATTCTATAATTATTGTGCAAATTCTTTATTTGGAGTAATAATTCTTTGTTTGGAGTAATAGAACTTGTGAAATTATTATTTTCAAGTATTTTTATTTAAGTGCTGGTGATTCAAGTATTTTTATTTAGATGCCGGTATATGCCCCCCAGTTCACATGGCTATTTACTTCAAATAATCGATAAATGACCGATAACTTAAGGTTTAAAAAGTTTGCATATTGAAACTTGAAATTTGACGTAGTCATAACTTGATTTTTCTTATTTTAGAAGTTTTGGGACTTGAGCACGTAGTCTGAGTTTTTTGCGATATTCTGGTAAGTATGCAACATATGCATGTTTGAAATGTTCATACTGTATGAGTTGGCTATAGATAATTATACATTGCCGATGTTTAATGTTATAGTTTGTAGCACTCTGATTTTGTTGGAGTCATACCCATTGCTTCCCACAAAGGGAGTGGATTGAATCATGTCACTTTTGCATGGATAAGTTCCCTGGTGTTGTCGGGGTAATTCCGAGACTTCAAAGTGCATGTTGTTTATGGGATGTGTGGATTTTAGGATTGGTATGTCTCGCTGATCCGGATGGTTCCGGCGCTCCTCGCTATTGCCTATCTTCGGGCAACATGGGAAATTTACGTTTTAGGTTCATGTTTTCATCGCGATGCTCCTCGGTGTTTCCTATCTTCAAGCAACATGGGGATTTTACTTTTAGGAGCATGCCTTTGTGACTCTGAGAGTTAATGCACGACTTATGAAATGCAAAACTTTCGTGACTGATATGTCCCGTTGGTCTAGAACGGTTTAAGTACTCCTCAATGTTGCCTATCTTCAGACAATGTTACGAGCTCACGTTGTAAAGTTAAAGCACGGCTTATGGGGTGCGTGGTTTTTGATACTCCCAATTCTGCCTATCTTCGGGCAATGTGACGAGTTGGTGTTTTGAAAATTAGTGCACGGCTTATGAAATGTGCGACTTACGTACTCCTCGGTGTTGCCTATCTTTGGGCAACATGAGGAGTGTAATTCTTTAAGAGTCAGTGCGCAACTTATGGAATGCACGGCTTTTCATACTCCTAGGCGTTGCCCATCTTCTGCGCAGCGTGAGCAGTGTATGTTTTAGGCTCCCCGATGTTACCGGGGCAACACTGGTTTTTAGAAGGCGAAGATCGGGTTTCGTCGATCCAACGGTTTAAGTCAATTTGCTTCTACCGACTCGACATGTAGTTATTATGAATACAGTTTTGTCGGTTTAAAAAGTGAGACAATTTTTATTAAGGAAAGCAGGGCAAATTTTTGCCTATTTACAATGCCTCCGGCATCCCGGGATGACTTATTTGCTTAAAAATAGAGAGTACATAAGGTAGTTTTCAAATGAAGTAACGACAGAGCGATTCGCTATTCGATGCCTTGGGAATTTGGATTCCGTCGACAGTTATTAGCTTGAAAGTTCCATCCCTTAGCTTTAGAATGATGACATATGTTTCTTCGCAGTTCGGTCCGAAGGCCCCCAGGATGGGGTAGACTCGCTCGAGCACAAGGTCTCCCACTTCGAAGGTTTGGTTGTGAACTTTGGAGTTGAAGTATCATGCGACCCTTTTTTGGTGGGTAGCGGTTTTCAACTCAGCTTCTTCCCTTCTTTTGTCAATCACATCCAGCGATTCGAGTAGGAGCTGCTCGTTTTGCTTTTGATTAAAATTTTGCCTTCCGTGCGAGGTGACTTCTAATTCAACAGGAATCAATGATTCTGGGCCGTATGCCAAGGCGAACGGAGTGTGCACAGTTGCCGCTTTGTGAGTAGTTCTATAAGCCCATAGTGCAAGTGGAAGTTCATCAACCCAATTCCCTTTTGCCCTAGTTAGTTGCTTTTTGATAGTGGACTTGATGATTTTGTTTATTGCTTCCACTTGCCCTTTTGCTTGCGGATGAGGTACTGCAGAGAAGGTCTTCTCAATTCATAAGTGTTTGCAGAAGTCCTTGAACTCGGTGCTTTCGAATTGAGTTCCATTGTCAGTAATGATTTTCCGTGGCATGCCAAACCTGCAAATAATGTTTTTAGTAACAAAATTAATGACTTTCTTTGTGGTTATAGTGGCCAGCAGTTCCACTTCGGCCCATTTTGTGAAATAATTAACGATAACTATAGCATATTTGGCTCCTTCTTTTGCTATTGGTGAGACACCGATCAAATCGATCTCCATACTGCAAATGGCCATGGGCTAAACATCTGCATTAGCTATGTTGAAGGAGTTCTTTTAATTTTACTGAATCTTTGGCAACAATAATATCTTCTAGCATATTCTGCAGCGTCGTGGTTAATCGTTGGCCAGAAGTATTCATATTGAAGGATTTCTTTGCAAGAGTTTTCCCCCAGTATGGTCTCCACATTCGCCTTCATGCACTTCCTTTAAGATTCGCCGGGCTTCATCTTCAAACACATCTAAGAAGGGGGGTTCAGAATCTCCTTCGGTAGAGTATTCCATCTTGAATCATGAATCGTGGTGCCCTTTAAAGAAGCTTTTTCCATTGATTCCGGTCTTTCAGAAGAGTTCCTGCGAATAAATAGTCCTTTATCAGTGTCATCCATGTCTCTGGTTTGATGGTGATCTCGAGGATCCAATCGACGTCCATTTCATCTATGCTTGAGGTGTTTTGAGTTTCAATTGGGACTAGCTCTAATGACTGAGCTTCTATGGAGCTTGCCAGTTTAGCCAAATAATCCGCCTTGTTGTTATGTTCCCGTGGAATGTGAATTAGGTGTAATGTTCAACATCGCTTAGCAGTTCTTGCACTTTGGACAGGTACGGGGCAAGATTCTCCCCCCGAGCTTGGTATTCCCCTTTTACTTGGTAGACAACTAGCTGGGAGTTGCTGTAGATGCAAACATATTTTATCTTGAGCTCTTTCAGAACTTTTAGTCTTGCAATTAGTGCTTCGTATTCTGCTTTGTTATTCGTAGTGGGGAATTCCAAGCGCAAAGTGTAGTAGATGGCTCATCATTTAGGGGTTTCAAGCACTACTCCTGCCCTCGAATAGAGGTTATTAGATGCGCCATCGACAAAGAGTTTCCATTGCATGTCCACTTCTAGATGTGCTTCTTCCTCGTCATCCTATATAGTAAATTCGACGAATAAAGTGTGCTAATGCTTGCCCATTGATGGCCTTCCTAGAGTGGTATGTGATATATATTGACTCAGTTCTATATTCCACTTGAGAAGTCGTTTGGAAGTCTTAGGCCGATAAAACACTTACTTTAAGGGCTGGTCAATCAACACTTTAACTGGATGAGCCTAAAAGTATAGTCGTAACTTCCAAGATGCGATCAAGAGGCAATACGCTATTTTTTTCCAGTTTCGGGTAGTTTCTCTCGGCTCCAATGAACCGCTTGCTAATGTAATGCATGGGTCGCTGAATTTTTTCTTCTTTGCACATAAGAGCGGTGCTCAAAGCATGGGGTGAATCGCTAAGTAAATGAACAGGTCTTCTCCATCCATAGGCTTTGATTGGATTGGCAGAGCTTCCATGTGCCAACAATTCTTTAAATGCTGTTGACAAGCTTCGCTCCATTCAAAGTTCTTCTTTTCTTTCTTCAGTGCATCGAAGGATGGTATACAGTTGTCGGTAGCTTTCGAGATAAATTGACTTAGTTCTTTGACTTTTCCATTTAGGCTTTGCAGTTCCTTCTTCTTCTTCAGAGCTTGGACTTCTCGTAGTGCCGTTATTTGTTTAGCATTTGCTTCGATGCCCCTGGCACTTACGATGAATCCTAAAATTTTTCCGGAGGCTACACCAATGTAATGACCCACCTTTTAAACAAGGACATTTGTTTAAATGATAGATAGTTATTTATGGTAAAATAGAATCAATCATAGAACACAGACATAGAAATAAATACAACTCAGAGTCTCGCAGCGGAAAAATAAATAAGTACGTAAATAAGTCATGAAAACTCCAAATAAGTTACATTATTCTCACTCTAAATATTGGAAAGAAATAATTGGAAATGAAATGAGTCTAATTGACATAACGAACTAAACTTATGAAATCATAGAAATAGAACAGAATCTTCAGCAACGCCTTCTTCTCCACAACAAGCTCTCCAATTGGAAATACTCAGGCATACTCGAGAATAATGGAAAAACACAATACTCGAGTCAGAACTAATATTCTCATGAAATTCAATAAATCAATGCAAAGTAACTTAGGATATGTTATGGGGTTTTCTCATCTCCTAAGGATCCGTCAACTATTCACATATAATAGTGTACGCCACAATAGATAATGTCTATCGATAAAATAAATATCAAAGTAGTGTTAAAGCTTTACATTGATCCACCTTAACACATTTATACAGTTTAAACCAAAATCATGATGGGCTCGTATAGGGATAAATATGATAAGGCATGTGAGGCAATGCTCAAGGTAGGATTGTGACAACCCAGTATTTTTAACAATTTAAAATGGAATAATTAAATTGATTTTAAACATTTAAAAGTTAATTTTAACTTGAATTCAAGATATCAATATTTACTTGATAATTAAATCATTGAATTATATAGTTTAAATATTGAATTTAATAATTGAAATTGGGTAAATTGTTGAATCTGAAATTTCTAAGCCTGTTTAAAACAATTTGAAGGCTTATAAAATTTATAACGATGATACTGAAGATAATAGAATGCTTGAAATTTAATTTAAAGGTGATTTGCTCAATTTTAATAATATATCGTTTAAATTGAATTTAAAAATAGCCTTCTGAGGCACAGTCTCGGAACCCAATGAAACCTATTCCATTGGATCCGTAATAGTTAGTTATTATCGGATTTCAATTTTCGTAGCAATCAGAGTTTTCGTTTGACCCTGACAGCTCAAAACGCTTAGAAACTATTTTAAACGATTTAATTTCAATTTGATCGTTTTCTTCTGTAGCTCGCGCATACGATCAAATTAGCCTTCGAAACACGTTCCATTGTGTTCGGAATGTGGATAAACCTTATAAACGTCTATTGGCATGTCTGATTAGGAGTTCGAAATTTCACGGCGCAACACGAGATATTTTCAATATTTAATCATATAATAATCAACGCGTGCTCTAGAAGCTATCCCCAATCGATATTTATTCTTTGTCCCCCCTCCAATCCAAACAGAAAGCAAACTTGTATAAAAAAAATGGCCGCAGCCTTCAGGTTCAAAGTCATGAAGAAATCGAATAAAAAAGGGGGGAAAGAAAAGGAAAAATCAAAGTCGTTCGATTTCATGAAATCGCGACTCAAGGCCGCAGTTTGAATTCATTCGAACAAGGAAGGGGAGGGCTTGTGCGCGGTACCAAACATCCCCTTTTCAACCACCATTCCATCACTCCAGCACTCCAAACAAGGAAGGGGAGGGCTTGTGCGCGGTACCAAAGATCCACCACTCCAAACTCCAGTACCCACTTCCACTCCACTTCACTTCTGCTGACAATACAACTGCTGCTGACAATAATACAACTGCTGCCTTTCTCATACAAACTTCCATCTCTTGCAACATCTTGCCTGAACCTCCTTTAACCACCATTTACCCAATTATATAACTACAGCCACTTCTTTGATATACCAAACATCCCCTTTTCAACCATCAACTTACCCATACATCATTGTGACCAGTGAACTACTTCCCAGTCAAACAACTTCAATTGACGAACAACTTCAGTTCGAACAACTTCCCCTAACCACAAATTCAAATCTTCTACACCCCTCTGACCAATACCAACCTTGCATATTCACAACCAGTAACACTACCAGCATTCATCCAATAAAAAAACTCCCCAACCACAACATCGTTGCCTATCTCTGTCAACATTTATCATAATCATTCTTCCACCCGAAGCTAACTATTGCTTCCTCCATCTTCAGTCACTCCACAAGACCATCGCCGACAAGTGCCTACAAGACTCCATCACCCCATTCGACAATCATGGCCTCAACCTGAAATCGGCAACGGCGATCACAACTCAGTCCCTCTTTCAAAACCAAAACAGTCCTCTCACCACCCCTTCTTCAATCGCCTGAGACAGCAGCTTCATACTTGCCTTCCTCCCATCATTCCATCACCTACAAACTGTGCATACCACACAACAGCGTTCACTTCTGTCAGTAGCACGAAACAGACCACTTCACTCACAAACATCCATCAACTACTACCAACTTCTGCCTCTTACTGTTCCGCCTCTCCCACTACCTCCACAAACATTCAGTTCATCAAATATTACACTCCTGCCATCCTCTCTGATCAATACATCATCTATCAGCTAACAACATTAACTACGACATCGTCCATCACCACATACACTACTGAACACCGACGAATCATCTTCCTCCGCCCTGCTTGCTATCGAGCAACTGAGCGACTTCGAACCTCAATCGTTACAAACCCTACAAAATCGCAATCATCATCTCCAAATCGCCGTCAACAATGAACCCACGACATTCTCCTCATCTCAGAACTACCCATTTCACGAACGCGTGAAGATCTGAGATTTTGAGTTGCTGATTTTATCGCAGATTTGAGTTGGAAGTTATGTTTGATTATTTGATTTAATTGCTGAAATATTTGATTGTTGAATTGAGGAACTGTTTGAGAATCTAAGAATGGGTATAGTGATTTTGGGCCGGATTATTATTCGTAGGCTGTTGTGAATTATTTTTTTTCCTTTTTCTTTTGCTTTGTTTTAATTTGTTAGTTTTACCCTTTTTTTCATCCTTTTTAAACAAAAAAAAGAGTTTCTCAATGTGTTTTGGTCAATTTGTTTTAAGTCTTGTTTTGACATAGATTTTTTTTTGAATTATAAATTTTGTTTTGTTTTATTTTTTTAAAAAACAAAAAGAAAAAAAACACTTTTATATATCTATAGTGTTTTTAAATTTCAGGTTGCAGGAAATAAACAGAAGAATAACTTGCTGGCAACTGTTGTTTTGCTTGCCAAATAAACTGCTTGCTTAAAAGAAAATTTTCACTCCATATCTATTGTTTTTTGTCTTTCATTGTTGGTTATTTGCATTTGCATTTAAAAAAATAAAAAAAATCATCGTAGTTGCATTATTAATACACGTTTAACTTCAATTTTGCATTTCATCTTAGATTTTGATTAATAATAACGATAGCCCTTAATTGTATATTGACAATTTGTCTTCCTTGAACAAGTTAATTTCTTGGTGTCTGAGCTACGGTAGAGTAATAACCATTTAAAAATATTACGGTGATTCGTAAATATTATAGTGGTTGTTCCTCTGAAGGTACTTAAACCTTCGGCTGCATTGCTATGGTGATTCGTGGTGCACCGATAACCCCTGTCCATTACCTGGCTGAGAACTATCTTGTTGATTTAAGACAAAGTGTGATTACAAAATTTTGGGTTAACTTAAGAAAATCATTTGCAATTAACCCTTGCATTCATTTAATTGCATTAGTTCATGCATATTTAAGAAAACAAAAAAATTCAAAATCCAAAACTAAAAAAATTGTAAATATTCCTTTTCCTTTGAAAATTTTAAATCCTTTTCTTTGAAATTTCAAAAAAATCCAAAAAAAAATTTAGAAAAACCAAAATTAAAAAAAAAGAATTTTTTTTTTGAAAAATAAAAGCAAAACAAAAATCGATTTCCCTTTTCAAAAATAAAATTTCTTTGTAAATATTTTTCATTTATAAAAAAACCAAAAAACATTCTTGAAAATGTCTGAATTTCCATATTCACTCGAATTTTACAATAGTTGTGAAAATCAATATGATCCAAATAATTTCAGTTCAAATTCGTATGGATATTTTGACAACAACTTTTGTGTAAATAATTCAAATTTCGAACAACAAAATTTTCTACACGATGACCAACCTTCGACTCTTGAAAATAGCATTGAAATGATTTCATCTTTACTCGAACTTTCTACATGAAAAAATCAAGAGATAAATGATTTATGTAATTCTTATTTGAGTAATAACTCGAGTCAAGGATTTCAAAATTTGAATTCAATTAAATATTAAAACGATTACGATTATAACCCATGCCAATTTAATTTCAAACTCCAAAATGAATTTCAAACTCAACATGAAAATGGGAAGAACTTTTCAAACGAATTTGGCAATGGGAATAATCGTAACCATGTTACGAGTGAAATTTTTTGTTCTCAACAAATCCAAATCGAAAATTCTCAATTTACTAACTACAAATTGGATTTTGTTGAACAAATGAATGAAATTTACGATGATCATACGGATTTATTGTTTGAAACTTATATAAAACAACGTGAACAATGAAATCAAATCTCAACGTGTGATGAGTCGAGTGATAATCCACCTTTTACCCAAATCGACGATTTTCAAATAGCAACTTTTGAATTTGATAATGGCGATCTTAATCAAGTTGTTGAAAATACGGTTAAGTTGTATTTCAATTCTTTTGAGGGTGTGGAACCAAATTTAAAATTCGATCTTCCTTTTCTCGATCTTGAAAATTTGAATACAACAACTTTGGATTTTGAACTTGAGATACGCAATGAAGTTGTTGATAATCCAACAAAGGAATACGAATTTAATGAACACGAATTTTTTGGACTTTTGGATGACGGGTTATTAAATTTTGACGGGCGAAATTTAAATCACCACTTTGATTTTGAAATCAATAATTTTGAAGAATTTTTCAATGACAAACTTGAATTTCAATTTGGTGAAAATAAACTTGAATTTCAATCAATTGTTATATCTACCCCAAAAATCATCGAAAGTAAATCAACTCATATGATTTTCAATAAAACGACATTCGTTTTTCCAAATCAACATTCAACTTTGAAATCTTTTATGATTTGGTTTTCTGCGCTTAAGTCGTGTCTCGTATTCTTGACGAGACAAATGAATTGGCCTTTGGAAGACCGTTTCATTTACTTTTTGACGATATACTTTCTGATGTCTTGTAAATACATTTCATTTTCATGTAAATAATAATAAACGTTCCTTTCACTTGGGTTGACTATGAGGACACAGTCAAAATCAAGTGTAGGGGGAGACTCATCTTCTTCTTGATTTTTCAGGATTAATTTTTCATTTTTCTTCCAAAAACTCAAAAAAAATTTCCAACAAAAGAAGATTTTTTTTAAGCATTTTTTTTAAATAACACTATAGGATAAATATATGGTTTTGGTTTATTAAATTGAAATTATTGAAAAGTTATTTGTCTTAACAAAAATAAAAATGAAGTTTGATTATAAATAACAATGGTTTAACAAGTATATAGGAAGATTCATACGTGTTAATTATGAAATACATCCTAATTGAATTTTTTTTAAAAGTGGTGAATTTAAAGTAAAGGATATAACATTTTTTTTGTCTTCTAAGTTAAATGGTGTTAAGATGATTTTGCAAAACTCTCTCTCCCTTAAAAAAAATAACATCTAAAGTATTCACTCTCATTTAAAAGTCCTCATGGTTATGCATGGGTGAATTACTTGGAATCTTTGATTATGTGCTTTCATACTCATTTAAAAGTCCTCGCGGTTATGCATGTAAGGAACACACGTAAAAAAAAGAGAACAGACTTAATAAAAACCACCTACGGTCGATAGGTGTATGCACGAAAGTGTGTGCACTCGCCATGCTCTATACTCCCCTCACATAAGCCGGAAAGTCAGTGCATGGGTGGTATATCTGGCCTCAATTTACCTGAGCTAGGTGTGTAATTTTTCTTGCAAATAATGAGAGAACAAGCAATTGAAATCCTAACACTATTTTTACTTATTTGATTTGATTTGTTATTGAAAAGAAATGAAAATACCACTTTGATAAACTTTGATAATCAACTAAGGATCCATTTCATAGTTACTGTAACAACCTGAATTTTGTGATTTATTTTGATTATTTTATTTGAAATTTTGATTTAAATTTTTTTATTTTATTTATTAAAATGAATAAGTTATGTTATTTTAAATATAAATGTTGATTTTTATGTGAATTATAGTTTCAAACTTGTATAAATTGGATATTTTACTGAAAAGTGGATTTCTGGTCAAATTAGTCAAACTTTGACTTTTAAATTTCAAATTTAAATATTTTAATTCTTAAATTTTATCTTTTATTATGAAAATAGATTTAATAACATGAATACTGCTTTTCGTTTCATTGAAAACGGAGCTATATTGTGAAAGTTATGTATATTTCAATATTGAGCACAATTTGTTTTATTCAGCAATTTTGTTTATTTTAAATTATATAAATTTTATTTTTATTGTCATATCTTATTTTAATATGTGTTAATATGTTATTTTATGTATATTTTTGTCTTTTAATATTTTTAAAGTGATAATATAATTTTTCTAAAGTCTATTGAAATTTATTTCAATTTATCAAGCCTAGTTTTGTATATATTGCTATTTTCTTCATTTAATTTAATTAATTTAAAATTTATTTATTTTATTTATTTCTTTACTTTATTTCTGAGTTTATTTAATCTTTATTTTCAGCCTTTTATGTATTTATAAATTTAAATAAGTTGATGGAAAATTGAAAGGTTTAAACTCTTAATCTTCTAAAATCCTTTTACATTCCGCCTCTTCGTTTTCCAACCTTTTCATTCAATTGCTTTGGCCGACCATCAATTTTTTCAGCTGAACATTTTTCCTCACTTAATTCACGTACACGAACCTTCTCATCTCAAAGAAAATGGTCGGCCATTGCTTTGCAAAAGATTTTGGTAAAAACTTTTTTTTTCTTCATGTTCTCTCTTGTTTTCACATGGATTTGCCTTGCCTTCATCCCCTTCTTTGGATCGGCCTGCCCTCATCCACCACCTAGGCCGCCTCCACCACCATTCCCTCTGACCAACATCTCCTCCAGCCCCTTTCCATTCCATAGCCGAGCCCCTTTGTGATGAGAACCACCATAGTTTTGAGCAACATCTCATATATATACAAGCCGAGCACACCTAGGCCTAGCACCACCTCTTTCAACCGCCTAGGCCAACCAACCACCACCACCACTGGCCTGATCTTGACCTAACACACCTCTGCACACCCTCACCTAACCATACCTGAAGTGGCCATGCCCTCCATGCCTTGGTCGAGCCCATAAGTTGCCTTGAAATCCATGCTTTTGCCTTGAAATGTTAGCCTCTTGCCTCACCAACTAGTGCACCATTTTCTCTAAGTTAGGCCGACACCTATAGGTCCACAACCAGAACCTAGAAAAACCTATAGCCGTATATTTTCCAATCATGGCTGGGCCTATGCTAGAAGGAGGCAAGTGCAATTGGTTTGGATCTATTTTGTGCATGCAGTTACAAGTTGATTATAAATATGTGTAGTGTTTATTCATGTATTTTGTATGATTTTGTTGCATGTATTCAAGGAATTTAATCTTGTCTCTCTCACACTCAAATCATTGTCGTGCTTTCGTTCCTTCCTTATTGTGTTTTTTGGTTGTCATCTCCAGCTTATATAGGTGAATAAGTCTCACCAGACATTTTTACTTATACAAATGTGAATTGACACCATTTGAATGTGTAGAAAAAATATATATGATGTTATAACTGCCTGTGATTATTTATATATGATGTTAAACCTGTTAAATTTCATGTCATATCATCTGTTATTATATATATGTTGTTACTATTCATTTATATCTATTTATCACACTGCAAGTTCCCTGTAGATTAGATTCACTATGGGTTGAAATGATACATACCCGAACAGACTTTAGAATAGGAAAAAATCGTTATGGGCTGAAATGATAGGCCTGAACGGTTTTTATTTATTGCTTGGGATTGCGGGTTTGAAATGATAGAACCCGGATTTTTCTTTTTAAACCGCGGATTGAAATGATATATATCCGTATCACTTGACCTAGGTTAGAAAACTATATACATGCCCTGGTTATATTTTATAAAGTATTTCGAATATTTTGAATATTTTTAAAAGTGAAAAATTATGAAATTTGATTTAAATTGGATTTTTAATATTTAAATAAAGAAATTTGGGATTTTTCTAGAAGTTAAAAATGTAATTCAAATGAATGGTAAAAGTGAATTTTTGAAATATAACATAAATTTGGAAATTTGGACTTTGGCTTTTAAAATGACACTTAAGTTATATAAATAAAATTTTAAGTGGTTTAAATGTAAATTTATGATAATTTGATTTAAATAGATTTTAAATTATTTTAAATAAAGGATTTATGATTTTTGTATAAGTGGAAAATGTTAAATAAATAAATGGTTAAGTTGAATTATTGAAATATAACTTAAAATCTGGAAATTTGGATTTTTGGTTAAAAATGATATTTAAGTTATATAAATAAAAATGGAAATTTAATTATATTGGAAAATGTTAAATATGATAATTTTATTTAAATTTGAATTTAAGTGATTTATTAAAGTATTATTGATTTTTCTATGAATTTAAGTGGTTGAATAAATAAATGTTTAAAAATGAAATTTTAAGATCTAACTTGACTGGGAAATGTGAATTTGGTTCTAGTTGAAGGTTTAAGTTAATTAAATAAAATTGGAAAATTAGTTAAATTTGTGAAATGATAATTTAAAAATGTAAATGTTAATAAAGTGTTAAATGTAAAAAATGGGAAAGTTTACACTTGAATTTATCAAGTTGATTTGTGAAATTTGATTTAATTATAAGATGTTGCTTTATAAAAATCATAAGTTAAAGAGTATTTTAATGAATATTTTGAATGTTAAAATATGATTTTTATAATGTTTAAATTGTTTTAAGTTTAAATGTTTCCAAGTATAACTTACAGCAGTTTTTTCTGAATGCCGTGAAAGGCTGAAATTTTCATTGTTTATGATTTTAACTTAGTAAATGAACTCAGAATGTTTTAAACTTTGGAAATTTAATATTTGATTTGAAAGTATAATAATTACACTTTTAAATGGTTTAAATGAATTATTTTGATTTAAATATAAACTATTTAAAAAGTGGCTTGAAATGATAATAAATGAATGATATCTTTAGATCTAAAAAGTATTTAAAGTTGAATATTTAGATTTGAACTCAAATGACATTTTGATAATTGATTTTAAATGAATTATTGGAATGAAATGATATTTTGATATATTAAAATGATTTGAAATGAAGCTTTGAAAGGACAACATTTTGATATAGTAAATTGATTTGAAATGATGTTTTGAAAGGATATGATATTTTGATATATTAAAATTATTTGAAATGAAGCTTTGAAAGGATAATATTTTGATATATTAAATTGATTTGAATGAATTTTTGAAAGGATATAATATTTTAATATATTAAAATGATTTGAAATGATGTTTTGAAAGGATATGATATTTTGATATATTAAAATGATTTGAAATGAAGCTTTGAAAGGATAATTTTGATATATTAAATTGATTTGAAATGAAGTTTTGGAAGGATATGATATTTTGATATATTAAAATGATTCGAAATGAAGTTTTGGAAGGATATGATATTTTGATATATTGAAATGATTTGGAAATGTTTTGAAAGGCTATGATATTTTGATATATTGAAATAGTTTGGAAATGATTTGATCTTTATTATGATAAAGATTTGGATTTGAAATGATATTCTATTTGGAGTATAAATATTATTTTTAAAGTTATAACCACGGGTTATAATAACGATTGGTTGGCAAAGAGACTGGGATTAGATATCTGGCATACCCTCTGTCGATACCAAAAACCACTTTGACAACTGTGTACGCAGTGGAGATTCTAGAATGAAGTAGGATGATGGCGACGTTCTTGAGGTATATTACGTGGACCCGACTCCCGTGAGTTGGCATAAGGTGGCTAAAACAGGAGCAATCTTGGGCCAAAAGGGGTAGCTTCTCTGGTCGGACACATTTCTTCGATTCTATACTCATACTTGTGATTGATTAGATGGCCATTCTCCGATTTTGATTGGGAGTGTGTTCTGAGGTGGGTGCAGTGGCTGCTACGTTACCACCAACCCATGTGCGTAATTGGTATATCTACCCTGGCATTGCCTTGTGTGCCGTGTCACCTACCATACCGAGCCTTTACTACGAGTTTGTTTTTCTCCCGTAGCCCATAGAGTAATAATAGACTTAGTAAAAAGATTGGGATTGAATCAAAATGGTTTATTTGAATGTAATTATAATTAATTGGAATTCAAATTTTGATAAATGGATTTATTGTAAGAAAATGAAATTTAGTACTACGTTAATTGGAATTAAGATGAAATTGGGAAATATTAATGTAATAGATATGAATCATAATAATTATACCATATGATGGAATTTATTGGATAATAAAAGGAAAGCTAATTACATGGAATTATTGGAAATATAATTTGTAATCTCTACATATATTAAAATTTGAAATTTAAACTTTGAAAGTGGTGGAATATGCAACATTAAACCTGTATGAAAATTGGTTATAACGGATTATAAATTTCTAAGTAATCCGAATTTGATAGAGATTGAAATATATAAAATTAGAATGAAAAATGATTTAATTAATAAATTTTAAATTTATTTAATTAATAGGAAAATAGCCATTTTGGCCATCGACTCGGATTTCGACGAAACCAGTTTCATCGGATCCGTAAAGGTGAATTATTGTAGGATTTTAAGTTTCGTAGCGATCGGACTTGTCATTTGATCGTACAAACTCGAAACGCCTAAAAATCAATTTAATTGAAATTAATTGAAATCAATTTGAAATAAGATGATTTTAACGTAACTTCTTCATACGATGGAATTTGGACTTGAAACCCGTTCCATTAATTTTAAAATATTTGAAAACATCTATTTCGATATATGGGTTTATCCAGTCTCGTTCGGAGTCGAAACGGGCTTTTCGGGCCATTTATCATTCAAAACCCAAATTCAATCGAGCCCATTTGTTTCTATTTGGTTCTGCCTATATATATAACGTTATAAAACCTAGGTCATTTCTTATTCCTCATATCTATACGTACAATTTCATTAGCTTCTCCTATTCCCAGTAGCAGCAAACCCTAATTCCCAAATGCAATTCCAAATCAAATTCTAATCCAAAATCAAATTGAAAATTCAATCTCCTCAAACTATATCGAATTATATATCGATTAGAAGCTCTCGATGAGCGCATCTCAGATATGTAATTCTTTTTCCAATTCGAACCTCTGTCTATCCGAAAATTGAAGAACAATTCGTGGCCGTTCGTTGATCATCGATCAACTTTGCCTGATCGACAAATCGAAGGCACCGTTGTGTAGAGAGTGAAGCGCGTGGATCATCGGTGGTATTTGCAAGTGTTTCAGCGGTTGGATTACACGTGAAAATTTGATTTGGGGTTAGGGTTTTCGGCGGCGTCTGAGTTCAATGGGTGCGCGCGGCCTCCATAGGGTCGCCTTAGGTGAAGACTTCTTCGGCGCGGCGTTGGGTAGGCTCACGGATGGAACGACAGCGTGATCGATGCTAGGGAGAGTGGCAGTTCGCGTAGCGTACGCATGGTGGGTTCTGGAAGATAGGTCGGGATCGTTTGGGAAGGTATAATAATTACATAAATGCCCTCTTTAATTTATTTTAAATTGAATTTAATTTTAAAACTCAATGTTCTAGTCATCATAACTTCTGCATAAGAGGCACGATTTACGTGCGGTTTTCTCCGTTGGGATCATATCGAAATTTTAGACATGTTGACACTATTTTGGATAGATTCTGAGACTATTTGAATTTTGGGTTTAAATTGGATTTAAATTCAATTTAAATTCAAAAGGTGAGTATTTTAACCCACTCACAACTTCTAAAATTTCTTATGTTCGTTAAATTAATTTATAATGCGATTAGGAATTAATTTCTGCCTTTTAATATATTTAAATTGCTATTCCTGTTAATTTTCAACCTTTTGAATTAAATCGTTATTTAATTTATTATTGAATGTAAATTACCATTTAAATACCTATTATTGATTACCAGTTCAATATTGATATTTATTGATTGTTTTGGATGATGATTGTGATGGATGTGAATTGTTGATATTGGTTGAATGGATGTTTATTTTATACGGTTATAAACTGCAAGTTCTTTATGGGTTTTAATTAATTTGGGATTGCAGTTTGAAATGATATATAACCATAAAAATTTATATAGCAGATTGAAATGATAAATATCCATATCACTTAACCCTAGGGTAGAGAATTATATACGGACACTGGATTGCTTAAATTAAATGATTTTAAAATCCTTAAATTTTTGAATTTAATCAATTGATGTTTTGAAAAAAAAAACTTGATTTATATAAATTGAAGTGTTATTGAAAAATCAAGTTTTATGTTAAATGCGAAATGGTTTAAAGGAATGGTTTTAAGAAATGAAATTGAAATTTTAAAGTCGAATTTGAGATATAAGTGAAATTTTTCAAAATTGCATCATTTGAGTTGTTGGAAATTATAACTTTTGAAATGTATCGGGATTGGAACAATTTAAAGTGATATTTTGAACTTGGTTTAGAAGCGATATTGAATTGAATAATTTATTGAGAATTGGAATTTTTAAATCTGAAATTGAGTTTGAGAAATTGAAATGGTCTGAATTGTTGAAAAGAAATAAATAGTTTTAGATTGATAAATTAAAAATTTAAGTTTTTCAAATATAAACTGTTTTAAATTATATTATGTTTAAGAATCTAAATTTATGATTTTCAGATTTTTAAACTATTTTAGCCTATATTAACTTTATTAAATCAATTTTAAAACCATTAGATTTATTTTTGAAACTAATTAAACCATTTAACTTATATTAAATCTAATTAATCCATTATAAACCTATTTAATCTATTTTAATTATATTTAATCTATTTTAATTCTATTTATAACTATTTTAACCGTTCATAACTATTTAAACTATTTTCTAAATTTTCAGACTAAGTAAAAGAGAATGTTTTATTCGAATTCATTGGTTTAAAGGCAAAATAATGAAATGACCTAAATTGATGTATAATAAATTGAAAATGCTGATTTTGAAGTAAGGATTTAACCTATGTTGGTAATATGGTTTTGGAAGGAATTATGACTTTTGAAAGAAATATGATTTGAAGGTGAATACAGATTTTAAAGTGAATATGATTTTGAAATAAATACGATTTCGAAAGTATTATGGTTTTGAGAATATGATATTTTGATATCAGTTGTGAATTTACTTTTGAAATGTAAAAGAACTATCCAGCGTATAATATGCGATTGGTTGTTAAAGAGACTGGGATCGGATATAGCAAACGGTCCTAGCACGTAGGGTGAAGCCTGGGCTCTCCTGTATTCGGGAGTGCCACTCCCACGGGATTCCGCTGGCTTGCAGTTGGCCCGATTGGGGGCAGTTTGGGCGTTCCTAGCACCATCAAATGCGTTGAAATTCTCTTCTAACTGGTTCTCTTACTCTCCATCTTCTGAGTCAAAGGGGTCCATAGCTATATCTTATTACGAGGTCTTTTCCCCTCAATTCAAGTTCAGACTTGGTTGCCTTATGGCGAGCGGGGTACTCGTATTTCCTTCCACATTAAGTCCCATGGTTCCTGTTGTCACCCTTTTTTTATGGTTTTCTGTTTCTGTTTAGACCAGAAACAGAAGAATTTCCTTATTTTACAATAACCGTGTGTTCAGGCATAGTTCTTGGAGCAGGATTTGTCTACAAGGTGAAGAGAGCGTTGAGCTTATCCATCAGAGCCTTTTGGCAACTTTCCTTCTTTTGGTTGATCTCATCAACCATCTTATTCACCTCATCCTTAGTAACGACCTCGTGCTAACTGGAGGATGCTGGTGCCTGGTTTTCTAAATAGCGCAATTTACTTCAGTATGTTGAGGATTAACATCTTCTTCCGCTATCATTGCCCCTTTCGAACTTCCAAAGGTAGTTCTCCTTCTTTTAAGAGCCAATGGTTCCAAGCGGTAGATCTTTTAGGTAAAGATTAGGGATCTAACTTCTGGACCTATGAGATCCAAGATAGATAACTAGATCTAAACTCTAAGTAGGCTCTTAGTGAAAGCACCAAAATTTTAACCCAAAAAATAGATCAACATCCTAGTTTGAGTGTGAAAGCACCAGCCCTGTTCTCACAGAGCAATAATATAGATAATATGTAACGACCCATAAATTTTCAATAATTAAATTTGTTAATTTAATAAGATTTTGGTAAATAAATTTGGAAGAAATAAAAACTTTGTAATTTAATAATGATATGAATGCTAAAATGAAATGTAACAATGTAATTTAGAACTAATTAGTAACAATTGAAATGAAATTACAATTAATTAAAATAATGTACATTGTTACACTTGGTCATAAATTGATGTAAGAAAATAAATGCAAACATTAAATTAATAAATGAAATAGTATGAAATAAATGACCAATGAATAAAAATTGGATTATATAAGAACTGTAACATCTGTTGTGAATAATGAGTTCATAAGTGTGATTAAAGTATAGTAACGTTTGTGAGTTACTACTTAATTTATCTATTAGTTTAGCTGTAAAAGTTATATTTGAGTATAAAAATTGAATATAAATAAATAGGGGTAAGTGTTGTATAAATAAATGAATTGGTATAATTAACGGTAATTGAATGAATTCAATGTTATGTAAGTAATTATAATAATTAGTTGAAATAATAAACTTAAGTGTAATGTAAAGTTAATGGTAACGATTGTTATAAGTTACCTATTTAATTGGTCTACTAAATTAAAATAGGAAATCATTAATGTTACGTTTATGATAATTAATATAATAACAGAAAGTGTGAATGTAAAATAAATAGAAACGTAAATTTATTCATAGAGTAGTAATTGATGTAATAAAATGCATGAAACCAAGTAAGTAAATTTATTGGGAATATTAATCGTAATTAATGTATATATATTTGACAAAAATATAATAAAACGGAAATAGGATAGTTAATACAAAGGAATTGGAAATTTGAATATTGATGTAATGAAAGACAAATAAATATTAACTAGGTTTATAGAGTAATAATGGACTTATAAAAAGATTGGGATTGAATCATACCGGTTTATTTGAAAGTAATTATAATTAATTGGAATTCAAATTTTAATAAATGGATTTATTGTAAGAAAATGAAATTTAATACTACGTTAATTGGAATTAAGATGAAACTGGGAAATATTAATGTAATAGGTATGAATCATAATAATTATACCATATGATGGAATTTATTGGATAATAAATGGAAAGCTAATTACATGGAACTATTGGAAATATATTTTGTAATATCCACATAAATTAAAATTTGAAATTTAAACTTTGAAAGTGGTGGAATATGCAACATTAAACATATAAGGAAATTGGTTATAAAGGATTATAAATTTCTAAGTAATCCAAATTTGATAGAGATTGAAAAATATAAAATTTGAATGAAAAGTAATTTAATTAATAAATTTTGAATTTATTTAATTAATAGGAAAATAGCCATTTTGGCCACCGACTCGGGTTTCGACGAAACCAGTTTCATCGAATCCGTAACGGTGAATTATTGTAGGATTTCAAGTTTCTTAGCAATCAGACTTGTCGGTTGATCGTACGAACTCGAAACGCGTAAAAATAAATTTAATTGAAATTAATTTAAATCAATTTGAAATAATCTTATTTTAATATAACTTCTTCATACGATGGAATTTGGACTTGAAACCTGTTCCTTTGATTTTAAAATATTTGAAAACATCTATTTCGATATATGGATTTACCCAGTCTCATTCTGGAGTGGAAACGGGCTTTTCGGGTCATTTATCATTCAAAACCCAAATTCGATCGAACCCATTTGTTTCTATTTGGTTTTGCCTATATATATATCCATATAAATCCTAGGTCATTTCTTATTCCTCATATCGGTACGTACAATTCCATTAGCTTCTCCTCTTTCCAATGGCAGCAAACCCTAATTCCCAAATGCGATTCCAAATTAAATTCTAATCAAAAATCAAATTGAAAATTCAGTCTCCTCAAACTATATCGAATTATATATTGATTTGAAGCTCTCGATGAGCGCATCTCAGATCTGTAATTCGTTTTCCAATTCGAACCTTTGTCTATCCGAAAATTGAAGAACAATTCATGGCCATACGTTGATCGTCGATCAACTTTGCCTGATCGACAAATTGAGGGCACCGTTGTGTAGAGTGTGGAGCGCGTTGATCATCGGTGGTATTCGCAAGGTGTTTCAATGGTTGGATTGCACGTGAAAATTCGATTTGGGGTTAGGGTTTTGGGCGGCGGCTGAGTTCAATAGTTGCGCGCGGCCTCCTAGGGTCACCATAGGTGAAGACTTCTTCGGCGCGGTGTTGGGTAGGCTCACGGATGGAACGGCTGTGCGATCGAAGCCAGGGAGAGTGGCAGTTCGCCTAATGTACGCGTGGTGGGTTCTGGAAGATAGGTCGGGATCGTTTGGGAAGGTATAATAATTACGTAAATGCCCTCTTTAATTTATTTTAAATTGAATTTAATTTCAAAACTCAATGTTCTAGTCATCATAACTTCTACATACGAGGTCCGATTTACACGCGGATTTCTCTTCTGGGATCGTATCGAAATTTCGAACATTTTGACACAGATTTGGATAGATTCTGAGACTATTTGAATTTTGGGTTTAAATTGGATTCAAATTCGATTTAAATTCAAAAGGTGAGTATTTTAACCCACTCACAACTTCTAACATTTCTTATGTTCATTAAATTAATTTATAATGTGATTAGGAATTTATTTCTGCCTGTTTAATATATTTAAATTGCTATTTCTATTAATTTGCATCCTTTTGAATTAAATCGTTATTTAATTTATTATTGAATGTAAATTGCCAATTAAATACCTATTATTGATTACCAGTTCAATATTGATATTTATTGATTGTTTTGGATGATGATTGTGATGGATGTGAATTGTTGATATTGGGTGAATGGATATTTATTTTATATGGTTATAAACTGCGAGTTCTTTATGGTTTTTTAATTAATTTGGGATTGCGATTTGAAATGATATATAACCATAAAATTTATATTGTGGATTGAAATGATAAATATCCATATCATTTGACCCTAGGGTAGAGAATTATATATACAGACACTGGATTGGTTAAATTAAATAATTTTAAAATCCTTAAAATTTTGAATTTAATCAATTTAAGTTTTGAAAAAAACATGATTTATATAAATAGAAGTTTATTGAAAAATCAAGTTTTATGTTAAATGCAAATTGTTTTAAAGGAATGGTTTTAAGAAATGAAATTGAAATTTTAAAGTCGAATTTGAGATATAAGTGAAATTTGTCAAAAGTGCGTCATTTGAATTTTTAGAAATTATAACTTTTGAAATGTATTGGAATCGGAATAATTTAAAGTGATATTTTGAACGTGGTTTAGAAGCGATATTGAATTGAATGATTTATTGAGAACTGGAATTTTTAAATCTGAAATTGAGTTTGAGAAATTGAAATGGTCTGAAATGTTGAAAAAGAAATAAATAGTTTTAAATTGATAAATTACAAATTTATGTTTTTCAAATATAAAGTATTTTAAATTATATTATGTTTAAGAATCTAAATTTATGATTTTCAGATTTTTAAACTATTTTAGCCAATATTAACTATATTAAATCAATTTTAATACCATTAGATTTATTTTTGAGACTAGTTAAACCATTTAACTCATATTAAATCTAATTAATCTATTTTAAACCTATTTAATCTATTTTAATTATATTTAATCTATTTTAAATCTATTTGTAACTATTTTAACTGTTCATAACTATTTAAACTATTTTCTAAATTTTCAGACTAAGTAAAAGAGAATGTTTTATTCAAATTCATTGGTTTAAAGGCAAAATGATGAAATGACCTAAATTGGGATTTAAATGTATAATAAATTGAAAATGCTGATTTTGAAGTAAGGATTTAACCTGTGTTGGAAATATGGTTTTGGAAGGAATTATGACTTTTGAAAGAAATATGATTTGAAGGTGAATACGGATTTTAAAGTGAATATGATTTGGAAATAAATACGATTTCGAAAGTATTATGGTTTTGAGAATATGATATTTTGATATCAATTGTGAATTGAATTTTGAAATGTAAAAGAACCATCCGGTGTATAATAAGCGACTGGTTGTTAAAGAGACCAGGATCGGATAATGTCATACTCTTTGCCAATACCGAAAACAACTTTAACAACTATGTATGTGGTGGAGATTTCAGAAATGAAGTTGGATGGTTTGGTGAACGATTTCTGTAAAAGGTATGACGTGACCTTGACTCCCGTGATTCAGCATAGATGTGACTAAAATCAAGAGCTGCGCCGGGCCAAGTGAGGTCATTCCTCCTAGCGGGCTCATTTCTTTAATACTATATTCTAATTTTGTGATTGTTTGGTGGCCACCCCTCGATTTTTGATATAGGAGTGTGTCCAAGGTGGGCGATAGTAGCTGCTATGCGCTACCAGCAGTCCAGATACGTAAACGGTATATCTACCCTGGTATTTCGTCGTGTGCCATGTTCACATGCCCTAATGCGCCTTCTACGAGTTTATTTTGTACCATACCTATGTGATGTCCTCTGGGTAAACTTCCAGTTTATGAAGGAGCGTACGACATTGTATAGACTATGGGAATATATAAAAATGTGTTAAGGGGAATATGGGTAACGCCTTAACGCTATTTTAATGCTTTTACTTTACTGTAGACATATTATAATAGCATATTTTACTACATAGTAGATCGTTTAACGGATCCTTAGGAGTTGTGAATCCCGAACATCTTTTAAGTTATTGCACTCATGATAGACACTGGGTAGAAGACGTCAAACCCCATAAACATCCCCTACGCCGTTCCACTCTTATTTATTTACCGTTGATTTAACTTACATAAGATCTTTTAGTTCTGACTCGAGTGTTTTGTCTTTTCAATTCGCTCGGGTCAGCCTGAGCATTTCAGGATTTGAAGGCCTTATTTCTGAAGGACGAAGACGAAGATTGTATTATTTTTATTTATCATATTTCAATGCATCATGTATTCCACTGCATTAGTTATTATTCTCTAGTATATGTAACTCTGATTTGTGTTGTATAAGTATAATCAAATGTTTCTTGTAAAACAGCTTCATGAACTATTATTTGATTTTTATATTTTGTCATTTCGCTGCGAGATTCTGTTTTGTTTTTTTCTCCCCTTTTGTTATTTACCCCATAAAAATCTGCCCTTTTGAATGGTTTGAGTCGGCATGTGTGTCTGCTTAAAACGTCCAAAAAGGTGGTCCGTTACATAATATGTATAGAAAAGAGTAGTAAAAGAAAGAAGACAAGGCGATTTTTATAGTGGTTTGACTGTTAATGAAGCCTACGTCCAATTTATAATTTCTATTACAGACTGATTGTTGTTACAAGAAGTGTTTAATTATAAGGCTTTTGATTGTCCATAGCTATATTGAATCTTCAAGGTTAGAATCCATTAGAGAATCACAGTGAATTTTTTTGAGATTGTTGTGAGGGAGGTGAAGAATGAAAAATGTTTCCCGTAGAGCATTAGCAATCGGTCTGGAGAAGATCCAGCTTATGTTACAGGGGAATTTATAGAGATCGGAGAGCTTCCAGGCCAGGTGTGTTCACCAATTGCTTGCAGATAAACATAGGAGGATGCAACTTAGCTTTGCTCGTGACCCGAGCCAAAACCATGGATTGCTAGCGATACATAGATTTAGCTCGTCTGCGAGCCAATCATTTAGCTCCTTTTCCCTTCTTCACCTTGCTTACGTCCCTATGATCCCATGATCAAGTGTCGATCGCTGGCGATCCATGGTGTATGGATTACTGGTGATCCATACACTTAGCATATTTTGCACTTTGTCCTCTAAGCCTTCTTTACTCCTGCGTGACCCTGTAACGACCCAGAATTTCTGTCATTTGAAATTCGTATATTTGATTGATTTTAAATATTAACAAGTAAAATTTGTAAGTCGAATAAATTATATTTCGAATATCTAGATTTAATTGGATAATTAAATCGATAAATTAATGTATGAAATTACAGAAAGAATTCGAAATTTGGTTTAATGTGATTAAAATTGATTTGTAAAGTTGTATAAAATCATATTGAAGTTAGAATGATGTTATAGAACTTTTAAAAATTGAATTAAAAGTTAATTTGTGGAAATTAAATATTTTAATATTTAATCGACGAGTAAAAATAGCCATTTTTCAAACAGTCTTGGATTTCGATGAAACCAGTTTCATCGGATCCGTAATGTTAAATTATTTTACGGTTTCAAATTTCGTGTCAATCGGACATACGGTTTGTCCGGGCCAAGCTAAAACGCATAGAAAATTGTTTAACCGATTTAATTTAAATTTGATCATTTATCTCCGTAACTCGCACATATGATCAAATTGGCTTTCGATACCTATTCCATTGTGTCCAGAATGTGGGTTAAACCCTAGAATCGTCAGCTGACACGCTTCGTTTGGAGTTTGAAAAATTTCGAGTGAATAGTGTTTCGTCAAATCTTCTATAAAAGGACCTTGTTTCTTTTATTTTGCAAAACCTAACTAGGGTTTCAATGTTAGCCGCCGCCTCTATTTTAATGGCCGAAAATGCATTTTCTTCCTCCACGTTTTTCTTCAAACCTACGCATTGATTCGAAAAACTTTCAACACAAAAGTTGTAGACAACGTTGCGAACTGTAAATCCAACGGTCGTGATTGTAATCGGGGTGGCCGATGAACGACAAATCGTTTATGAATACTCGCTGTTCGCATGCATTTTCTGAGGCAACAGTTCAGCCAAGTTCGTCGGCGTTGGTGGTGAAGGGAGAGCTCGTAGCGGCCTTTCGAATGGTGGAGCTGGATCATCATCGAAGTCGATGTGGGGGGGGGGGTGCGGCAACAAAGTTTGAACTACATATTGGGTTTATTCGCGAGTGTGAACTGTAGGGGGAGAAGATAACGTTCACGACCGGATCTTGGGCTGGGGAAATTAATGGCTCAGATCTGTTTGAGGTTAAAAATATTAAATAAAATATGTAAATTAATTTATATAAACTCGTATAAACTTTGTAACGTGATAACTTTTTGATACGAGGTCGAAAACTGACGAAACGAATTGCATTGGGTTCGTATGGATGAACACTATGCGATGGAGCTGGATTAAAGTCGTTTGGAGCTAGTAAGAATTTTAGGTAAAATTAAACGCACGTTTAATTTTATTCGAAATTGAACACTGCAACTGTATTGGAAGCAAGGTGAGAACTTCTCACTCAATCGAATTATGTTTCGATTTAAATTTTAAATAGTTAGATTTAAAATTTCTTGATTGTGTTGATTGTATTCTTGGATGATAAATTGCTATCTTTTGTATGGAAATAGACCATATATGCCGTATATTAAGCGGAGGTTATTTATTAAACACATATACCGTGATATTCCATCTTGAAGTGGACTTGGTATTATATATGTACTTGGAGTTGATTTTCTCGCAATATATAGCGGATGAGACCCTATAGCACCGCATAATAGCGGATAATATTTTATATGAACCCATGTACCGCGATATTCCACATTGAAACCGGATTGGTATTGTGCTAACATCTGTGGATGCAGGGAAACAGGTTGGAGGGATCCAACTGGATTCCTCAACAGTATTGATTTATTTACAGATATTTGAGATATATTATGTTATCATTTTGATATATGATGTTTGGATGCCGTGGTTGTTGTATTGGTGCTGTTGCAGCATTGGGCCTATTTTTGGAGTTTTAAAAATGTTAAAGTAACGATTTCGAATTTAAAAGGATTTTCAAGTGATTTTTGAAAGTATACATTTTATTGAATTTTGGAAACGTTATAATTTTTATGTTATAAAAATTACGATTTTTGTGAAATATAACCAAAATGTGATTTTTAAAATAATTAGTTGATCTATTTGTAAAATGGTTTAAATTGGTGTTTATGAATTATTATAAACAGTTTATATAAAAGATTTATAAAATTGATATTTATAAATTAAGATATTGGAATTATAAAACAAGTTTTTATAAGTTTAAAATAAAGTATAAATGGATTTCATAAGTGAATGAAATTTATAGATTTATAAATTGTGAAGTTATAAAATGAATAGATTTTGTAAAATAAAAGATTTATAAATAATTAACTTATAAATTGGACTTTGGCATTTAAATGAGATATAAATAGAATTTGTTAATTAGGGGATTTTATAAGTTGAAGTTTTATATTATATTTATATAAATGTGAATTTATAAACGTTGTTTTATAAATCTGAAACCAATTGAATTGGATAACTAAATATGAAAGCTTATTAAAGGAAATATATCCACGATTTTGGACGGTGGATAATCCTTTAAATTAAAATATGTAGAAGTGTCGAATTGGGTAAACGAAGTATATTCACTATTTTGGACAGTGAATTATATATTAAAGAAATGTTTTGGGAAAGTGATATTTTAAATAGAATTAAAACGATTTAAAGATGTTTTAAAATGTACTAAGTATCGAAACCATAGATTTCAACATTCATTGTTGAAATAGACGTTTTCGAGAAATAAAAGGAAAGGGTGGACTCTAACACTGTTGTTATAGTAAATGATTTTTGCGAAAGGAAATGTTTTATATAGTATTGGGATTTATATATCTATCTTAATTTCGAATCCCTATACTAGTGATTTGAGTTGTCGTAACGATGTTTTACGCAATATTCGTTTTGACTCAAATAAATGTGTTTAAGGGAATGTTTTCCTTAAAGAATAAAATATATACTTAATTGTGATTTCAGTATATTGAATATTTTCCAAATGTTGAAAATAAATAGATTTGTGAATTACTTATTATTAAATAAGTATGGAAATGTTTTCCAATATGAAGTGAAATGTTTTGAGATTATATCTTTTAAAGATAAATAGAAAAGTGATTTGAAATTTGGTTTCAAAAGGTTGAAGTGTGGAAAAAAAATATCTTGTAAAGATATTTTTGGAGAATTAATAATTTGGGAAATTATTTGGAATCTGGTGATGTTATGCATATGTGTTGATAGTTAAATAACCGACTATCAATATTTACCTTTAAATGGGTATTTGTTGTGATTTGCTTGAATTTGAATGCTACACTTATTTAAAAAAAAATAAGCGCTCGTTATTCAGTTTAGCCGGGAGAGGACCTTTGGGTCATAAATCCTATTCCAAATAGTGATACGTCGTAATGGATAGCATTTGAAGACCGGTGTTGAAGACCGAATATTTTCGAAAACGGAAGGATTGCCGTCGAATGTCTCTGCATCGGCTGATCTCCGATATAGAGATTTTATCACCCTTTGTGACGGGAAGTCCGGACGTGATTAGTGAATATCCGGATTGCAAGGGCTTCTTTGGAAGTTCCTTCGGTTCTGTTCGAACCCAGAACAGACTTGTATAGATGTGTGTCTGTCGTTACAATTTGAGATGTAAAGCTGGTTTCTATCAAATATATTTCTGTTGGTGGCGGAGAATTTATTCTTTTAGCTTAACACCCTTCTCTGAGATGTACGAGCTCAGAGGTTATGTAGTTGATGGTTACTAGTGATACATTCCCAATTTGGTAATGTGGCATACGAAGTGCTGCTGAGCATTTGTTGATCAAAGCGTGGCTTTTATGAAAAGCGTAGCTTTGCGGACGAGACTTCGTCGAACCTCACACCTCGGAAATGGTCAAAACAGGAAAGACGCAGCAAGGTTATTTGTGGATCGCGCCCCCATAGGGTATGTTCATTTCCTTCTGGATAGAGGTGGTATTGTGGTATGGAGCCCTGATACTTAACCTATGTGGTTGCTGCAAATTTATTTCTTTGTGGTTGTTGGTGAATCTCGGGATAAAGGTTGGTTACGACCAGGGGATGGCATACTCGTGTCAATAGTTACCTAGCTAGGGGTAACCCGGCCTTGTGTTGGCAGAGATCCGATTAGGTTCTCGGGGCGTCCTTCCAGAGGCGTACCCACGTGGCAATGGAAAGTTCCTTGGCCTGACCATTTGTTGGAAATCCAAAGAAACAATACGAGCCTTGTACGGTTTTAGTTGTTGAACCTGCCATTTAATATGGTAGCTATAGTAGGCATACTATAATGGCACCTATGCTGACTAAGATTAATATTGTACCTTCGAAATTTTTTCCTGCACTTTGCACTAATAATAATAATAATCAAATGATTCTGCGTAGTAAGCATCTTTGACCATCATAAGGAGAAATCTCCTCCAATTCTGCGTTTGCATTGTGTGTGTGGCAGGAGGCCTTATGGTAGTTACATTTTCTAAATGCATTGCGGACTTATTTTAAAAATATTTCTTTGTTTATTTTTAAAAATAAACTGTTTTAAGTTCTCACACCAGTCCCATGACTGACCTGGAGTTTATTGTTTCCTTCCTAAACTCTGGGTGCCCACCAATTTCCACACGGGCAGTCTAGAGTCAGGTTATCAGGTTATTCTGGAATTCAGGAGTTGCTGTAGAGATCTAGAGGCTGGCTGGATGGCTTGGCATATCAACTAGTATATAGTATTTCTTTTCCACTGTTTGTTGTTGTAAACTCTGATAATGTAATGTAATGAGATGGAATGTATAAAATGTACAGTTCTATGATTTAAAGATTATTCATTTATCTATTATATGTTATTCCGCTGCGATTGTGAGATTCTGATATTGTTTCTGTTGCTTTTTCTTTCTTCTTTACCTCTTCTTCTTTAACCCTAATAATACGATTTTCAGGCCTTCGATTGCTCGGCAGTTGATACAGTGGACGTATTAATGTCGATTTTCGTGAGTCGAAAAATCCCGAACGTTACATTTTGGTATCAGAGCATATGGTTAAGCGACAACCTTGGCTTTGTTGGGAATTACTCATTAGAGATAGAGTCAGCAGTACTCTAGATTGAGTATGAGTGTAATGATAGCTATGAGCGCTTATTTGTTAGTGAATATAAAAAAAATTATTTTGTATTGTGTTGACTTATCGGTTGATTGTTTATAAATTTGGTCGGTGCAGTCTAGCCAACTGTATCGATAGAGGTTTCTAAACTCTTAAACGCGATAAACCGATATAGTATTGTTTTGTAATAGGGTAAATGAAATAATTTTACCCAAAACTATTTTCGTATATAAAAGAAATAAATTTTCTGTAAATGTTTATAATATATGGTTGCTTGGTTGTTTGGAAGTGATGATATTGAAATATTATCATTATTATATGGAAATTGAAATAAGAAACTGAAATAATAACCAAATGATAAAATGGTTAAACAATTTTGTTAAGCAAAACGAGATATGAATTTGAATAAGTGACGAAATTTGACTTTGGTAAAAGTTAAATAGAATTTACTTTAGAATTGGGAATCTGAATTGGATTTATAAGGAGAAATTTAAGTTAAGTTAAACAAATGATGTTTGAAATGGAATATAACTTAAGTGATGTTGTATGAAGTTGATTTTGGTATCGAAGTAAATTAATAAAGTGAAGTGATGAATATAAACTTGAGTTATGTAATGAAATTCAACTTTTATGGTTAAATGAATTAGCAATTGAATTGAATTAATGAATGAATTGAATGTAAATCAATTGAGTGTAAATAGATTGATATGAAATAATGGATGTAAGTGTTAATTCTTTAAAGCTAATTAAAAGTGATGAACCAAATTGATTGAATGTAAGCAAAGTAAAGAAATTTGGTAACGTTGGATATACATTGTTTGTTAGATGATGGTTAGTTGACTGTATAGAAATCCATATGAAAATGAATTAATGAAAATTTAAAGCTATGTAATTTGATTTGAATGTGGAAGTGAACCAACTTGAATGTAAATTAGTGAATATAAACTAATTGAATATGAATAAATAAGTGTTAGTAAAAACATCCAATGTTAATGTATCAAATGTGATTTAAATTGGAAAACCAATTCAATGAATATTAATGAGAAGTGAAAGTGTATTGATTTGGTTATGGATGTTAGTTGAATGCTAGTTGGTTGATGGTTGAATTTATTGCTTTTGATTGCATTTGCTATATTGACATTTATAGTTGTTGGTATATGTTGTATATTGATATTACTTTCATATATACATGTTTCTCATTATTGTTGAGTGTTTAATAGGTGTGGATTGCGCTTGCTTCGCTTTTGGAGCTCGCTTTCGCGCTATATTAGCCGTATATGCTCGCTAATAATATAAAAGATACATATCTCGGATTACATATCGTACTTTTACACTTTTTTCCTACGGGATGCCTCATTACTTTGATGAGATGTATATTTTGCCATTATTTTTTCGGATCGACCGCGCAAAGGAGTTCATGGCAAATTTTTTTGAAAATTTAAGGCCTTAGAAAATTTGAGAAAACTAAAATTTTGATTTTGAGTTGAAAGTTAAACGATATTAGTTGGTTTTGAAAAGATAACTAAGTATGATTTGAAAACTTAGTAAAGTTATTGTAAGGAGTTTAACTATGGATTTTGGAAAAGTTAAGAAATTAAAATGAATCTGAAATCAAGTTGGAACGGTTTGTTTTTTTGAAAAAAAAGTTAATGGATTCTGTAACTTTTTCTTACTTGGTAATTTCGAGGACGAAATTCTTTTAAGGGGGAAGTTCGTAACGACCCAGAATTTCTATCATTTGAAATTCGTATATTTGATTGATTTTAAATATTAACAAGTAAAATTTGTAAGTCGAATAAATTATATTTCGAATATCTAGATTTAATTGGATAATTAAATCGGTAAAATAATATATGAAATTACAGAAATAATTGGAAATTTGGTTTAATGTGATTAAAATTGATTTGTAAAGTTGTATAAAATCATATTGGAGTTAGAATGATGTTATAGAACTTTTAAAAATTGAATTAAAAGTTAATTTTTGGAAATTGAATATTTTAATATTTAATTGACGAGTAAAAATAGCCATTTTTCAAACAGTCTCAGATTTCGACGAAACCAGTTTCAACGGATCCGTAATGTTAAATTATTGTATGGTTTCAAATTCGTGTCAATCGGACTTACGGTTTGTCCGAGGCAAGCTAAAACACATAGAAAATTGTTTTACCGATTTAATTTAAGTTTGATCGTTTATCTCCGTAACTCGCACATATGATCGAATTGCCTCTCGATACCTATTCCATTGTGTTCGGAACGCGGTAAAACCCTTGAAACGTCAACCGGCACGCTTCGTTTGGAGTTTGATAAATTTCGAGCGAATAGTGTTTCGTCAAATCTTCTATAAAAGGACCTTGTTTCTTTTATTTTGCAAAACCTAACTAGGGTTTCAATGTCAGCCGCCACCTCTATTTTAATGGCCGAAAATGCATCTTCTTCCTCCTCGTTTTTCTTCAAACCTATGCATTGATTCGAAAAACTTTCAACATGAAAATTGTAGACAACGTTGCGAACTGTAAATCCAACGGTCGTGATCGCAATCGGCGTGGCTGATCAACGGCAAATCGTCCACGAATACTCGCCGTTCATATGCGTTTTCTGGGCAACTATGCAACCGAGTTCGTCGGCGTTGGTGGTGAAGGGAGAGCTCATAGCGGCCTTTCGAATGGCGGAGCTGGATCATCGTCGAAGTCGATGTGGGGAGGGGGGTGCGGCATCAAAGTTTGAACGGCATATTGGGTTCGCGAGTGTGAACTATAGGGAGAGAAGATAGCGTTCACGGTCGGATCTTGGGCTAGGGAAATTAACGACTCAGATCTATTTGAGGTTGAAAATAATAAATAAAATATGTAAATTAATTTATATAAACTCGTATAAACTTTGTAATACGATAACTTTTTGATACGAGGTCGAAAACTGACGAAACGAATTGCATTGGGTTCGTATGGACGAACACTACGCGATGGAGCTGGATTGAAGTCGTTTGGAGCTAGTGAGAATTTTGGGTAAAATTAAACGCACGTTTAACTTTATTCAAAATTGAACACAGCAACTGTATTGGAAGCAAGGTGAGAACTTCTCAATCAATCGAATTATGTTTCGATTTAAATTTTCAATAGGTAGATTCAAAATTTCTTGATTGTGTTGATTGTATGCTTGGATGATAAATTGCTATCTGTTGTATGGAAATAGACCCTACACGCCGTATATTAAGAAGAGGTTATTTATTAAACACATATACCGCGATATTCCATCTTGAAGTGGAATTGGTATTATATATGTACTTGGAGTTGATTTTCCCGCATTATATAGCGGATGAGACCCTATTGCGCCGCATAATAGCGGATAATATTTTATGTACTGTGATATTCCGTATTGAAACGGGATTGGTATTCTGCTAACATGTGTGGATGCAGGGAAACAGGTTGGAGGGATCCAACTGGATTCCTCAACAATATTGATTTATTTACTGATATTTGAGATATATTCTGTTATCATATTGATATATGATGTTTGGATGCCGTGGTTGATGTATTGGTGCTGTTGCAGCATTGGGCCTATTTTTAGAGCTTTAAAAATGTTAAAGTAACGATTTCGAATATAAAAGGATTTTCAAGTGATTTTTGAAAGTATACATTTTATTGAATTTTGGAATTGATTCATTTTAAACAAATAAACGTTATAATTTTTATGTTATAAAAATTATGATTTTTGTGAAATATAACCAAAATGTGATTTTTAAAATAAGTAGTTGATTTATTTGTAAAATGGTTTAAATTGGTGTTTTTGAATTATTATAAACAGTTTATATAAAAGATTTATAAAATTGATATTTATAAATTAAAATATTGGAATTATAAAACGAGTTTTTATAAGTGTTAAAATAAAGTATAAATGGATTTCATAAGTGAATGAAATTTATAGATTTATAAATTGTGAAGTTATAAAATGAATAGATTTTGTAAAATAAAAGATTTATAAATAATTAACTTATAAATTGGATTTTGGCATTTGAATGAGATATAAATAGAATTTGTTAATTAAGCGATTTTATAAGTTGAAGTTTTTATATAATATTTATATAAATGTGAATTTATAAATGTTTTTTTATAAATTTGAAACCAATTGAATTGGCTAACTAAATATGAAAGCTTATTAAAGGAGATATATCCACGATTTTGGACGGTGGATAATCCTTTAAATTAAAATATGTAGAAGTGTTGAATTGGGTAAACGAAGCATATTCACGATTTTGGACAGTGAATAATATATTAAAGAAATGTTTTGGGAAAGTGATATTTTAAATAGAATTAAAACGATTTAAAGATGTTTTAAAATGTATTAAGTATCGAAACCATAGATTTCAACATTCATTGTTGAAATAGACGTTTTCGAGAAATAAAAGGAAAGGGTGGACTCTAACACTGTTGTTATAGTAAATGATTTTCGAAAGGGAATGTTTTATATAGTATTGGGATTTATATATCTATCTTAATTTTGAATCCCTATACTAGTGGTTTTGAGTTGTCGTAACGATGTTTTACGCAACATTTGTTTTGACTCAAATAAATGTGTTTAAGGGAATTTTTCCTTAAAGAATAAAATATATACTTAATTGTGATTTAAGTATATTGAATATTTTCCAAATGTTGAAAATAAATAGATTTGTGAATTACTTATTATTAAATAAGTATGGAAATGTTTTTCCAATATGAAGTGAAATGCTTTGAGATTATATCTTTTAAAGATAAATTGAAAAGTGATTTGAAATTTGGTTTCAAAAGGTTGAAGTGTGGAAAAAAATATATCTTGTAAAGATATTTTTGGAGAATAAATAATTTAGGAAATTATTTGGAATCTGGTGATGTTATGCATATCTATTGATAGTTAAATAACCAACTATCAATATTTACCTTTAAATGGGTATTTGTTGTGATTTGCTTGAATTTGAATGCTACACTTATTTTAAAAAAAATAAGCGCTCGTTATTCAATTTAGCCGCGAGAGGACCTTTGGGTCATAAATCCCATTCCAAATAGTGATACTCGTAATGGATAGCATTTGAAGACCCGTGTTGAAGACCGGATATTTTCGAAAATGGAAGGACTACCGTCGAATGTCTCTGCATCGGATGATCTCCGATATAGATATTTTATCACCCTTTGTGATGGAAAGTCTGAATGTGATTAGTGAATATCCGGATTGCAAGGGCTTCTTCGGAAGTGCCTTCGGTTCTGTTCGAACCCAGAACAGACTTGTATAGATGTGTGTATGACGTTACAATTTGAGATGTAAAGCTGGTTTCTATCAAATATATTTCTGTTGGTGGCGGAGAATTTATTCTTTTAGCTTAACACCCTTCTCTGAGATGTACGAGCTCAGAGGTTATGTAGTTGATGGTTACTAGTGATACATTCCCAATTTGGTAATTTGGCATACGAAGTGCAGCTGAGCATTTGTTGATCAAAGCGTGGCTTTTATGAAAAGCGTAGCTTTGCGGACGAGACTTCGTTGAACCTCACACCCCAAAATGGTCAAAACAGGAAAGATGCAGCAAGGTTATTTGGGGATCGCGCCCCCATAGGGTATGTTCATTTCCTTCTGGATAGAGGTGGTATTATGGTATGGAGCCCTGATATTTAACCTTTGTGGTTGCTGCAAATTTATTTCTTTGTGGTTGTTGGTGAATCCCGGGATAAAGGTTGGTTACGACCGGGGGATGACATACTCGTGTCAGTAGTTACCCAACTAGGGGTAACCCGGCCTTGTGTTGGCAGAGATCCGGTTAGGTTCTCGGGGCGTCCTTCCAGAGGCGTACCCATGTGGCAATGGGAAGCTCCTTGGCCTGACCATTTGTTGGAAATCCAAAGAAACAATACGAGCCTTGTACGGTTTTAGTTGTAGAACCTGCCATTTAATATGGTAGCTATAGTAGGCGTACTATAATGGTACTTATGCTGGATTAGATTAATATTGTACTTTCGAAATGTTTTCCTGCACTTTGCACTAATAATAATAATCAAATGATTCTGCGTAGTAAGCATCTTTGACTATCATAAGGAGAAATCTCCTCCAATTCTGCGTTTGCATTGTGTGTGTGGCAGGAGGCCTTATGGTAATTACATTTTATAAAAGTATTGCGGACCTATTTTAAAATATTTCTTTGTTTGTTTTTAAAGATAAACTGTTTTAAGTTCTCACACCAGTCCCATGTCTGACCTGGAGTTTATTGTTTCCTTTCTAAACTCTGGGTGCCCACCAATTTCCACACGGGCAGTCTAGGGTCAGGTTATCAGGTCATTCTGGAATTCAGGAGTTGCTGTAGAGATCTGGAGGCAGGCTGGATGGCTTGGCGTATCAACTAGTATATAGTATTCCTTTTCCGCTGTTTGTTGTTGTAAACTCTAATAATGTAATGTAATGAGATGGAATGAATAAAATGTACAGTTCTTTTAATTTAAAGATTATTCATTTATCTATTATATGTTGTTCCGCTACGATTGTGAGATTCTGATATTGTTTCTATTGCTTTTTCTTTCTTCTTCTACCTCTTCTTCTTTAACCCTAACAATACGGTTTTCCGGCCTTCGATTGCTCGGCAGTTGATACAAGTGGACGTATTAATATCGATTTTCATGAGTCGAAAAATCCCGAACGTTACAGACCCAATGATGTTGTATGAATCGCTGGCGATCCATAGCATATGGATCGCTAGCGATCCTTGCACAGACTATTTTTAGGGCTTTGATGTCTGGAATGCTTTCATTGCCTTATATCAACATTGTGCATATAGTTTCGTTGCACACCGCTCTGTTTCGATGACAATTTGCTTGCTGGTTGTATTTAGCTATTTGTTTGAGCGGACGGAAGCTTGTCTCTTGGTTTAGTCAAACTCAGTCGTTGCTTTTGCCCCTTTTGGTTGAATTCAGAGTCATTTTGACTTCATCAAGTCATCCCGTCTTCTCTTGGATCCTGGTGGGTTAAAAACCCAGATAACAAGTATTAGCAGATAATATCTAGAAATCCGTGCTAATCTCTTCAATAGAAATTTTGGGCCCATATTCGGGAATTAATAAGTGAAATTCAAAAATGATCGTCATAATACAACTCTCAAACCTAGATTTGGGTAGTAATGGTGGATAATTAAAAGTCTATAATGATTTTGCTTATAATAGAAATCTCAAGCCCAGATTAGGGCATTAATAAGTGAATCTGGTAATAGTTTCCAAACCCAGATTTGGGTATAATGAATTGAAAGATATGTAACCCATATTCGAATATTAATGACTAAAGCCTCATATTTCAATAATGAATGACTTGAAACCCATATTTGGGTATTAATGGATGAAGTTTAGAAATAAGAAGCTCGAAAACCAGATTCGGGTGTTGATAAGTGTAGTTCCTTTTTACTCCTTAGATTCCGTCTTCTTTGACATGTGTAAACCCCTTAGGCTTTGTACGAAGTTGTAGTTTGATTAGCTTCTTCTCGAGCTTGGAAGTCTTAGTCCAATATTTGATGTGCTGCTTTTCAGGCTTGGACATTTTAGTCCATATCTGATATGCCGCTTCTTGGGCTCGGACATCTTAGTCCACTATTGATGTGCCACTTCTTGGGCTTGGACATCTTAATTAGTCCATTGTAGATATGCCACTTCTCGGGCTTGGACATCTTAATCCGATGTGTCGCTTCTCAGGCTTGGACATCTTAGTCCAATGTTTGATGTGACGCTTCTCTAGCTTGGACATCTTAGTCAATTTCCGGTATGCCGCTTCATGGGCTCGGACGTTTTAGTCCATTGTTGATGTGCCACTTCTTGGGCTTCGACGTCTTAGTCCATTGTTGTCTAGTTCTCTCGGTTAGCTCATCTTCAAGATGGAACCAAGGACTTACCCACCCTCCCTCCAGGAGGCACGTTGACCTAACCATAGTGCGATGAGGCCAAGGGCTTGTCGATGCTTTAACCTGGCCATAGCATGGTGCGGATAAAGGCTTACACTCCTCCCAGCAAAAGGTTCCATGCCCTGGCCATAGTGTGGCACGGACAGGGCCTTGCCGATGCTTTAATCTAGCCATAGTGTGGAGTGAATAAAGGCTTACACACCTCCCTCCAGGAGGTGCCCTGCCCTGGCCATAGCATGGCGCGGATAGGGGCTTGTCGATGCTTTATTCTGGCCATAGCATGGCATGGATAAAGGCTTATACTCCTCCCTCCTGGAGGTGGTCTTCTCTGACCAATTCGGCCCGTACAGAGGCTTTGACCATTTAAAGTAATGTCCAATTGAAAGGAGCATTTCACTCCCAACCATGTGGATTCTCATTAATAAAGTAACTCTTTATTGACCTTATTTGGTATCTCTTTCCAAACTCATTGATTTTGCCTTAGGGAAAAAGTTGATTATCATCCCTTCCAAGCCTCTACCGTGGTTAATTTCATGACCATCCATCATATGGTAATGGTAGTAGGATCCTCCCAGATTCCTTTCATATCTTGGTTTCCTCTTTTGTGATGGCCAACAGCTAAGCTCATCTTTGGCTAGCAAGTATACATTCTCAATAGATGTTGTTAAGTTGCATTCTATAGGAAGTCTTGACTTGAAGCTTATTTCTTGAGAATGACTTCTAGGTTTTTTATTACTTGACTTTATGAATTCATCCTCATCAGTTGTTTTTCTTTTTAACACCCTTTGGAGTTCATGTGCTGGAAGTGTCCTAGTTGTAGCTTGTTGCCATTTGTGAGCAAATGCATTGTAATCTGCCATTATCCCTTTTTCGAAGATTGTGCCTTTGGAATAGTGTTGAATCATTTTCCTCGTTTAGTCAAACATACTATCATTTCTCGTTTATGTTTTCTCCTAGGGCAAAGATAAGGGTAGGGCCAATATGGAAAGGATTTAAACACTATTTTTCTAGATCATATAATTCTACTCTTTTCTTCTTTATAATCCTTAGAGCTTTTAATCTTAGCATTTTCTCTTCATATAGTATGGAATCTTGAGTTGTTCTTGGGTGGAATCCTATTAAGTGTGATTCCAAGGATCGTTGCTCAGATCTTTTGATTTTGCTAGCCATAATGAAGTAAGGCCTAGAGTGGGAAAGCTTGGAATAGAATTGGGTTAGAGGTAAGCAGTGTTTGATGTTCAACAGAGTCGGAGGTTCGGGCCCTCCTTTAAGTGCAAAAATGTTATCAAGAAAACTTGTCAATACCCCAACATTGATTTTAAAGAAACAGTTAGTCTTTAGATCTCTCTTGGTTAATTAGAGGAAGAAAGGATGTGGATACTTCCTTCAATACACCCTTTCGACTAGGTTTCTATTGCGAAAACCTTACTTTACTGACCTTTCGACCCAGTCGAAACACTAGAATTCCCTCCTTTATGATCTGTAAAGCCAACTGATGTAATTTGACGATCCCTTCAAAATCTTCCTTTCAAAAAAGTTGAGAAACACTAAAGGAAGGCTTTATGGATTAAGGATAAGGTTTGGCTAGGTGGATTTCGACCTTATTGAAAGCAAGGTTAGTTAGTGACTTATGATTGGTTTTGGAATCTAAGGTAAACTAGCTTGAGATTAGGTTACGACTCACTAGAAGATGAGTGTTTAGTGAATATGGTTTGTAGTTAAGGTCTTGGACTATTTGGAAGGTTGGTGTTTCGACTCACTCTGAAGGAGCCTTTCGATAAGGTCGATACTTATAAAACACAGTTAAATCCAGTAATAAGCCTTCAAACAACTATATAATCAGAAATATTGAAATCTTCTAATCCAACATTGATTAAGTTGAACAATTTTCCCCAATTTGATTTCCCAATTAAGGTTTACAACGTTGCAAAATTAAGAAAACACAAGTCTAGAATTAATCCTGAAAATAGACCCCTTGGGTCTTATTTATAAATGCAGGTTGGCACCTTTCGACCTGGTCGAAAGGTGGCTTTAGATATCGTTCGACTCCTCTAACACTTGCGCACCCTTCTACAATGCTTTAGAATGGGTTCGAATGCCTCCGTCTTCATCGAAAGGGGTTATTGCGCCTTTTCTTCTTTATGTTGCTTTGTTATCATAAGGAACAAAGGTAGGAGCTTTCAGCTCTGTCGATAGGTAGTTTTCAAGTGTTACGCAGGTGTTGAAATGCCGATGGTTTCGATGCTGTTAGTAACTACCAAATGTACAATTATGAACTGATGCGGAACCTTCCCTGGATGTTAAAGGCTTCGACTAGTTCGAAAGGCGTGCTTATACTTTTGAAAGGGTTATTTTATCCAAGAATTTTTTTTGAGTGGTTTGAATGAAGGCGAAACCTTCAGTTTTGAAATGTTTGACTCACATATGAAAAGTTATCTTTCAGTGTCTTTAAAAGGCATTTCTTTAACTCGATCAAAATGTCTTCATGCATGCAAAAGCACTTGCTTCGAAAGGGGACCTTTTGAAGCGAAAGGGTGAACCCTTTCAACCCCTTTGAAAGGTTGTGATTTTCTGGTCTTTGGCCATGCATCCTTTCGACTCCTTAGAAAGGTCTTGCTAGAGCTTCTTTCTCTTGTTCTTCTTCGTTTCCATTCAATCGGGTTTCGACAAGGTCGAAAGGATATTTGGTAGTAACATTTTCCCCCTAGAAAGGATGCCCTTGACTTTCCAAGTCAATCATCTCAGTGCTTCCCGCCTTTTCATATTCTAGTGTGAATCTGGACCGTTCATTTAAATCTGATCGGATGGTTAGCTATCTTTGTTGACTTTTCTTATAAGTCACGTTCTTCTCTTCTCCTCTTTCATTCATCTGCATTAAAAATTAATTTTGAGAAAAATCAAAGTTCTCTAACTCTCTCAAATAATTTTTATCTCCAACAAAAAAGAATTCAAATTTAAAGTAAGTCTCTTTTTTCTTGTTTTGCTTTCCAAAATTTTCATTTTACAGCTATCCTTAAAACATTCTTGGCTCATATATGTATTATTGCTTTGGATTCAATGGACTTTGTTTAAGTTTCTATTTACTTGGAAGCATTCTGTAATTATTATTTTTTACCACGACTTGATTTGATTTCCTATTAATTTCGATTTTAATCCTCCCCGATTCAGATTTTACTATTATCGTTGTTTTTTAGAGAATTCAAATCTTCATCTCAAATATTTTTAAATTTAAAATAGTTGATTCCATTTTTATTAGCTTTTGAATTTCTAGGTTGAAATCGGGTTTAGGGAAGAAGGAATTTTCTGTTTACTTCGCGTAGAAGCTTTGAGTTGTACGAATCGAAAGTTAGCGCTATAATTTTACCTTTCTACCCTTTCGAAAGGGATTGAGGCGGCATTTTTCATTTTTTTTCATCCCCTTTCGATGGGGTCGAAAGGTAACCTAGTGCCTTATTTAATTGACCTCATCGAAAGGTTGTTTAGTTAGCCGAAGCCAAATTTTCGAAAGCAGTTTTGTGCTTTTAACCCTGATACCTTTCGAGGAGGTTGGCTATTGCATCTTACTAAATAATTACCTAGTTTGTTTTTTCGAAAGCATAAACTTTGTCTCACAGGTTTTGCAACCTTTAGCACACACTTATTCCAATTCGTTTAAGTTAGAAACACATATTGTTTGTAAATGGGACTGAAGAAAGAGTACTTTCTATAAGTTGTGAATCAAACATTTCGGCTTCGACGAAACCTAGTGTATTCAACTTAGTCGAAACCTACCATGTTGATTTAAATTTGATTGTTGTTATGCCTTCGAAACCATATACCTCCTTCGACTCTACCAAAACCCTCCGTATCTAATCATGATTTGATCATCATTTTCACCGATATCCTCGGAATGTTCCAAAGACTTCCACTTTACTACCATAATTCAAACTTAAACTTTTGACTTAATTGCTTATAAGGTTTTGACAGCATTCATATTCTTTTAGAAAGATTGAGTTTACGGCTTCGACAGTGTCATAGGGTTTTTCCATATTCGTTGGATGTTGATAACATATTTTTATTCGAATTCGTTGTGTTGGTTTTAATTACTTTCTTTTAATAACAAAATTTATATTGGGCTTTCGACATTGTTGAAGTGGGTTTATTGGATGTGTACTTTCATCCGCCCTTTCGACTCTGTCAAAAGGCTCAGTAGACTTTATCCTTGGGCTTTCGACATCGTTGATGGGTGTTAACTTTTATTTTCCTTTTCGACTCTGTCGAAAACTCAAGGAATCTCATTTTCTAACTTTAAATAAAATTCTTTCAAGAATATGAAATTTCATGTTTTGCTTGTTGTTCAATGTGTTGTTATAGGTTTTCAATATCCTTGAAAGAATGTTAGTTTCATAACACAATATAATTTCTAACTAAATGGATTTCACCTGGAAGAATCATGAGTTCGCCCAAGAAGATCGAAGCCATTTCAAAACATTCCTTGATATCCACTCAAGATGAAGTGGATGCGATCCTGAGTGACTTTGGAATTACTAGGGTAGAGACAATCCCCCTTCTGAAATTGAAACCATCCACAATCCTCTTGAAGGGTTCTTTTCCTACATAGCAGTTCATATTTGGCATGAAAGATTACTTCCTTTTCAAGACTTCTTATCCCAGTTCTTGGCTTATCCAGGGATTGCTCCTATTCAGCTCTCACCTAATGTCTACACGCACCTCCTTTCTCTAGAACTTATGGCGTTAGAATCTGGAATCCCTTCACTCAATCTTGAAGTCTTGAATTATTTGGTATGGTTGGTCAAGCTTAGCAATCTGAACAACTAGATCTTTAGAGCCAACCCTTCAAAATATTTAATTTCCAAGGGAGTGAATAGTTCAGGGACTGGGAAACACAATTTTTCTATGTTAAATGTTTTCCCAACATGCGGGGCTTTCTCTTCTCCACGTAAGTTAATCTCAAATTTTATCTTCCCATTTATTCATGTTCCTATGCAGACCTATGCTTTTGTCAGGTGCTTCTGCTAAAGAGTTAAATGAAAAGATCAAACGAAAGTAAAGTTGCTGATCACCGATTCAGCTAAAATTGGAAACAGATTGACCCTACTAAATCCCATAAACTTGCAAAAGCACTCTCTCTTGCATGCTAGTCAAAGGATACTTGGTCAGTCTCCTTTGGTTCAGCATACATTCCGAAGCAAACACTTTCTCTCTTTGGGAGATCTGACAAACTTCTCCCTAATATCACATATGCCTTGATCACTCTAGTAAGTTTAAATGTTGTACTTATTTTTTATTGTTGCGTTATTTCTCAAATTACTCTTCTAACTTATAACTTGTTTGAATTTTCTATACTGCTCCTCATATAACCCACAAGTGATGTAGCTCTTCCTTTTTCAACTTCTCATGCACTATCTTTCTCCCAAACCATTGATAGATCAAAGATGGCTGCAAAAGAAAGTTAGGTAAAACAACTGTGGTGGAGCCATCTTTGAAGAGAGCTAAAATTGTCTAAGTTCTTGATTCTCCACCACTGGTCGGAGGGGAGTTTGTTAATATTGGCGAATCTTTGAAAAGTATGACCATCAAGGCTCCTCATGATCAACCTAAGGAAACTCCCATAAAGATTGATCCACTTTCTCGCATCTTCATCTCCAACTCTCCAAGTGTGATCGAGCAAATGCAGAAGGACTTGGGGACTTCAACCCTTGCTCAAGTGCTGAATCTTCCTAGATCATTATCTTCTACACCTTCGAGCAACTTCAAAAAGATGGTCCATTCTATTTTGAATTCCTCATCTTATACCTCAATTCACCCACCTTCTTCTGTTTCTGATTTGGCAGTTCATTATCTATCTCTCATTGAACAACAACTCTTGGTATGCTTTTCTTCACTTAACTTTATCTTTAATATTTTTCTTTAAGTTTTTGACTTATGTTGTAGTTTTCCCTCAGATTTCCAAGAGCGGTTCTCCTTGCTTGAAAATGCATCGAAATCCTCTGTGAATTGACAAAGCTTCAAGAGGAAGTCTCTCACTTAAACAATCAAATTTCCTCTTTATCCACAAAGAAAGATGAAGCTACAATTGAATTGGAACGATTGAGGGCTTCTCTTGCCCATTCAGAATCTATTATTTTAGAGGAGAGGAAAGCTCGCCAACTACTTTCTTATGGAAAACTTAGCATTGATCATCACTCTAAATGAGTCCGAAGAGGAAAAGGCACAAATGGCAGCTAAACAATCCTCCTTAAAGGAAAAGCTAAAAAAGAATAAAGCTTCCTTAAAACTGGCCATCGGCACAATTTCTGGTGCAGAGCGGCGAATGTCACAATTTCTTGATTATTCTCTTGAATATATTATCATGGATTCTTTTAAGGATGTTATGATGCTCGCCTATGCTGATAACACTGAAAAGTTCCTATATCTTAGCTTCCCCTTGTTCGACCTTGCTCTCATTGATAGGATCATGGATAAAATTAAAAAGATGAAGCAGGGGACTAAAGTTGCCGAAAGGGAGGAAATCGACGCCGCCAAAATTTTATCTTTCGAAGTTCCTTCCTTCGAAGTTGAATTTGACTCCGAAAATAAAGATGATAAAGATGAGGTTGTCAAAGAAGAGGGCAGTGATAATGACAATGATAATGACGATGATAATGATAATAGCAACGATAATAACATCAAAGGAGGTCAAGTTTTAGGCAGCAATAGAGATTGCTAACCTAAAGCTTCTAAAAAAGATGGGGATGTCAATATGAAGACTTCTGAAGAGGTGATCCTGATCCGTCTCCTCATGAAGCAAGTCCGCCTATAAAACCAAGCTTGAAAGAAAACAAGTGGAAATGAATAGTTTATATAGAGAGTTAGATAGACAATTGAAGGAGCACAACATTCCCTCCGATAAATATCATAGACTTAATAAAAGTGCGGGAGTGTTAGCATCCTCACACATCAGGAAGCTATCCCATGACTAAGAAGGTCGCGCCATCGATACGACGTCTTCTAAAAGCGAATCGAAAGTACCATTCTTCTTATACCTAAGAAGGGTTCACCTTCGATATGACAGTCTTCTAAAAGTTTTTAAAACATATTCTAATGAATCAGAAAATGAGACCGAGGTTGGTTTAACTCTATAGTAATGTACTTGTATTTATAATATATATATATATAAGAGTACGTACTCCCTCTCTCTTAGACCATTCTACTATATCTTACTGCGGCTCGTATGCAAATTTACAAGAAAGGAAGATATGGTGGCAGGAAACGAAAGAGGAAATCTAGGTGGAGGAAGCACCAAACCAAAGGAAATGCTCGATCCAATACCAGGAGGAACCCGGGTCGACAGGCGAATGCTAATCCAAATGCAAATGTCAACGTATAGGGATAATATCAGTTCTTTTTCAATCTGATTCAAGCTGGAGGAGCTATAGGAGTAGCTGGGGGAAAGATGTGAATGCTGGAGGCGCTAATCTCGTGGCCTCCAGTTGGCAATAACTATGCTGTTACCCGACACTTTGGCCCGGCTACAAAACAAAGGTTGCAGAAGTTATAATTGAAAGTAAGTGAGCGTAATGTTAAGGGTTGGTCCACTTCGAGTTATAATGGCATATTCTAAGTTGGCCTCGATGAGTCGGGGTCGATGTGTGATGGATGATGGGTCGCTGCTTGTAGTGCGGTTCGGCTATTCTCAGTCGGTTATTCTCGATCGGCTATATGCACTAGGATGAGTCAGTAACAATGATTTGGTCGAAATAGGTCGGCTATAATAAAAGACTACATTGGGGTCGATCTTGATGTGGTCGGCATCTTTAGGATGTTTGGTTTGGATGGTTCGGCCTTGGCAGGTCCGCCAAGGTGCATGAAGAAGAAGTGGTTCGGCCATAGCTGTCAAGTCAAGGAAATACGATCGGCATCCTTTCACTTCAGCTCAAACCATCACTTACCCCAAATCACTCACAAGAAAACCCGAGCTCGGCCAAAGTGGGTCGGGGACCACCGCTCGGCCTTAGAGATCCGGCATATCTGGATCGGCATGGGTGGTTCGGTAGACGTGGGTCGGCATGGCTCGTTCGGTCCACCTCACCTCCAATTATGGACCGAGCTACCTTGTTCTTGGGCCTTCACAGGGAGTCCACCCTACCTTCATTTATAAATAGAGAGGCATGGGTACAGTTGAAGGGACTTTTTTCTTGAACTCCAGGGAGACTACACTATATTCTGTACTCGCTTCTTTTCTGTTCAAACTTGTATTCAAGTTGTTTCTTTAAGGATTGTATCTGTACTCAAGTGATTGGAAAATTAATGAAGATCATATTCAGAGTGGACGTAGGCAATTACGCCTAACCACTATAAATATGGTGTTCTCGTTTTTGTTTTCCTTTTCGCAGTCAATTGCATTACTTCTCTTTTTAAATTTACTTTCTTCATTAATCTCTCTACGTAACTCTATTCAAGGGTGTTAGTGACCAATTTTGGTTCTAACATATGCCAAGCTGAGCAGGGATTACACCAGTCTTGCTAGAAAGCCTTTTTGGGAATACAGGATGCAATTGGAGTAGAAAACTGATTATTGCATTGTAATAGGATCTTCGCTGACTTAAGATTAAATGATGAGAAGAAGAGGAGACATGCCTCTAGACAGTTGTAGGGAACATCCCTTCATTGGTACAGTATTACCGTGGGTGTTCTGACATCGTCATTAAAAGAAACGTGAAGTTTATTCAAGGGTTAAGATCCAAAAAGGCTATAATAACTATGCCACATATCCGTGATCCAAGGACAGTTGTAGAGGAGATGATAATTTCGAATGAAGAGATGCTTTCTACTTATGAGAGGAAGAAGCAGGTTGAAACCCAGGGTTTTTTGAGCAAGAAGGGGAAATTCTTTAAGAAGAAAGGGACCTTAAAGGAAGGAGCTGCCTAGAGGCGAAGGCTAATCTTGTTTTATTTAAGTTTGACAAGAAGGGACATTATGCTCATGAATGTTGAACTAGAAAAGGGAAGAAGGTCGCAGATAAGAAGGGAGTGAACTGCATCAACTGTGACTAGATTGGGCATTACAAGAACCAGTGTCCGAAACCAGTCAAAGCAGACAAGAGAAAAGTCTTTGCTAGAGGACCATCGTCTGCTAGACCAACCGCTGCTGAGAAGGGAAAGACTGTAATGGAAGACACGCTTATACCATTTAGGGTACTATTTGATACTGTGCATCGCGTTCTTTTATATCTCAGTATTTTATAGATAAGTTATGTTTAGAACCCTTATACCTTGTTACTTCCTTAAGGGTTGCGATTCAGATAACAGGGTATGCAAATCTAGGGATGAGATGTGACCAGTTAGAATTTGAGTTGTTAGGTCATAAGTTTGCATGTAGTTTGTATATTTTTGATTTTGTAGGCTTCAAGATCATTTTGGGTATGAATTGGTTGGAAAGATATGATGCTAAAATGTTTTGCCAAGATAGATAAATATTGCTAACGCACTTTAATAGCCATAACTGAATTATATACTCAGTAGAGAATTTAGATTGGAGTGTTATGCTTTATTATGTGCTATGGAAGTAGAAAAAGAGTTGAATCAAGTTTTGGTGCCAAGAGAGTTTGCGGATGTTTTTGATCCAGTCATAGGTCTACCAATGAAATGAGCCTGAGTTTCGAATAAATCTTATGCCGGGAGAAAAACTTGTAAGTAGACTATCTAATTGGATGACACTGACAGAGATGAAGGAATTAAAGGTGCAACTAGTGGATTTAGAAGAAAAGAATTTCATTAGACCAAGTAGTTCGCCTTAGGGAGCGGCTATAGTGCTTGTAAAGAAACCAGATGGGCCATTAAGGATGTATATCGATTATCATAAGTTAAACGAGAAAACGATCCAGAATAGGCATCCTTTGCCGAGAGCCGATGATTTATTTGATAAGTTGAGTGGAGCCAAAGTATTTTTCTAATTGGATTTGGCGACAGTTATCCACCAATTAAGAGTGGTAGAGGACAATATTCCATTGACGACATTTCAAACTAGGTATGGTTCGTATGAATGTTTTGTAATTCCCTTTGAGTTAACAAATCGCCATCTTTCTTCATGGCTTTGATGAACCGGATTTTCCAAGAGCACTTGGATAGGTTCACGTTCGTATTCATAGATGAAATTTCAATATACTCTAAGGATAAGAGAGAGCATGAAGTTCACCTTAAAGTACTTCTTGAAATGCTGAGGCATCATCAACCGAAAGTGAAGTTTTTGAAGTGTCATTTTTGGAAGAAAGAGGTTAAGTTTCTTAGTCACGTGGTCTTAGAGAAAGGTTTGTCTGTTGATCCAGATAAACTTGAAGCTTTAATAACTGGAAGAGACCAGAGACGCTGACTAAGATCAGAAGTTTTCTTGGACTTGCTGGCTATTACAGGAGATTCATTGAGGATTTCTCACGGATAGCAGCGCCTTTGACTAAGCTAACTAGGAAGGACGTAAAGTTTATTTGGTCGGAAAAATGTGTGGAAGCCTTCCTTAAGTTAAAGCATTTGTTGACCAATTCACTTGTACTAGTAGTTCCAGATGGGAATCAAGGATAAGTGGTGTATACAGATGCATCTGGAACCATGTTAGGAGCTTGTTGACACAGAAAGGTAAAGTTATTGCCTATGCTTCACGATAGCATAAACCACATGAAGTAAGATATCTTACTCATGATTTAGAGTTGGTAGCGGTGATCTTCGCACTAAAAGTATGGAGACATTATCTCCTAGGGGAGAGATTTGAGTTATACATAGATCATAAGTCCTTAAAGTATTTATTCTCTCAGAATGAGTTGAATATGAGAAAGCAGAGACAGTTGGAGTTTTTAGCAGCATATGATTTTGGTATAGACTATACACCTGGAAAAGGAAATGAGGCAGCGGAGCTCTTAGCAGAAAACATCAGAAAGTGGTGTTAGCCATGTTAGCGGAATGGAAGGATCTAGAGGCTTTGGCTACTTATACTGTGCAGTTAAGATCAACTGCTAATTCTAGTCAGAGCACTACCATGTTATCCTGCTTGGAAGTTCGAACAATTCTGATCGAAAGGATTGCTTCTAAGAAAAAAAAGACCCATTGTCGGTCGATAAGATTGGAAGGCTTGAGGTTGGATTGAAGATTGATGACCTAAAAGATTTTGATCTTGACCATAGTGGATGGTTGAGAAAGAGGGGACGGTTGTGTGTTTCGAACTTTGAGGTCTTAAGGAGAGGAGTTCTTAGAGAATGTCATTGATCCAAATTTACGATTCATCCTGGGGGAATCAAGATGTATCAGGACATGAAGAGAAGTTTCTACTAGGAAGGTATGGAGAAGGATGCTGGCTTATGGGTAAAGTAGTGTGTGAACTGTCAATAAGTGAAGGACGAACATCAGAAGCCGAGTGGGTTGCTTTAACCTTCAGAGACACCAGTTTGGAAATGAGATTCGATATCCATGGATTTTGTAGATGGGTTGCCAAGGTCAAATCGAGGAAATAAAAGTATATGGTCATAGTGGACAGGTTGACTAAGAGTGCCCGTTTCATTCCAGTTAAGTCAATCAGGATGACACCTTTTTTAGCTAAATTGTTTATGAAGAACATAGTTAGACTGTATGGAATTCCTAGTAGTATAGTAAGTGATAGAGATACTTTGTTTACTAGCAAATTTTGGAAGAGTTTACAGGATGTGTTAGGTACCAAGCTCAAGATACGTAATGTGTATCACACTCAGAAAAATGGGCAGACAAAGAGAGTCAATAAGATACTCGAGGATTATTTAAGAGCTTGTGTGTTAGATTTTGTTGGATCTTCGAAAGATCACTTACACTTAGTTGAATTTTCCTATAATAACAATTATAAGACTAGTATAGGAACAGCGCCTTTCGAAGTTTTGTATGGAAGGCCATGCAAGTCGCCAGCATGTTGGTTAGAAATTGGAAACAGATTAGTCTTAGGTCCAAATCTGGTAAGAGAGGCAACATAAAAGATTGAGTTGATCCGACGTAGGATGAAGAAAGCTCAATCTAGACAAAAGAGTTATGAAAATAAGAGGCATAAAGATGTAGATTTCTCATTTGGAGATAAGGTTTTTGTTAAAGTATCACTGATGAAGGGTGTGGTACGATTTGGAAAGTTAGGGAAATTAGCACCGAGATATGTTAGATCGTTCCCAGTTATAGAGAGGATCAGAAAGCTCGCATATAATGTAGAGTTGTCGAGTAGTTTAGCAAGTATCTATAATGTATTTCATATGTCTTATCTTCGTAAGTGTATGCTTGATCCAGAGACCAATATTCCTCCGACTGCATTGAAAGACTTAATTGTAGAACCCGATTTATCTTTTGTAGGCAACTAATTTGGGTTTTAGCGAGAGATGAGAAGAAGATAAGAAACAAGACAGTCAAGTTAGTTAAAGTTCATTGGAGCGACAACGAGAAGGACTGTACTTGGGAAATAAAAAACATGATGATGGATACTTATTTTGATATGCTGTAAGGGTATGTTCTATATTTGCTTTATATAGATTGTTTGCTAGTCAGGTATACTAGCATGGTAGTTAGGAGATATTACAGATGATTGCTATGATTAGTATTTAGTCCTTGCAGAATTTCGAGGACGAAATTCTTTAAGGAGGGGAGTCTGTAATACCCCCTAATTTTAAATAAAATTATTTAGGAGATTTAAATAGATAAAGTAAACAGAATAATGTAGAGACTAGAATAATAAGGGAATTGAGATCTGAAAACTAATTAGGGTTTACGATGACCCATATTTTAAAAGGTTTAAATCGACAATAATCCACACATGTCCAACTTGAACAATCCGGAACGTAGATAATAAATGTGGTTAATTAAGAAAAATAAGGAAAGAAGAAGAAAACAAACACAGAATCTCACAGCAGAACGATAAAATATAATAATCAAATAAACAGTTAATGAAGCTATTTACCCTACATTTGATTATAATCTATACAACATTTGTCATAGTTATATATATCCATTGGGATAAATAAAGATAATGTAGCAGACAATGTGATGCATGAATATTAATAGTAATAATATACCAAGTCTTTGTCTTCGTCCTCCAAAAATGCGATCTTCAATGTGATAAAAAAACTCAGGGATGACCCGAGCGAAATGAAAAGACAAAATACTCAAGTCAGGACTAAAATATTCTTATGTAAATCAAATCGATATCGCAAATAATATGAGTGCCTTGGCATCAGAGATGTTTACGAGATTTTACATCTTCTATCTAGTGTATAATGTGTGTGCAATAATTTAAGAGATGTTACGGGGTTTTCCATCTCCTAAGGATCGGTTAAACTATTTATATATAATAGTATATGCTATAATAGGTAATGTTTATCAGTAAAATAAATATCAAAATAACGTTAAGGCTTCACATTGATCCACTTAACACATTTTATAGCGTGTAGTCTATGCAGGTCCTGTAACACAACTAGTAACGTCAGTAACCAGTGAGTCACATATAGGTACAATACTAAACCAAAGTCGTACTGGGCTCGTATAAGGATATATATGACATGGCATGTGAGGCAATGCCCAAGGTAGGATTCTAACAGTTTACCCTTTTTGGCTGGTCGTAACCCATCCGTGGCCGACCGCAACAATCAATCCAAACGAAAAGGTGCATCCATCAAGTCAAAATCACAATAGTAATATGAGGGATCAACCTAGAGATAGCTAACCTCATTGGACAGATATAGGCTCCTGTTTTAGTCATTTTAATTACGACACAAGTGTCAAGGCTATCCATCATCGTTCTCTTACTTCATTCCAGTAATCATTCGTCAATCAACCACTACATTCTGGATATCATCCACCACGTACATAGTTGTCAAATTGGTTCCAATATTGACAGAGAGTATGCCAATAAGAGGCACCGGTCTCTTTAACAACCAAAACCATTTTACACATCGGTTGATACTTTACGATTCGAGAACAATTCGTCCTTGATATCGAAATATCATATTCGCTTCAAAATCAATTTTATTTCAAAATTACCATATTCGCTTCAAAAATCATATTTTTACTTCAAAATATCAATTCAGTTCGATATATCAATTTCACTTCAAAATTTTATTTGAATTACAATTTAGCTTACAACTTAACTTTAACCCATTTCGTAATTAAATACAAGAATTAATTATAAATATTCCACCCTTTTGACTAGTTTGAATTTTTGTAAAATAGTTTTAAAATAGTTTAATAGAAAATAGTTTGAGTATTGAATATAGGTTTATAATAAAATAGTTAGAAAAATCAAAATAATTTGAATATTTAAGAAGATAAATTTTAAACCGTTTATATTAAAATAATTAAATAGTTTCAAAGTCAAACCAATTCAATTCCAAATTTTCCAATTCAAATCAATTTCAGTTTCCATTTCGATTTAACCGATTCAATTCTGATTCCCAGTCGAATTTTACTTCAATTCCAATTTTATTTCAAACAAATTCGATTTCGATTTTGAATTAATTCAATTTCTCTTTCAGTTCCAATTGATTTCAATTTCAATTCCAACTTGAATAAATTCCAATCCAATCCCAATTTAATTTCAATTACCATTCCAAATTAATTTCAATTCCAAATTAATTTCAATTTCAACTCTAAATTAACTTCAATTTCAAATTTCAACTATCTGATCCAGTGATTAATTTCATCTCAATTCTCAATTTTAAGCCATTTCATTTTACATCAATTTCGAATTTGGTTTTTTTATATCGATCCAAATCACTTAAATCAAATTAATTTTCAATATTCACTTTAAAATCCAAATCTTCAAATATAATTCAATTCCAAGCTCAACTTTGATTATTTAAACAATTCTCATTACTAAATATAAATTCCAACATTCTGAGATCGAGTTCGAAAATAATTTGATTTCCACAAAATTTGATTTTTATTTCTTTAAATCAAATCATTCAAATAATTTGAAATCAAAATTTCTGAAATCGTTTAACATAACCAATCCGGTGTCCTTAAATAATTTTCTATCCTATGGCCAAGGGAATCGATTATTTCAATTTAATTCCAAGGATGGATATATATTATTCAATTCAAAATAAATGTCATAGGTATATATCATTTCAATCTATTTCTTAATTTATTCGAAATAATTCGATTTACAGTTTATATATACTGTAAATAATATACAGGATAACGATAGGATATACATAAAATAATTAAACATCCCATCAACCAATAGCATCCATTTCCAACGAGTATCCGAAACAGCCAATGTATCACAACAATTAAATAGTTATCAATATCAGGTGTTTACTAGCAATTCAATTCCAATTCAATTTTACTGTCAATTTAAATTCTGCCAATTAATTCAGATGTCAATTTAAATGTCAATTAAATCTACCAAACATCAATCAATACATTTAAATCACGTCAGATATAAATTTAACTACACAAAAATTATTTCAGTCAATTGTGAGCGTAACACCCTCCTTTACTTGAAACTGAGAATAATCTCAGCTTCAAATAAATTCCATCTCGATCCCATATGGTAGACGAATCGATACAAATCCTCAGCAACTCATTTCACGCAAAATGGACCTTGTACGGGAGTGTTACGATTTTATCAATGTAACGGTAATTAAAATTTTAATTAACACTTAAAAAATAACTAATAAAATTATTAACGTCACCTTCACACACGTTCACTGTCGCTCTCTCTAGATCACGATCCCTATTTATCCTCGTCCTTTTTTATTATTATTAATGAACACTTACAACCAACAATCGCCACACCAGCCTCGCCACTTCCATCGCCACCCACGCCTTATCACGCATCGTAAAGCTCCCTCGATTAACCAAAACCCTAAAATCGAAAGCTACAGTCCGCCTTCCTTTCTGCTATCGCGTCGCTTGTTTCCCCATCACTATCGCACGTGCCTCTTCCTCCAGGTTGCCGCCATCTCCAAGTCGACGGCGATTTCGATCGCGTGCCCCCTTTTGTTGTTGTTGTTTTGGTATGTAGTTTTTTTTCTTCTAATTTGCTCGATTTGAATATAAGATTGGAGAAGGAAAGGGTAAACGTGCGATGGGAGATAAGGTTGAGCTGAAAAGTACAAGGTTGACTACAATAGATATATATTATTATTAAAATTAGAAAATACCCCACTTATAAACGCTCAAAATTCTAAACTCCAAATGAAGCATGCCGCCAGCTATTTATAATATTTTACCCATATTCCAACACAATAGAACTAGTTTCGAGGCCTAATTTGATCATATGTAGAAGATAGCCTTTCAAAATCTTTTATTAATTAAATTATGAAATTAAATTCTACGCGTTTCAAGCTCGCACGATCAAACGATAACTCTGATCACTATGAAACTTGAAATCCTACAATAATTCACTATTACGGATCCATGAAACTAGTTTCTTCAAAATTCAAGACAATGGCCAAAATGGCTATTTTTACTCATTAATTATAATATAAAATTTTCAATTTCTAATTATTCACTTTTAAATTCAATTTTAAACGTTAACAATCTTCATTGTTTTTTACATATAATTTAAATCAACTTACTACATCATTTTCATTCATATAAAATTCAGAATTCAATTATTTATATAATTCCAGTATTTAATTATAAATAATTTAACTATCTAATAAATCACCATACTTCAATATAAATTATTTATACTATAAAATTTAGTTTTAAAAAAATTCAAATAATAAAACAACTATTTCCATTTCATAATAATTCAACATTATTATTCAACTCAAGTTATTGATTACAACACATTAACTACATAGATTTCATTCCAATATTTATTATTGCCTAAATCTTTAAAATTTGTTTATTTCAAAATTTTATCTAAGTATATATCAAATAAATTACATAAATAAACATTAAATTTTTATTTCTAACCATTTTTATTTAATAATCATATTAAATTTCACAATTTAAAATAGCTAAAAATATGGGTCGTTACATTCTCCCTCACTTAAAACTTTTCATCCTTGACAAGGTGTTAAGTAAAGAATATATTTTATTCATGTTTGCACAAAAAATGGGCAAACACCTCCAAGTCGTACGATTTAGTCGATTTTATGTTGTTCTTAGTGATTCGGGTGATTTATGCAAATATGTAAAAAGCAGGGACTAAACTGTAAAAGACACACAGATTTATAGTGGTTCGGCCAGAATGTGCCTACGTCCACTTCATATGTTATTCCCTTTCACTGTTCAGATTACAAGTGCAAAGCTTTTATTACAAGTGTATGAAAGTTGTTTGGAAGTTCTGTCCGTGCTTGAGCTCTCAAACTTGTCTGCCATTGTTGTACCCCTACCCCTCTATTTATAGAGTGAGGCTGGGGGTAGGGGTCTTGGATGTATATAGCTACTGGTGGGCCTGGGCTGACGTGATCTGGCCTGGCAATCTTGGTTCGGTAGTGCTTTGGTTCGGTGGTGTCTCCATTACCTTGGTTCGGTGGTGCCTCCTTTGCTTTGATTCGGTAGTGCCTCCTTTGCCTTGATTCGGTAGCATTGGACCGGTGGTGGTTGGAGGGGTTTTGGTTCGGTAGTCTTTGGAGTGGTTTTGGTTCGGTAGTGGGTTGGTTAGTGGATTGGTTCTGTAGTGGGTTGATGTGGTCGGTCCGGTGGTTCCTTCGTTGACTGATTCGGCAGTGCCTTCGTTGGTCCGGCGGTAGGTTGGTTCGGTGGAAACACGCCCAACATTTGCCCCCTAAAGTGGGGCATATGCATGCATATGTCGCGCTTTGTTTTCTCAACTTGGAACCCTCATTCGGCCCAAGTGCCGAACCGGTTGGTCCGGTCCTCCTACGTTGCCTATAAGTACGGGCTTTACGCCTTTGTCGTCCTTCATCGTTTGAAATAGCCGAATCAATCAAGTACCGAACCAGATTTGACTATCGGATCAGGTGAGGTTTTCCTCTGCCGAATAAATTTTATGCTTGAACTACCGAATGAGTTTCAGGAGTGTGAGTGCCGAATGGGCTTTCGCCTCGAACTACCGAATGAGTTTGGGGAGTGTGAGTGCCGAATGGGCTTTCGCCTCGAACTACCGAATGAGTTTGGGGAGTGTGAGTGCCGAATGGGCTTTCGCCTCGAACTACCGAATGAGTTTTTATGTTTTGAATTATGAATGAGATTCCAGGCCGTAGGTATTTTTTTGTCTACATCCCTTGTTCTAACGATGTGTTTTTTCGTGTTGCAGATAATGTCTCATAAAGTAGAAACTCGTTCTGACAAGAAGAAATCCAAGGACAAAGGGGAGTCCCCCATAGTGCCCCCAGTTCAGTCAGAGCCAGAACGACATGGACCATCCCCGAGATTATTAGTAGATGGGTACGGTCCTCAGGAGCTTTTGAACTCACCGCCTGACTGCTTTCCCAGCTCCCTCAAAGACGAGCAGCTTGACGTTATATTTAGATCCTTTGGAATTGACAGAGCGCATATGCTGTTGCCAAGGAAAGGAGTGATGCAGTATAACCCCCCGAAGGGTATTTTTCTTATAGTAGGTATCACTGTATGCGCGGGGCCATTCCTCCGATCAACGCTTGGATCGTCAGCTTCATCACATACTTGAAGGTGGCCCCTTTCCAGCTTCAGCCCAACTCCTATGCCATCTTGGTGAGTCTGTTTATTATCATCCAGAGAAAATACGGGCGTCCTCCTTCCAACTGGGAAATTCGGTACCTGTACAACTTGAGAGGCTACAAGAAGGGGTCTCCATATATTAGCTTAGAATCGGCCGTGTCTTTCAAGCCGGTCCTGGACTTATATTCAAAATTTAGCATGTTCAAGAAGGAACGGTTCTTTGTTAGAGATGACTCTGTTTCTTTCCACCGCTTCACCTCTGGCTGTAAGTTGACTCTTACTTATAATTTCCATTCTGACTGCAATGCTCCTCCTAATGCGTTTCGTTTCTTGCTAGCGACAAGTGGCTTTGCAGTTGTAGAGAATGACCGTTTGGTTCGGATGGCTGAGGAAATAGAAGCCATTCCGGAAAAGGAGAGGGCAGCTTCTTATTTGATCAGGAATGCTACTCTTTTGGGGCACAACTTAATTCTGCCACGCCAGTTAGTGGTCAAGCAAAGAGACACAGCTGAGGAGAGGGCCGCCAAAGCTAAAGGAGGGGCTACGGCGAAGAGCAGCAAAAGGAAGCCCTTCTCGAAACATCCAATTGCCGGAGGAAAGAAACATAAGAAGTCCGATGGACCCTCCCCCAGCACATGTCCAGATGTTTCGGAGGAGGAAGATGTGGAGGAGGAAAGAGGCGAGGATGAAGGAGGTGAGGCGGAGAGTGGAAGTTTTGGAGAAGGTGATGGTGATGGTCATAGCGGAGATGGTGGCGACGGACAGAGTGGTGATGGTACTGGGGCTTTATCTTCTGAGCAAGCAGGTGTGATCCAGGAGTGGACATATGACGCCCTCCTCCTAGCTTTTGAAGGTTTGGAGGAAGGATCGGCTTTAGTGGAGAAGCCTAAAAAAGCTGACAAGGCCGGGACCGACGCCGATTCATCTTCTAAGAGCGCTTCAGCTAAGGCAACTCTTGCGATTCAAGGTGAATTTTTGATTTCTGCCGACTCCATTTATGATAAGAATTTAGGAATATTTTATGGTCAGCTCCCGTCCTGGGATGAGATCCAGGACTTATTGCAATATCCTACTCCTCCCCAGGGTTTGTATAACAAAAGCGTCTCTTTACTCTTCTTAACTCGATATATTTCTTGAATTATAGCTCAATGTATGCTTGTAACACTTGGTTTTTATCACAGAAGCGGGTAAGGTGGCCAAGACATCAGATGTTTGGCACCGCCTTGAACAATACAAACTTCTCAAGGCTTCTACCAAACCAAAGCCTCCGACTAACCGCCCTGGAGACGTAGTCGGCTACAGTCCTCTTCTTGGAGTTATCGAAGAGGATATCCAAAAGAAGAATAGGAGTCGTTCCTTGTTTGAACCCTCACCTAGTCCTCAGTCCTCAACTCAGCCTCTTCGGGATACCACGAAGAAGAATACTGAATCTATACCTCCTCCGCACCTGTCTAAAAATCCTACAGTTACCTGGATAGGCCATCCCAGCTTGGCTCGTAATCCATTTGCAGGTCATCCGGATCTAGATCCGGGTTCTTGTGATATTGCCTTTGATGAGGCTACCGGCGAGCACCTTCTTCCCCGTAATCCTATGGTAAGAGTATTGGATGAAGCTAAGTCCCTGGACCTTGATTTGCTTACCACTCGGGTCGTAACTTTGGGGGACGAAGCTAAGGAAAACATTGACCGGGTTGCTGAGGAAACCAGGAAGCCGATGGGGCATCATGCCCGACTGGTCAAGGCTGGAGAAGAAATCGGGAGTGCTAACATTCGATTGCGGTTAATGATTTCCGACCAAGCCAAACAACTCGCTGATCAGGCCATTCAGATCTCTCAATATGACGCCGCTTCTAGGCAATTAAAGAAAACCATGGAAGAGGCCAGCAGGGCAGAGTTACGGAAAATGGAGGCTGTTTGTAAGCAACGGATTGACATGGCTATTGCAACGGTGGATGAGGTTCGGAAAGCGGATCTCGAGCGGGTACAGGTGTTATCCGGGAAACTTGAAGCCGCAGAACTTGCTCAAACCAAGCTGAAGGAGGAGATGGAGGCGATGAGGAAATCCTTTCAGGCTGACTACTCGCGATATCGATCGGAGAGGGATGCTGCTACTGCAAAGCTGTTGGCTTCCGAGGACCGAATAAGGGAGTTCGAGGAGAATGAGGGGATAATGGATGAGATGCTTCAGGATATATATTTTCGCACTTGGAAACAGGGCAACTTATCTTGGATGGATGATTATCCCCGAGTCATGGCCAAGATTTATCTCAGGGCCCTGGAGGAGGCTAAGGCCGATGTAGATAAGGAGGGTGGCGTGGCTTTTAGAATGGATGTGGTTACGGCTCAATTTACCAAGGAGGAGAAAGTGGCGGTGAAGTAGGGTAAGTTAGAGGATGATGATCAAGGAGCAGATGCTGGTAAGTATTCCCTTTTAGCTTTTCGTAGCTTGATTGCTTATTGTTTATTTAATGGATTCTTCTCCTGAATTGGACAAGCGGGACCTCTGAAGCACCAACTACCTCTGGTCAATATGCTGAGAGTTCTGATCCTGCGGTTAAGTAGATCTCGGAGGGCCAGCAGGATAGAGGTGAAGCTCTGATGCAGTCGACTCCTTGACTTGATCTGGATATCTTTTGGTTTACTTGACATTGCTGTCTATGGTAGTCCCAAAACATTAATGTAACTTTTAGGCTGTAATTATGTTATTTGTAATGAACGACTTTATTCTTGGCATGTAATTTTTAACCTAAGCTGATTCTATCATATTTGAATGCTATCGTTATTTTAGTGTGTTGCATAAGAAATATAGCTGTGAATATTCCTATGATTCAATTGTGTTTGATGTCAAGTTCTTGCTTAAAATATAATTTCATATCTTGCAATGTTAGTGTGATGTGCGAATAAATTATAGCTACTTATTCATATGTAAAAGAAGAATGTACCGCCCTTTATGTTTTAGTCGTAGACGGTTGCTTTGAACGCCTTGTAGGAATGCAGCTGAGTGACCTGTCATCCAGTTGTGAGTTCCTATTCCCATTAGCAAGCGTCTCCTATTTTGTGTCCTGTACTTTAGGGATCGTTATAGAGGATAGGAGGAAAGTTTTTAAACAAAATAGAAATAAAAGAAATAGTAAAACTTCCAATCATGGAAGGCCTGTGATGTGCTTAAGTTCGTGGAAAACGGGTTTTGTAGTCACTTTCCCTAGCTGTGGGTCTTGGAGACATTTGTCACCCATCTTACGCCTTCGCGGGGAGTTGCTCTTTTTTACCACAGCCGTACTTAAGACACTCGGAGCCGAGATCGCGCACAGTAACTGCCCGGGCCATTACGGCCTGTAATCGTGGGTATTATTCGATTTACCGTGGCCGGCTAGTGTGGGTGCTGATCGTCAACTGTGAACTACCCCTGGCTGGCCACACCTTATGTTGGGGCTTAAAGTAGGTTCACGGTTGCCGGCGAGCCGAACGCCGTAATGAGCTGCCTCGGCTATAATCGGCCTTCTCGGTGGCTTATAATCGGCTCATTACAGTTGGCTTTAAGGGCCGATCTCGAGCAATGAGTTAACCCGCAGCAGAGGGATGCTGGAGCAAAAGTGTCTCATTGGCAAGGGCATAGATTCATATAGTACCTGTTAGGTCTTGTCCAGGTGAAGTCGCGCTGTGATGTGTCTTGAATGGAAATGCCATTACACAGGATTTTGCTCAAGAGAAAAGGATAAAGTTAACAAGCAGCCAAGATATAAAGGAACAAATTAAAAAAGAGACAAGTTTTTAAAGTGGTTCGGCACGAAAATGTCTACGTCCACTGATTCTCTTCGTTAATTCACTTCATATGGGCAGTAGAAGTTAAGAAAAGTATCGACGAAGGTGTTGGATATTCCATGCCCTCTGGAACACCTCCGTCCACTGTTGACAAAATATAAGCTCCGTTGTGGAGATCTTTATGAATTACATATAGTCCGTCCCAGATTGGATCTAGTGCACCAGGGCGCTGGAAAATTCGCTTGAGGACAAGATCTCCTTCTTGTAAGCTACGATGCTTGACTTTGGAGTAGTATTGCGCTGCAACTTTTTTCTTGTGAGCTGCTGCTTTGAGTGATGCATCGTTTCTTCTTTCTTCCATTAGATCCAAAGACATGTGAAGGAGTTCTTCGTTCTCTTCTGGATTATAGTGGATCCAACAGTGGGAAGACACTATAGTTTCGACTGGGAGCATGGCCTCCGATCCGTATGCCAAAGAGAAGGGAGTATGCCCCGTTAATATTTTGAAAGATGTGCGGTAGGCCCAAAGTCCCGTAGGAAGTTCATCCACCAAGCGCCTTTTGACTTTTTAAGTTTCTTCTTGATTAGAGTTTTGAGAATTTTGTTGACAGCTTCGGCTTGTCCGTTTTCCTAGGGTTAAGCCACAGATGAGAAGCTTTTGTGAATTCCGTGCTTTTGGCACCAGTCGGCAAACTCTTCGCTGTCAAGCTGAAGTCCATTGTCCGATATGATTTTGAGTGGAACCCCGTGCCTGCATAGAACATTTTTGATCAAGAAGTTAATAACTTTTTCCGAGGATATTTTATTTAGAGGTTCCACTTCCACCCATTTGGTGAAATAGTCGACTGCCACTATAGCATATTTGGCTCCGCCTCGGTCCACTGACAGTTCGCCAATGAGGTCAATTCCCCATACTGCAAAAGGCCAAGGGCTGGTCATTAGAGTAATCTCATTTGTTGGTAGTCGAGAAATCTTGGCAAATTTCTGACATCTGTCACATTTTTTAACAAAGTCTAAGGCGTCTTTGTTTAAGGCAGGCCAGAAATATCCATATCGGAGTATTTTCTTTGCCAGAGTCTGTCCTCCAGTGTGATCTCCGTAGCTTCCTTGATGGATATTGGATAAGATTTCCTTAGCTTCCCTTCCAGCGACACACCTTAGTAAGGGGTTAGAGAAGCCATGCCGATAGAGGATGCCTTCTTGTATTGTGTAGCGGGAAGCTTTCCTCAAGATTTTCCTGACTTCGTTACGCTCGCTGGGCAGTGTGCCATCTTGTAAGAATTTTCGGATGGGAGTCATCTAAGTTTCCTCTTCGATTGCAGCTACCAGATTCACTTGCTCGAAACTCGGGGTTTGTTGCTTTGAGATGGCTACTGTTCCGGAAATGGTACCGTCTTTCATGCTAGCTTGCTTTGCCAGCTCATCGGCCTCTTGGTTCTCTTCTCGAGGGATGTGTTTGATTAAATAGTGATCCAATTGATCGAGTAACAGCTTGGTCTTCTTTAGATATGCTGTGAGTCATTCTCCTCGAGTCTGAAATTCTCCTAGTATTTGGTTTACAATAAGTTGAGAATCACTATAAAGACATAAAGAACTGACTCCAATCTCTAAGGCAAGTTCTAATTCAGCTATTACTGCTTCGTATTCTGCATCGTTGTTGGTGGCAGCGAATTCCAACCTTAGAGCATAGTGCAGCTTCCTTCCCCTGGGAGTGATCATTACAATACCTGCCCCCGTGCCTTGTTCGTTTGATGCTCCATCCACAAAGAGATTCCACTTAATGTCTTTTGCTATCTCAGATTTCTCCTTACCTTCGTTGGTAGTGAATTTGGCAACGAAATCGGCCATGGCTTGTCCCTTGATGGCGGTGCGAGGATGGTAGGTGATATCATATTGACTCAGTTCAATGCACCATTTAAGTAGTCGTCCAGAAGTGTCGGGACGATGGAGTACCTGCCTTAGCGGTTGATCGGTTAGAACTCTGATGGAATGAGATTGGAAATAGTGTCGCAGTTTCCGTGACGTGATTAGTAAACAATATGCTAATTTCTCAAGTTTAGGATATCTGGCTTCTGTCCCCGTTAACCTCTTGCTTACAAAGTATACTGGCCGTTGCGCGCGGTTGTTTACTCTCACCAAAGCGGCGCTTAGAGCATGAGAAGACACAGCAAGGTATAAGTATAGCTCTTCGCCTTCGTTTGGAGTTGAGAGTACTGGTGGTCTTTGGAGGTGTTCGATTAGGTTAAGGAAGGCTGTTAAGCATTCGTCAGTCCATTCGAACTTTCCTTTGTCTTTCTTTAGAGCCTCGAAGAAGGGGACGCACTTGTCAGTCGCTTTAGAGATGAATTTGCTTAGGGCGGCCACCTTCCCATTAAGGCTTTGCATTTCTTTTCGAGTGGAAGGTATGCTGATATCTTTCAGGGTCTGGACTTGTTCGGGGCTTGCTTCAATTCCTCTGCATGGACGACGAATCCCAAGAACTTTCCTGACGATACTCCGAATGAGCACTTTAGAGGATTCAGCTTCATTCCATATTGGCCAAGTACTTGATACATCTCGCCCAGGTGGCTTACGTGATCGTTGGCTTTCCTCGATTTTACTAGCATGTCATCCACATAAACCTCCATAGTTCGTCCTATCAGTTCCACAAACATCTTGTTGACGAGGCGCTGATAGGTAGCTCCGGCGTTTTTAAGTCCAAAAGGCATTACTCTATAGCAGTACAATCCCTGATCAGTGATGAAACTAGTGTGGTCTTGATCGGGGGCTTGCATAGTAATTTGGTTATATCCTGAGTATGCGTCCATAAAAGATAAGAGTTCGTGCCCGGCAGTGCTGTCCACAAGCTGATCGTTTCGGAGGAGTGGGAAGCAATCCTTCGGGCAAGCATCATTTGAGTTGGAGAAGTCAATGCATTTTCACCACTTCCCATTAGCCTTCTTTACTAGTACCGGGTTAGCGATCCACTCTGGGTAGATGGCTTCTCGTATGAAGTTATTGGCAAGTAGGTTCTTTACTTCTTCATCGAGGGCTGTTGATCGTTCTGCCCCCATACTTCTCTTTTTCTGTTTTACCGGCGCCTTAGTAGGATCGATGTTTAGTACGTGGCATGCCACGTCTGGGGAGATTCCAGTCATGTCAGCGTGCGTCCATGCAAATACATCCAAGTTATGGCGGAGAAAATCAATGAGTTGATCCCTCAATTTTGCTCTTAGCTGAGATCCGATTTTCAATAGCCTACTCGAGTCGTGTTTGTCTACAGATACAAGCTCCATAGCCTCTGCATGCTCGGCGGTGGCCTCCTCCTCTTTGTCCCTGGGGTCTAATTCATTGAAAGGATCACTGGTATATCGAAGAGGAGGGGCTTTCTTTAGTTGCTATGCTTCCAAGTTTTTCATGCAGAGAGTAGTCTCTGCATTCTTCCCTCTATCCTTCCTGCGATTATTGCGAAGTTCAGTTACATAGCAATCTCGAGCGGCGTCTTGAGCTCCCTCTATTTCCCCTATTCCATTGTCTGTTGTAAATTTCATCTTCAGGTACCACGGGGCCAGGATAATTTGGAAGTTAGACAAGGCTGGTCTTCCTAAAATGGCGTTGTAGGCCGAGTGGTTATCTATCAGCACAAATGTTTGTTTCCGCACAACGGAGCGGGGGTGACTTCCTATTTCAACAAAAAGGTCCAATTGCCCGAGGGCATCTTCGCGTCTCCAGTGAAACCATGTAGTGGTTTATTGCAGGGAGACACATCCTTCATTGACAGCTTCATTCTGTCGAAAGCATGCTTGAATAGGATATTTACTGAGCTTCCCATGTCTACTAGAATTCAGAAAACTTCAGCTGGGCTGAACCGGGCAGAGATGACCATAGGATCCATGTGAGGGTACTGCATTCCTTCTAGGTCACGCCTATTGAATGTAATGTCATCATTCTCTTTTCGCTTCGGGTGGCGTTCTTCCATAACAGAATTAACTTAGCCTTCATTATTTCTAAGTGACTTTCTGTATCTTTCCACCTCTGCCCAGCTTCTGTCGGCGATGTGTGGTCCTCCCGATATGGTATGGACCACTATCTTCTCTTGACTGGAGCCGCTGGTGTTGCGATTTCCCCCTTCTGTTTCTGGGAGGGGTAGCCTTGGGTTTTCATTGGCAGGAGCTGGGGTCTTGTCCTGACCTTTTACATAACGTTCCAGTCTCTTCCTTCTGATGTGTTCTTCAATTAAGTCCCGGAGATGATGGTATTCATTGGTATCATGCCCATGAGATTCGTGGAAGCGGCAGAACTTTCCAGACTTAATTGCGCTATCTGATTCCTTCTTGTATGGGGGGCGTCTGTATTTAACTTCATCTTGGGTGGCCAGGAAGATGTTTTCGATTGTCTCATTCAAAGGAGTGTAAGTGTCAAATCTCGGTCCTGGCCGATATAGAAGTTTTTCTCCATTCTTGCCCCCAGCATTGTCTCTAGAGTCATTTCTTCGAACGTCCTTTGCTACAGCGGGTGTGCCGCCATGAGTTGCCTTGGTTTGTTGCCATGTCTGTCTTTCAGTGGCAGCGTCTTCAAGTCTCATATATCTTCCGGCTTCATGGAAGAAATCGGGTAAGGTAGCTGATTTTTCTTTCGTTAATCTTCTAGCAAACTTAGTATCCGAATGCACACCACTACAGAGGGCCATTAAGATAAGTTCTCATCGGCATCTTGGACTGCGGCCGCTGTAGCATTGAATCGGGTTAGATATGGCTGCACTGTCTCTCCAGGCTTCTGTTTGATATTAGATAAGGAATAAGCGTCCTTGGGTTGTTCCACATGAATACGGAACTGGCTAATGAACTTTTCTTTCAACATTTCCCATGAGCTGATGGATCCTTGGGGTAGGTGGCAGAACTAGGAGCTAGCTATATCTGCCAAGAATAGTGGAAAGCATTTGCACAATTCTCCTTCTATGGCTCCGCTCATGAGCATATGCTGTGTGTATCTCTGAAAGTGTACAACGGGGTCAGAGATTCCCTTGTAAGGTTCCATTGTTGGCATTTTCCATTCTCGGGGGGTGATGGCAATTTCGATATTGCAGGTGAAAGGGCTGGTTACCCTTGCGCCTATCCCTCGATCTCTTTGATCCCGTTGGACGCACTCTCTGAACAATCGCGCCATCCTTTCATCAGAATTTGGAGCAGATAGAAATGAGTTTGGTTCTTCTCTGCGGGATTGATTCCGTCTAGATGATCTGTAGGGGTGGTATCATCTATCACTCCTAATATTTTCCAGTGGCTGTCTCTGGTCTTCTGGGAGCATGCTAGGGTCAGCTACAGTTGGCCCTTGTCTTGATCTTCCCCTGCTGGGTTCTGTTCTGAGCACTTTCTCGGGTCCAACTTCGGGCTGGACTCTAGCTCGGCCCCGTTTATCGGTGTTTCCATGGCTAGGTAGCATGGCCGGCTCAGCCACAACCGACCCTCGCCTGGTACCTTCCCCGTTGGGTTTGGTTCCAAGTGTTTCTCGGGTCGGAGTTCGAGTTGAGTTCGGGTTTGGCTCCTATCATTGCTGTTCCTGTTGCTAGTTTCTTCGAAGAAGAAAGATCTTTGTCGCCTTCCAGATCCTTCAGACTGGGACTCATCCCATGATTCAGTGTTGCGGTTGGATTCCTCAGCATCCCTTAAGCGTGACATGAGTCGGTCCACCAAGGCTTCTTGTTGGGATGTGAAGCGGTCAGTTACTTCAGCCACAACCCTATTTAGATCTGCCTTAGTAATTGCTGTCGGTTGTTCCGCGGCAGGGGTTGTCGGATTTGCCTGATTTCCATTTCGTACTGCTGTTGAAACGGGACGGTTCTCTTGATCTGTTATCATAGGATTTGGAACGCTGCTAGTTGCGATGTTCTTTCCTTTGCTAACATCTTTCTTCTGCCTGGGAGGCATGTCTTCCAAGCAACGAGCGATGCTGTCGGGAAGAAGTTTAAGTGGGGGAAGCTGAAGCTTCTAGCTCGAGTTCTCAGTGAAAGCACCAAAAATGTTTGCACAAAAAATGGGCAATCACCTCCAAGTCGTACGATTTAGTCGATTTTATGTTGTTCTTAGTGATTCGGGTGATTTATGCAAATATGTAAAAAGCAGGGACTAAACTGTAAAAGACACACAGATTTATAGTGGTTCGGCCAGAATGTGCCTACGTCCACTTCATATGTTATTCCCTTTCACTGTTCAGATTACAAGTGCAAAGCTTTTATTACAAGTGTATGAAAGTTGTTTGGAAGTTCTGTCCGTGCTTGAGCTCTCAAACTTGTCTGCCATTGTTGTACCCCTACCCCTCTATTTATAGAGTGAGGCTGGGGGTAGGGGTCTTGGATGTATATAGCTACTGGTGGGCCTGGGCTGACGTGATCTGGCCTGGCAATCTTGGTTCGGTAGTGCTTTGGTTCGGTGGTGTCTCCCTTACCTTGGTTCGGTGGTGCCTCCTTTGCTTTGATTCGGTAGTGCCTCCTTTGCCTTGATTCGGTAGCATTGGACCGGTGGTGGTTGGAGGGTTTTGGTTCGGTAGTCTTTGGAGTGGTTTTGGTTCGGTAGTGGGTTGGTTAGTGGATTGGTTCGGTAGTGGGTTGGTGTGGTCGGTCCGGTGGTTCCTTCGTTGATTGATTCGGCAGTGCCTTCGTTGGTCCGGCGGTGGGTTGGTTCGGTGGAAACACACCCAACAATTCAGAATAATTAACATATAAACAATGAAATTTTATTTTCAAAACTATTACTACGCTCCTACTACACCACTCTAATATCAGTTTTACAAAAAATATAACTTATATATAAAAACAAGTTATAAAAATTTTAAAACTTCCAAAAATTTTCTAACTCCTTGATTTATGGAAATTTCGGCAAAGCCTTCTTTGTGCAGTTCAATCGAATTTTTTTACAGTATCAATATAACCATATAATATACATCTCGTCTCAATTACGAGGCATTCCAATCGTGGGAAAACAATATATAATATCAAAATACGGTATGTAATCCGAGATGTGAACCTTTTATTAGCGTTATAAGCAAGTTAGCTTATATTTAAATGAGCAAAAGCAACATATGTGAATTCGAGCTTCAAATCGAGCATACACCCTCTGTACCTACTAAACACTCAATAATAGATGAGAATATGTATATTGAAAGAGAAATCAATATATAACATAAGTACACAACAATTATATGAGCAAACATAGTCATGCAATAAAAGAAACATCCAAACAACCATATTCATGCTAGTTTTATTCATAACCATACTATTATTCAATGTCAATTTTTCAATTCATACACTTCCATTTCTTATTAACATTCACTTCATTAGCATTTTAATTGACTCGGTTTCAATTAATTTACATTAACATCCAATTTATTTGCGTTCACTTTATTTACTTCTTAATTAATTAACATTCACCTACTAATATTCATTTCGTTAATCATACAATGGATTTATATTCAATTCATACGCTTTTATTTAATTTACATTCAACTAATTTACATTTATTGAAATCAAATTTCTCTTATATTCAATGATTAAAGTTATTACTGTAATGACCCATATTTTTAACTATTTTTAATTGTTAAATTTAATATAATTATGGAATAAAAGTGGTTAAAAATAAAATATAATGATTTATTATTGTAGTTATTGAATATGAACTTGGATAAAAACCTTAAAATAAACAATTTTAGAAGTTTGTTATTATTTATATTGAAATAAATTATATGTATCGAAGGTATTTATGATCAATAACTGGAGTTGAATAATAAATGTGAATTATTTGGATAGAAATAAAATAACGTTGATACCTAAACTTTATTTGGAATGTGTTGATGTATTATATTGATTTATTAGATAATTAAATTGTTTAAATTTAATATTGAAAACTATTTGAGTAACTGAATTTTGAGTTTTATGAGAATGAAAATGACATCGAAAACGGATTTAAATTTTATTTAAATATGAATGAAGATTGTCAACATTTAAAATTGGATGTAAATGTGAATAATTAAAATTTGAAATTTTATATTTTAAATTGACGAGTGAAAATAGCCATTTTGGCCATTGTCTCGGACTTCGACGAAACTTATTTCATCGGATCCATAATAGTGAGTTATTATAGTATTTCAAGTTTCATAGTGATCGGACTTGTCGTTTGGCCCAGCATGTAGAAATAAATTTTGGAATTCGATAAAATAATTTGACTTTGAAAAGCTATCTTTTGCATACGATTCAATTAGGCCTCTAGACTAGTTCCATTGTGTTTAGAATAGGGTAAAACATTAGGAACGCCAAGCGATATGCTTTGTTTAAACTTAAAAAAATTTAGACCTCTTAAGCTAGATATTTCTAATTTAAATAAAAATATCTACCTATAAGTCAATGCTCGTGCCTTACATGTGCCGCACCCCTCTTTTCATCCCCTTTTCCCTTTTTAACCGAATCGCAGCTTTCAGTTTAATAAAAACAAATGAACCAAAGAAAAAGGGAACCCGATCGAAAAATAGAGAGAAATCATGATCGAACAACTCGATCTTGCGTGAGGTCCAAAGCTTCGACTGGAGCACGATTGAGCTTTGGCGACTACAACGAATCAATGGCGGAGGGGATTCGAGCTATTGGTTTAGGGTTTTGGTTTGCGTCTCCTTCAGAGCACATGATGCGAGCGCGAGATGACGTAGGATAGACGGCGACGACGGCTTGGCTTAGGGTTTGGGTGTACTCGATGGCGAAAGGAAAAAGTGACGAGGAGCAGTAAACGATGGAAGTCGCGATCGAAGAATCACGACCTGGGAATGAAGCAGGAGAGTAAGACACGATGTTTTCTTTACTATTAGTATTATTATTATTGGTATTTATGTTAATTATCATATTAATTATATCGATAATAATAAAAATTGAATTGTTTGCGTACGAGGTCAATTCCGAACGAAAAAGATTGCATTGGAATAGTATCAATGCGATCAACGTTATGGAGCTGGATTTGTGTCTATTTGAATCTAGAAAATTTTCTAATTTAAAAAAGGTGAGTGTTTAAACTACTCACGTAATTCTAAATTATTCTAAGCAATTTAAATCGACGTTATGAAGTTATAAATTGAATTGGTAGATGATTATTAGTATAGTTTGGACTTTTATAATCGACGTTTTAAAAATTGGACTTTTATGCGAAATTTGAATATTTCTTAGTAAAAGAATATAAATTATATTTCAAAATTTATCTTGGTTTGAATTATATTTGAAGATTTGGATTTTTAATGGAATATCGAAAGTCAATTTGATTTAAGTGATTTGAATCGATATTTGAAAATCGAACTAGAAATTTATATAAATTGAAATGGTTTAAATTTGAGAATTGAGTTTAAATTAATTTGGAATTGGAATTGAAATTAATACGAATTGAAATTGAATTCGACTTGAAATTCGAATTGAATCGATTAAATCGAAATGGAATTTGGAATTGATTTGGATTGGGAATTTGGAATTGAATCGGTTTGACTTTGAAACTATTTTCAAATGAATTATTTTAATATAAACGGTTTAAAATCTATATTCTTTAATATTCAAATTTGTTTTGATTTGTCCAAACTATTTTACTAGATAAACCATTTTTAATACTCAAACTATTTTTTATTAAACTATTTTTAATATTAAACTAATTAAACTATTTTCTAAAATTCAAACTGGTCAAAAGGGTGAAATGTTTGTATTTAAATCTTGGATTTAAATGCGAATTGGATTAAATGAGTTATAACCAAAATTTTAATTCGAATCAAATTTTTTGAAGTAAAATTGATACATTGAACTGAATTGACATTTTAAAGTAAAACATGTTTTTTGAAGTGAATATGATGATTTTGAAATGGATTTGACTTTGAAGAGAATATGATGATTTTGAAATGAATTTGATTTTGAAATGAATATGATATTCTGATACCAAGTATGAATTGTTTTCGAAATATAAAAGTACCAACCGGTGTGTATAATGACGATTGGTTGTTAAAGAGACTTGGACCTCTGATTGGCATACTCTCTGTCAATATTGGAACCACTTTAACAACTGTGTACGCGGTGGATGATATCCAGAATGTAGTGGTTGAGTTGGCGAAGGTTTGCTGGAATGAAGTAAGAGAACGATGTCGGATAGCCTCGACACTTATGTCATAATTAAAATGACTAAAACATGATCCTATTTTTGGCTATTGAGGTTACCTACCTCTAGCGACATTGATCCCTCGAATTATTATTGTGATTTCGTATTCGATAGGTGCACCGTTTTCGTTTGGATTGATTATTGCGGTCGGCCACGGATGGGTTATGACTAGCCAAAAAGGGTAAACTGGTAGAATCCAACCTTAGGCATTGACTCACGTGTCTTGACATATTTATCCTTATACGAGCCCATTACGACTTTGGTACTGCACCTATAAAATGTGTTAAGGGGGATAATATAAAGCCTTAATGCTATTTTGATATTTATTTAACTGATGGACATTATATATAATAGCGTCCATTATTATATATAGATAGTTCAATGGATCCTTAGGAGATGGAAAATACCGTAACATCTCTTAAGTTATTCCATGCACGTTATGTACTAGATAGGAAATATAAAATCCCATAAACATCTTTGACGCTGTTACACTCATATTTATTGATATTGATTTGACTTACATAAGAGTATTTTAGTCCTGAATCGAGTGTTTTGTCTTTTCATCACGCTCGTGTTATCCCTGATTTTTGGTGCATTGAAGATTATTCTCTGAAGGGCAAAGACTAAGATTTGGTATATTATTACTATTATTATTCTCTGCGCCATGCTATTATGCTGCATTTTATTTATCCTTGATGTATATAGATAACCCTGATAAATATTGTATAGATTATAATCAAGTGTATAGTAAACAGCTTCATGAATTGTTATTTGATTATTATATTTTATCATTCCATTGTGAGATTCTGTGTTTGCTTTTTCTTTTTCTTTTTCTTAATTATCCCCGTTGATATGTACGTTCTAGATTGTTTAATTTTGACATGTGTGGATTTATTATCGATTTAAACCTTTCGAAGTGTGGTTCGTCACAGTTTGTATTAGAGCTAGGTTTTAGCGATACTCTTAGCTTTGTGGGATTTGACTCATTAGAGATATGGTAGTAATACCCTAGAATGAGTTTGTTTGAGTGTATATATATTAGAGACCATACCAGTTATTGTTATAAAATGTTTTATATTGTGTTTACTTATCCATTGAGTTGTTTATGAATTCTGGTCGACATGCAGAACGCTGTGTTATCGACAGGGATTTCTAAACACTTTAATGAGGCAAGTCGACATAATATTCTTTAAAAATCAGGTAAATGAAATAATTTTTCCTAAATTATACGATATATATATAAATTTATAACTATGAGAAGCCTATATGATTATTAATGAAAATATTGTTAGGAGATGATGATATTTAGTTATCATCGATTATTGGATGGAATAAAAATATAACGAATACTTAATGAATTTTATCTTATGAAGTATTTGATAATTGAATTGAAATATAATTGCAATAAGTATTGGTTAAAATGACCAAGTTGTAAATTAATGAAATATTTTCGTTAAAAAGTTAAGGAAATTTGAACAAGTATATTTATAATATAGCTTATATGTAGAAATGATTTTAGAATTTAAAATCCTTTTGTTTTCAAAATTGTTTTCGAAGACTTTAAAATTAATATTAATATTATTTGAAAGAGCTTTTGGCTAGAAAAATATTTTTAAAGGATTTTTGAAGAAATAAAAGCATTGAACTCATTTAGTAGTTGGGAAATAAATTTTGGGGATGGCTGCAGCATCGCCAGTATTCATTTTCAAGTTTCCGAGTGAGAAGTTCTACCAAAAGGAATCTATTTTCGACTAAAACAAGTTTTGTTGTGAAAAATATTCTAAATATGATTTGATAAATATATGAATAATTTCTGAACTTGCAATGGAAAATAGTATAGAAAAGAAATAAATTTGTAACTTATAAATTTGAACTGGAAAGTAAAATTAAATTTTAAACTATTGAATATCTATGGTTAAGCAAATGAAAGAAAAATTTGAATGTGAGATATGATATAAGGAATCAACTTAAGAAATGTTAATTAAATGGAGTTAGTGAAATTAAGTAAATAAAATATAGTTTAACTCATGAAAGTTTAAATAAAATATGAAATGTAATTGAAATGAATTAGATAAAATAATAAAATGAAAATTATAATGAATAAAATATATAATTTATAGATTTGAGAATATTAAGCTAAAAAAATTAATTTTGGTTGAATGTGAATGATAAGAAGCAAATATTTAAAAGAGAGTGAAATAAAATGAGAAATGAATTAAATGAAATAGAATTTCACTTAATAAAGATTAAATGAGTTGAGTTGGATTTGAATTAAACTAGAGGAATTAGTAATGTGAATTAATTTCATTTGAGCTATAAAATGAATTAGTAAAATGAATACAAACATGAAATTTCAAAATGAAATGTAATTTAAGTGTGTAAGAAATTGAATAAAAATAAAAGAATGTAAGTAAAAATTTATGTGAGTAATTGATTTAATTTGAAATTGTATGAAATTTTTTAAACAAAAATTGAATGTTAACTAGTATAATATGGAATAATTTATTAGAATAATTTACAAATTGAAGTTAACTTAAGTGAAGTTGAATGAATTGATTGTGAAATAATTTATTAACATGAATTGAGTTATAAAATAAAATTTACCTTAGTAATATAATAATATAAATTTAAATAAAATAGTGAATCAATAAATTATTAATAACTCAAGATATGAAGTAATAATAATAAATGTGAGTTGTGTTGTATAAAATATTTATAAAATTAGATGATTTAAAAATGACATTAGCAGTGAAAAATAAAAAAAAGAATATACTAAGTGGAAATAAAACAAAATTTAACTTAAGCATGATTAAGTGAAATATTTTTATAAATCATTCGTAAATAATTTATATGAAATAGGTTAAACAAAAAGTAGAACAATTGGAATTTCACGAATTGGATTGAATAAATTGAATATAATAAATTTGTAATGAATTTTAATAAATTAAAAGAAATAAATTGAATGTAATAACTCTAATCGTTGAAATATAAGAGAAATTGATTTCAACGAATGTAAACAAGTGAATGTGAATCAATTTAAAATAAATATTAATTGATTGAAACTAAATCGATTGAATGTAAATACATTAAATTGTAATCAATCAAATGTGAATACAATGAATATTAGTTGATTGAATAAAAATGGATTGAAACCAAATTAGTTGAACGTAAAATTAAAAGCTAATGAATTGAATATAAATCCATTGAATAATTAAGGAAATGAATGTTAATCAATTGAACGTGAACAAATTTAAGATGAACCTATTAAATTCGAAAGAAATCCATGTGAATAAATTGAAAGCAAACAAATTATATATAGATGAAATAAATGTCAATGAATTAAAAGTAAATCAATTTAATATTGATAAGAAATGAAAGTATAATAAACTGAATATTGACATTAGGAAGTGTGAATTGGTATTGTTGTGAATAAGAGTAGATGGATATTGTTTGCTGGTAGTTTGTTTTGTTGCATTTGCTATATTCGTTCATGGTTATTGCATAATCCATGTTATATATTGATTTTACCCTTTATATATATGTTCTCATTTGGTTACGGAGTGTTTAGTAGGTAGCATGGCATATGCTAGCTTTTAGAGCTTGCTTGCCCGTATATTGCTTTCGCTCGCTTTAATATAAGCTAATTTTCTTATAACGCTAATAATAAGGTACGTATCTCGGATTACATACCGCGATTTTATATTTCTTCTCTTCGAGATGCCACATCATTGAGATGAGATGTATATTTGGTATATATTGGGTATATTCATGTTATATATTATATTGTTAAATTTTTTCGATCGAGCCGCACAAAGGAGACACTGTCGAAATTTTCCGTAAATCCGAGAGTTAGAAAAACTTAGAAGTTTTAAATTTTATAGCTTCTTTTTAAGATGTATTTTCCATAAAACCGATATTGGAATGGAGTAGTATAAGCATGGTAATAGTTTTGCAATTAGATGTTTATGTTTATAAGTTAATTATTTTGAAAAAATATATTATATGTTAAATTCTATACTTAATGCCTTTTCGAGGACGAATTATTTTGAGTAGGGGAGTATGTAACGACCCAAATTTTAATTGTTAAAGTTAATATAACTATGGAATAAAAGTGGTTAAAAATAAATATATTGATTTATTATTGTAGTTATTGAATATGAACTTGGATAAAAATCTTGAAATAAACAATTTTGGAAATTTTGTTATTATTTATATTAAAATAAATTATATGTATCGATGGTATTTATGATCAATAACTCAAGTTGAATAATAAATGTGAATTATATGGACAGAAATAGAATAATGTTGATACCTAAAATTTATCTGGAATGTAATGATGTATTTATATTGATTTATTGGATAATTAAATTGTTTAAATTTAATACCGAAAATTATTTGAATAATTGAATTTTGATTTTTATGAGAATGAAAATGGCATCGAAAATTGATTTAAATTTTATTTAAATATGAATGAAGATGGTTCACATTTAAAATTGGATTTAAATGTGAATAATTAAAAATTTAAAATTTTATATTTTAAATTGACGAGTAAAAATAGCCATTTTGGCCACTGTCTCATACTTCGATGAAACCTGTTTTACCGAATCCATAATAGTGAGTTATTATAGGATTTCAAGTATCGTAGCGATCAGACTTATCGTTTATGCCATACGACCTTGAAACGCGTAGAAATAAATTTTAGAATTCGATAAAATAATTTGACTTTGAAAAGCAATCTTCTGCATACAATCGAATTAGGCTCCTAGACAAGTTCCATTGCATTCAGAATGGGGGTAAAACATCAAGAATGCTAAGCAGCACGCTTTGTTTGGAGCTCGAGAAAATTCGGCCTAGATATTTCTAATTTAAATAAAAATATCGATCTATAAGTCAATGCTCATGCCCTCCATGTGCCGCACCCCTCTATCATCCTCTTTTCCCTTTTTAATCGAATCACAGCTTTTAGTTATAAAAAAACTAACGAATCTATGAAAAAAAGAGAACCCCATCGAAAAAATAGAGAGAAATCATGATCGAACAACTCGATCTCGTGCGAGGGGCAGAGCTTCGACTGGAGCACGATCGAGGTTTGGCGACTGCGGCGAATCAATGGCGGAGGGGATTTGAGGTATTGGTTTAGGGTTTGGGTTCGTGTCTCCTTCTGAGCACGCGATGCGTGCGTGAGATGACGTGGGATAGACGGTGACGACGGCTTGACTTAGGGTTTGGGTAAACCTCGATGGCATGAGGAAAAAAGTGACGAGGAGCAGTAAATGATGGAAGTTGCGATCGAAGAATTACGGCCTGGGAACGAAGCAGGAGGGTACGATAAGATTTTTTTTCTCTATTATTATTATGATTAGTATTTATGTTAATTATCATATTAATTATATAGATATTAATAAAAATCAAATTGTTTGCGTACGAGGTCAATTTTGGACGAAAGAAATTACGTTGGAATTGTATCGACGCGATCTTATGTTATGGGGCTGGATTCGTGTCTATTTACATCTAGAAAATTTTCTGATTTAAAAAAAAATGAGTGTTTAAACTAGTCACATAATTCTAAAATATTCTGATGCAAGTTTAATCGACATTATGAAGTTATAAATTGAACTGGTAGATGATTGTTAATATAGTTTGGACAGTTAAATTAATTGCATTGAATCGAATTTAAATTGACATTTAATTTCAACTAACAGTTGAAATTTAAAATTTGGAATTGAATTGCTAGTAAACACTTGATATTGATAAATATTTAATCATGTGATACATTGGTTGTTTTGGATATTGGTTGCAAATGGGTGCTATCGCTTAATATGTGGTTGATTGGATGCTAATTATTTTATATATATCCTGTTGTTACCTTGTGTATTGTTTACAGTATATAAACTGTAAATTGGATTATTCCGAATAAATTAAGATATATGTTGAAATGATATATACCTGTGGCATTTATTTTGGATTGAAATGATATATATCCATCCTTGAATTAAATTGAAATAATAAATCACTTGGCCATAGGGTAGAAAGTTATATACGGACATCGGGTTGGTTAAATCAGATGATTATAAAATTTTTGTTCTAAATGTTTTTAAAAGATTTGATTTAAGAAATAAAAAATCGAATCTATGGAAATCGAACAATGTTCGAACTTGAGCTCGAAATGTTGAAATTTAAGTTGATAACATGAATTGTTTAAATAATTAAAGTTGAGATTTTGAAGTTATAATCGAAATATGATTTGAATTTCAGAAATTGATTCGCTTTAAAATATTGTACTTTTATGCAAACTTTGAATATTACTAAGTAAAAGAATATAACGATATTTCAAAATTTAGCTTGGATTAAATTATATTTAAAGATTTGGATTTTTAATTGAATATCGAAAGTCAATTTGATTTAAGTGATTTGAATCGATATTTTGGAAGTCGAACTCAAAATTTATATAAATCGAATTGGTTTAAATTTGAGAATTGAGCTGAAATTAATTTGGAATTGGAATTGAAATTGAATTCGACTTGAAATCTGAATTGAGTCGATTAAATCGAAATGGAAATTGGAATGATTTGAATTGGGAATTTGGAACTGAATCGGTTTGACTTTGAAACTATTTTCAAATGAATTATTTTAGTATAAATGGTTTAAAACTATTTAACTATTTTAAAACTATTTAAACTATTTTCCAAAATTATTTAAACTATTTTCCAAAATCATTTAACTATTTTAAAACTATTTAAACTATTTTAGTATATATTTTAACTATTTAACTATTTTAAAACTATTTAAACTATTTTCCAAAATTCAAACTGGTCAAAAGGGTGAAATGTTTATATTTAAATCTTAGATTTAAATGCAAATTACATTAAAATGAGTTATAACTAAAATTGTAATTTGAATCAAAACTTTGGAAGTGAAATCAACATATTGAACCGAATTGACATTTTTAAGTTAAATATGATTTTTGAAGCGAATATGATGATTTCGAAATGGTTTCGATTTTGAAGCGAATATGATGATTTTGAAATGAATATGATATTTTGATATCAAGTACGAATTATTTTCGAAGTGTAAAAGTACTAACCAGTGTGTAAAATGACGATTGGTTGTTAAAGAGACCGGGGCATTTTACTGGCATACTCTCTGTCAATATTGGAACCACTTTAACAACTGTGTACGCGGTGGATGGTATCCAGAATGTAGTGGTTGAATTGGTGAACGTTTGCTAGAATGAAGTAAGAGAACAATGATGGATAGCCTTGATATGTGTGTGATAATCAAAATGACTAAAACATGAGCCTATGTACGGCCGTTGAGGTTAGCTACCTCTAATGACGTCGATCCCTCATATTACTATTGTGATTTTGTATTTGATGGGTGCACCTTTTTCTTTTGGATTGATTGTTGTGGTCGGCCATGAATGGGTTACGACCAGCCAGCAAGGATAAACTGGTAGAATTCTACCTTGGGCATTGCCTCGTCATATTTATCCTTACACGAGCCCATCACGACTTTGGTATTATAACTATAAAATGTGTAAAAGGGATAATGTAAAGCCTTAATGCTATTTTGATATTTATTTTACTGATAGACATTATCTATAATAGCGTACATTATTATATATAGATGGTTTAACGGATCCTTAGGGAATGGAAAATCCCGTAATATCTCTTAATTTATTATACGCACGTTATACACTGGATATGAGATGTAAAATCCCATAAACATCCCTAACCCTGTCACACTCGTATTTATTGATATTGGTTTGATTTACATAACAGTATTTTAGTCCCGACTCGATTGTTTTATCTTTTCATTACGCCCTAGTCAGCCCTGAGTTTTAGTGCATTGAAGATTATTCTCTAGAGGATGACGATGAAGATTCGGTATATTATTACTATTATTATTCTCTGCATCATGCTACTATGCTGCATTTTATTTATCCTTGATGTATATAGATAACCCTGATAAATATTATAAAGATTATAATCAAGTGTATAGTACACAGCTTCTTGAACTATTATTTGATTATTATATTTTATCATTCCGCTGTGATTCTGTGTTTTCTTTCTACTTCTTTTCTTATTTTTCTTAATTGTCCCATTGATTATCTACATTCCGGATCGTTTAAGTTTGACATGTGTGGATTTTTTGTCAATTTAAACCATCCAAAATGTTGTTCGTCACAATTACATTCAACTTAGCTTTGCAACTTAAGTTCATTTCATTTTGAATCGAATTCTATTTTATTTGACACCCTTGTTAATTTGTTCCCTTAACGGATTTTGTTATTCATTTCCATTAACTTCTCTTAGGTTAAATCAAACTTCACAATTCATTTTACTAGTTTATTTCATTTATTCCATTTATTTAACTCTACTTAATTGAATTAAATGTCATAACATTAACTAAATGTATAATATTTACTATATCAACTTAAATTTTATTTATATTTATAAAATTTCAATTTATTTCACAATTTATTTCTTACACTTGGTTCCAGTATTTCATATTTTCTATCTAATACCAAATTTATTAACGAAACAGTTCGTTAATCACTTTCTTAAGTTTATATTCATTTACTTAATTAATATATTCTTTTACTATTCAATTTATCCATTTAATATTTCTTTTACATTAATTAAGTGTATAAACATTCTTATAACAACTTAATTTTTATCTTCAAACATTTATTACCCTTTCTTACTTTGAACATTTTTTGTATGTTTTGAATTCCCATTATCTTTCAATTTAAGAGTTATAACTTCGATTTATAATTTCTCTTAAACGCTCAGACTTCAATTCTTATTTCATATTAAATTAAATATCAGTCAATTTTTTTTAAACCCACTCTACTTGCAAACTTATTTATATCTAATTTAAATTAAATTCAATAACCGTATTAATTTTTCTTACACTCATTTATTTTTATTTAATTTCTCACACATTTAAATTACATTTCATTTTAAAAATTCAAGTTTGTATTCATTTTATTAATTCATTTTATTTTTAAGTGGAATTAATTCACTTTACTAATTTATCTAGTTTCATTTAATATCCAATTCAATTTATTTAATATTAAGTTAAATTTTATTTATTTTAATCCATTACTCATTTTATTTAATTTTATTCAAGTTAGATTTTATTATCATTGACATTTAACAAATTTAAAAAAATTGATCATTAATTTCAAATCTATAAATTATAAAATTTATTCATTTGAAATTCCATTTTATTAATTTATCAATTCATTTCAAATACATTTCATATTTTATTTAAGCCTTCCTGAGTTACACTCCATCTTATTTACTTCATTCCACTAACTCCATTAAATTAATGTTTCTTAGGTTATTTCTTTTTTCTCATATCTTAAATTCAAATTTCCTTTTGTTTGCTGAACCAAAACATTAAATAGTTTTAAAATTTAATTTTACTTACCTGTTCAGATTTCACAAGTTACAAACTTATTTCTTATATATATATATACACTATTATCAATTTATAAGTTCAAAACTATATTCATATATTTATCAAATCATACTTAGAACATTTTTCACAATTAAAACTTGTTTTAGTCAAAAATAGATTCCTTTTGGTAGCAATTCTCACTACGAAACTCGAAAATGAATAATGGCGATGCTATAGTCATCCCTAGAATTATTTCCCAGCGACCGAAGCGAGTTTAATGCTTTTATTTTCATCGAAATTCTTTTTTAAATATTTTTCTAGTCAAAACTTTTTCAAATAATATTAATATTAATTTTGAAGGTGTAACGACCCGAAATTTTCTAACCAAAAAATTCCAGATAGTTATAAAGAAAGAAGAAAGAGATAGAAGAAGAAGAACAGAAACACCCAACATCTCACATTCGCAGTGGATAAAATATAATAAATAATAACAGTTAAAAAAATAATATTATAACTGTCGATTACATTCAATATACATCAAAGTTTCACATAATATACAGTCACTGAATATTTACAATTATCAAGACTCAGATTAACAATAATATAAATACAGCGGAATACTCTATACGATATTGCCATCCAGCTCGCCTCCTGAGCTCCAGAACGTACCTACCTGAAAATTTGTAATACTCGGTCTGACCCGAGCATTACACCAAAGTAACACCCGGGTCAGGCTGGAAACCAGCGTGAGTAAACCCATCTAACATGGAATACCAAAGAAATCAACTTATATAAACCCGGGGTAACTTATATCAACTTAACCAATTCACAATATACTATAGACAACACTTTCCCCCACATCCATTTCTAAGTTCCAAACTTAGATTAATTAATCCGATTCACTTAATCTATTTCATTTCAGCCTATTGTTTTCACAAACCAATTTATAAAAAATCGAAGAGGTTACGAGTATTTCCCAATACCCATCCTCGGTCTCTTTGAATCTCATATCATCATTTATCATCATATCTCAAGTTATCTAAATGAAATACACAACATTTCTATCGGAGTTATCAACTCCATCAAATCATCCAATACCATCCAATCATCCATAAACAATTTAGGTCACTCCCAAAATAATTCAATCGATTCTAATTGAATTTCTAGCCTCAATACTTAGATCCCTTCATTTAACATTAATTAACTTCAATCAATTAATTAGTCAGCCCTTTATTATTCATCTTAATTAATCACTCTGGATTAATTATTTTCCAATTACATTCAAGTAATTATCTTTAATTAACTTCACAATATTTCTTAGTACCAAATAGATCATTAAGTAATCTTTATTACTTTTATTTAATTAATTGATCCTTAATTACTATACTAATTTACTTCCGTTAAGTCACTTATTACCGATCAATTTACCTTAATTAATCAATCTTTAATTACATCATTAATTATATAAATTAATTATTTCCAATTATATTTTAATTTAAATTTCGAATCTAAATTAATTACTTGAATTAAGCCACAGTATTAATCACTCTCGATTAATCTCAACCTGTAATCAACTATCCATTTATTTACTTAATTAAATATCCATTTATTTATTTAATTAAATAAATCAATTCTCCTTAATTAACAATCTCAACAAATCTCTTGATTTACTACACAAATTAATTAATTAATTCCATTAAGTAATTATTTACCGAACCATCCAATGATTATTCCGAATTACTTACACTTAATTAATTAATTATCCATTAGATTACACTTCCTATTTAATAAATCACCAAACATCAAACTCTTACTAACTTTAAAATGAACTATTTTCTTACTTCAAGATTTAAGTTTAAAATCAAATGATTCGAGTCAAACCACAATTAGCTCGAGAGTCAAACAAAACCAAAGTCACAGTTCATCAACACACATACAGTCAGTCCAATCAATCCATCAATTATTTAAATTTAACCATTTAAATAAAAACAGTGTGGGATTTACTCACCTTTGCTTTTGCTGTCTGCAATTCATCCTAACCCGGCTTGTTTCCCAATTTTAGACCTTGTATAAATATTATAAATTTCTATTAACATTTGGAATAATTGGATGATTTATTACCATTTAATAAATTTAATAACTCAATAATTAATTTAAACTATTTCCTTTTTAAATAAAATTATCTTTATCGACAAATAATTAACCAGGTTTATTAGATAAATTAATCATCGCTTAATAGATAAAATGTTAACTTATAACTTGATTTAAACCAATCTTCCCCTTTGGAATCTCTAGTATCAAAAATAAAGTAAATTTTAAACAAGTGAATCACCTTAACCTCTTATTTAAGATAAACTAGTTAGCCTTACTCACTGACCATCTAAATGAATTAAAGTTTTAAACTTGCTTAAATTAAAGTTAAACAGTAAGTAAAATATATATAAATCTGAACCAATCCTATATATATATTTCTAAATAACTTCAAATCTGAAAGTGTACAATATGTATATATTTAAAATCTGAAGTGTTTTTTTTTTTTTTTTTTACTTAATGAAATTTAAAATAAATTTTCTACATTTCTTCTTTTTTTAAAAATTACAAGAAATCATATATGTGATTTAACGAATAATTATCGAGGAATCAGCAGTAAAAACTCACCTCGTCAACGATCCTTGTCGCGCCTCTACCCTTCAGCAAGCGCCGCCTCTTCGATTTGCTTGAACCGCTGCTGCCCCCAAAATATCCTTTGTCATCGCCTCGAGTTCCACGTAGAACAACCACGCGTGGCCACCACTCCATCAGCCCATACCCCAAACGAGCCACCGCCTTCAACATCGACGCTGTCTCGACAGTACTCATGAAACCCTAATTCGCTCAACTATCACCTGCCACCGCAACGTGAAACACCCCCCCCCCCCCCCATCAACGCGACTCCGAAATCGCAGCCATACCTTACGAGCCACCCAGCTTTCGAACGGAGACGTGGGCCTCACAGGTGACCCATGCAACCATTTGCGAATCTCTCATGCCCTCCCCCTTCTCTTCTTTTATAAAGTTTAGCTTTGATTTCGATTTAATTTGAATCGGCTAGGGCTTTCGAATAATAGTAAGAGGATGTGGGTAGAATACGAAATAGGGTGGGTTGATCTGCTTCGAAACCGATTCCCTTTGTATTTTTTTTTTTAAACGAAGGCTTCAGCCATTTATTTTTTTGAGTTTCCTCTCCTCCGAGAATAAAGAGGAACGGAACAAAATATAGGATGGTGAGAGGCTTCTTGAACACGACGTTGCATATGAAAATATCCTGCCGAATTACTTTAAATTAATTTATATTATAAAACTTCCAAACATCACGTTAAGTAAAACGCGAAATCCCAAACCCCAAATCAGACACGTCGGCGGGCGTTTACATGGTTTTACCCGCATTACAAACACAATGGAATGTGTTCCAGAGGCCAATTTGATCATATGCGCGAGTTACTGAAGAAAACGATCAAATTTAACTTAATTTGATTGAAATAGTTCTAAGCGTTCAGAGCTGCCAGGGTCAAACGACAACTCCGATTGCTACGAAAATTGAAATTCGATAATAATTAACTATTACGGATCCAATGGAACTAGTTTCGTCAAATTCCGAGACTGAGCCTCGGAAGGCTATTTTTAAAATTCAATTTAAACGATATATTTTTAAAATTGAACAAATTACATTTAAATTGAATCTCAACCATATTATCTTTCGTATTATCATTATAAATTTTATAAGCCTTCAAATTATTTTAACATGCTTAGAAATTTCAGATTCAACAATTTACCCTGTTTCAACTATATAATTCAATAATTTAATTATTAAGTAAATATTTATGTTTGAAATTCAAGTTTAAAATTAACCTTTAAATGTTTTTAGAATCAACTAATTATTCCAATTTAAATTGTTAGAAATTCCGGGTCGTCACATTCCTCCCCCCTTAAAAGAATTTCGTCCCCGAAATTACTAGTTAGGCAGAATGGTCCAAACCCGTTTACTTTTTCCCAAGACCAAAATGTTATCAACTTGCCACAAAATCTTTTATTAAAGATTCACTACTACCTCAATCAACTTCCAAAACCCTTCATAGTTTCAAATCATATCTCTTTTGCTCAATTATCTAAACTTCAATTTTAAACCAAATTTTGAATTATCAAATTTTCTCAAAATTTTTCTAACTCTCTAAATTTCCAGAAAATTTTGCCAGCGTCTCCTTTGCGCGGCTAGCTCGGTACTACTACAAAAGGCCTCAAGGGGCTCCCAAATTCCAAAAAGAAAACAAAAGCCAAGTGGCTACATCAAAAACCCAATCCAATATCATACATAATCAAAATACTTACCTTATAGTCGAGCAAATTCAAATTTATCATTTGGAATCAAATTCAATTCCCTTTTCCCTTTATAATACCTGCATATTCTATTTAATAACAATATCCAATTGTAACCCTTTAAATCACTGTATACATTTCCTTACAGAAATTTCATATCCACTTCTATTCAAATTAGCTTCCACCATTTCATATGAATTCAATTTATTTTCAAATTTTAATACTGAGTTGTATCCTTCATTTAAACTGATTCATATTAATTTCATTTACTAGTTTACTTTGATTTTCAATTTGAAATTGTTTTGTCGATAACCAAAAATTTCCAAAAATTTTCTAATTCCCAAAATTTTCAGAAAATTTTGGCAGAGTCTCCTTTGTACGGAGGAGCTTTTGCAATTTGACAAGAGATATAAATATGTATACATCGACCTACCCGGTCGGAAAAAGAAAAAAACAGTTCATATTTCCTATTTTTATTGCGTAGGCGTACCTTATTTAGCATTTTAAGCAAGCAGCTTATTAATTTAAGCAATTAGCGCAAATCCAAACCAACCAACCAGCCTTCAGGTACCTGTACTTACTCAATTTAAATATGTAAGTGCCATATAAATGAAGTTCATAATATTTCTCTTACTTAAACGACCACAACACATCAACTTTAGAAGAAATGCATTCTAGATAACTTTCACAAGCAATTGATATGATTTCAAAACCAATTCCATTGTTTTCAACCAATTCATATTCCATTTCATTCAATTTTAATGATTTATTACTCAAGTGTTTACATTCAATTGATTTTTAATTCAAACAAGCACATATTCACATCAAATGATTTAAATCAATTTCATTAAATCTCTACCAACTCATAGTATTTAATTACTTTGGTTTACGCCAAACAACAATTATTCTCATGCCAATTCGACAATATTCGCCTAATAGAGTATCTATTTTATTTTATAACTACTTCAAATTAATTTCAACTCATTCTGAATTTAATTCCATTTCATTTCTAAATTATCTACCAACCATTCATTTCATTTCATTTAATTTCCACATTAAATTCATGCAAAACAATTTATTAAGCTTGGCACATTCAAACTTATAAATTAATGACCATTTCCAAATTAATTTAACCCAAGCTTCTATTAAATGGGCTTTCACTCTTATTCGAAGCCAAAGTTTCATAAAATTTTAAACTTAAGTGAATTTATTTTAGTTTATTCCAACCCCAACTTAATTTTACTTCTATTTGATTCTCATTAATCAAATTTCATTAAATTCGGCATGCCCATCCATTTTAAATTTTAATTTTAAATTTATCTTCTCAATTTATCAAAATAATATCCAACCACAACCGAATTCACTTATACTTCAAATTATTATATCACCAAATTTAAGTTCAGTTTGATAATCCAATTCCAATCACAACTTTGGTTCAGTTTTTATTCAACTAAACTTCATCCATTTATTATTTAACTCAATCAACCCATTTTAAATTTTTAATTCAATTACTTAATTCGTTATTGCATTTATTTTATTTATACAAGGCTATTCTCAATTTATTTCTATTCACTTGGGTTATGTTTTGCAACTCAAACCATTTTTATCATAATCACTTCCATTTCGTATAACATCACTTCTCTTATACCCATTTACATGCAAATTTCATTAAATATTACTCAAACCATCCCTGAATTATAATTCAAACCATCACATTTGCAATCCAACTTTATTTTATTTTTACAACATTTCTTCTAATTTATTTCATTATTAAATCCAAGTCGAGTTCTATTCATAATTCGAATTCATTTCCAAACTCCATTATCAACTTACAACTCATTTTATGTAACCGAGCTAAAGTTTATTAACATACTCAATCACACAATTATTTAACCAATTAACTTATTTCCAATTTCAAAATCAATATTCGATTATATTTACAAACTCAGTTCATTAAAATTTCAATTTGGATTTCCCTTATTTTCCCAAAAATTCCAACACTTTATTTTAACAATTTAGAAATGCTTTAAATTCAGATAATACAATTAAAATAGTTTTTTTTATATATATAAAATATTTCTTATAACTCGATGTCTCAACCAGTCCATCCTTGTTCTCACAGAAATTCATTCATACGTTGATCAGGCGTAGGACCGAAAATCTATAAGTACTTGGTAAACCCGTTTTCAACACCCAGTGAAAATATTTGGAAAATAATTTTATTGAAAATATTGAAAGCATTTTGAAATAGAGGAAATATCTTTGGTGACAATGCTCTGAAAATCATCACCCCATCCATGGTCACAGTTACATACCAGGGTTACGTTGCAGTCACAACAAAAGTCCATGTAACTGCAGGCTCTCCGCGGCCTCTCGATTACGCCATGGATCCCACACAACAGATCACAGTTACATCCAGGGTTACGTTGCCGTCGCAGCAAAAGTCCATGTAACTGCAGGCTCTCCGCGGCCTCTGATTTCGCTGTCGAAATGAAACTTCTCCACTCCTACATAGGTCGCAGTCTACCGAGATAAACTCAAACGCAGACTGTTGGCTCTCAGCGGCACACACAACTTTTGCAATGTTACCATAGGTCGCAGTTACATCCTGGGTTACGTTGCAGTCACAACAAAAGTCCATGTAACTGTTGGCTCTCCGCGGCACACACGACTTACGCTATGGTAACTCAACTCATAATCCTCAGGAACTAGTTTTGTCCGGACTCCTCACAGGATCAACTTTAGAACCCCCCTTGGGGCTCATGGCAGCGCCACCCAGTGGCACTCCTGAGAAGTCCATTTCAAGGGAGCGCCCTTTTTTTTTTTTCCAGAGCCATCATCAAAACACTTTATACTATACATATAGTATCTTCAAATCATACACCTAGTATGATATTATACAAAGCTCCTTTACACAAAATCTATTATCCAAAATCGATAATTCTCAAATTAGGCTTTCCAAATTCAATATTGATTTTACCCAAAAAAGACTTTTCAAATCCAAAGGTTCCCAAAAATTTTTCCAAAATCCTCATAGGATCCTTTATATATATTCAGATATATATATAAATAAATTTTTAAAACTTTGGATCCTTACTTTCTTGTATAAAACACCTTTTATACTCCAAACACTCTCAAAAACCATAGAAATATCCAATTTCCATCTTTATTCATTTCATATTTCTCAAAATATTCTTTCAGTTCAAAAGAACCATTTCACATTCCTTATTCACCTTTACATTAATCCCCATTTGGATTAGTACTTCAATCCTTATCTCAGTTGGATATTTTAATTAATAACAATTTGAACTCCGACCAGTTTAGAAAAATAGCTTGAAAATTTTGAAAATAGATAAGTAGTTGAAAAATAATCAATAATTTGCAAAATAGTTATAAAATAGTTAACTAATTATAAAATAGTTGGAAAATAGTTAAATAGTTATAGAAATCTTAAATAATTGCGAAATAGTTGTAAAATAGAAATTAATTCGTAACTTAGTTGAAAATTAGTAATTAGTGTATAAAACAGTTGTACAATAGTTAAAGAGTCCCAAAAGTAGTGGCAAAACCAGTTTAGGTTTTAAAAAGAAAGTTGTATAGTAAATAGATAAGATAATAGATTTAAAACTATTTATATTAAACAATTTACATTGAAAATGGTCCAGAGTCAAAACTGTTCACTTCCCCAACAATTCAATTTAAATTTCCCCTCCATTTAACCTAACCCAATTTCAATTTAATTTACTCCAATTTTCATTGGACTTGATTTATTCCCTATTCAGATTGAATTGATTCCCAATTTCCTTCCAACTTCAAATCAAATTCCATTTGATCTTAGACCGATTCCACTTTAATTACAATTCCAAATTATTTAGATAAATCTGAACTAATATCAATTGAACTCACTTCAAGTTCAATACCCTTTTCAAGTTAATCCAATACAAATTTCCCATTTGAATTTTAAATTTGTACAACTTTAATTATAATTTAAATTTTACAACTTCTATTTCAAATCAATTGCATTCACATTTGCTTTTAACTCGGAGTTATACATTTTATTTAGCCTATATATTTTTATTATTCCATAAACATTTTAAATAAGATTCCAGAGTTTAAACAATTTCCAAAATCCCGGTATTACCTTAGAATTTAACTATATTCAATATTCTTCGGCAAATTCAATTATCCCTTTGAATTTCAAAACCAAACCCAGTTCACAAACAATTCCAATTTGAAACAATTTGGTAGCAATTTCTCTTTTAGAAACTCAAAAATAAACATCGATAATGCTGCAGTCATCATCGACGTTATTTTCCAGTGACCGAAAGAGTTCAATGCTTTTATCTCATTAAAACATTTTCAAATATTTTAATTTCAATCTCCCAGATTTCAAATTCAACACAAAAATATTTTCGAAATAATGGTATTATTTCTCCAATATCTTTGGAAACCACTTTCAAATCCAAAGGAATTTTAAATTTTCCCAAAAATTCCAAATTCCTAATCCATCCAATTCATATTTAAACATTACTCTGGAATTTTCATCTTACTTTATTTTTAAATATTTTCTGGAAATTCTATCTCAAATTATAATCTCATTTATTTATGAAGTTTATTTCATCTTATAAATTTCATTTACAATTTATATTTCAAATTCCTTTTTGATTTTAAACTAATTCCACTTAAATTACAATTCCAAAATTATTCCAATTACTTTGGTCTAATATCCATTCAATTGGATCCTACTTCAATTTCAATCATTTCAATTCAATCCAATTCAAATTTTTCATTTAAATTTTAAACTTTTACATCTTCAATCATATATTCAATTAATTCAAATCAATTTCAATTTGAACTAATTCAATTCCAATCTCAATTTTAACCCATCTCGAATTAGTTAAATTCGAGTCCAATTCTCCGAGGTTGGTTTAACTTTCAAACCAATTAACTTTGTTCACTTAAAGTTTTTAATCAATTTAATTTTTGAGTTCTAATTCTAGAATTTCATTTTTAATTTGGTTGTATTTTATATTACTTCTTAATTTAATTTCAATAATTTAACAACCAATCACCTTAATATTTATTAGAAGGAAATATTGCTATATATATCAAAATATACTTTTATATAAAACCATTTAAAATCTTTATTTAAGAAAATAACAAGTACGCGCTCATATATATACACTCAACTCATATTAGAGTACTACAGACTCTATTTAATGAGTAATTCCCACCAGAGCCAAGGTTCTCGCTTAACCTTCTGCTCTGATTCCAAATGTAACGACCCGAAATTTTCTAACCAGAAAATTCCAGATAGTTATAAAGAAAGAAGAAAGAGATAGAAGAAGAAGAACAGAAACACCCAACATCTCGCATTCGCAGCGGATAAAATATAATAAATAATAACAGTTAAAAAAAAATATTATAGCTGTCGATTACATTCAATATACATCAGAGTTTCACATAATATACAGTCACTGAATATTTACAATTATCAAGACTCAGATTAACAATAATATAAATACAGCTGAATACTCTATACGATATTGCCATCCAACTCGCCTCCTGAGCTCCAGAACGTACCTACCTGAAAATTTGTAATACTCGGTCTGACCCGAGCATTACACCAAAGTAACACCCGGGTCAGGCTGGAAACCAGCGTGAGTAAACCCATCTAACATGGAATACCAAAGAAATCAACTTATATAAACCCGGGGTAACTTATATCAATTTAACCAATTCACAATATACTATAGACAACACTTTCCCCCACATCCATTTCTAAGTTCCAAACTTAGATTAATTAATCCGATTCACTTAATCTATTTCATTTCAGCCTATTGTTTTCACAAACCAATTTATAAAAAATCGAAGAGGTTACGAGTATTTCCCAATACCCATCCTCGGTCTCTTTGAATCTCATATCATCATTTATCATCATATCTCAAGTTATCTAAATGAAATACACAACATTTCTATCGGAGTTATCAACTCCATCAAATCATCCAATACCATCCAATCATCCATAAACAATTTAGGTCACTCCCAAACTAATTCAATCGACTCTAATTGAATTTCTAGCCTCAATACTTAGATCCCTTCATTTAACATTAATTAACTTCAATCAATTAATTAGTCAGCCCTTTATTATTCATCTTAATTAATCACTCTGGATTAATTATTTTCCAATTACATTCAAGTAATTATCTTTAATTAACTTCACAATATTTCTTAGTACCAAATAGATCATTAAGTAATCTTTATTACTTTTATTTAATTAATTGATCCTTAATTACTATACTAATTTACTTCCGTTAAGTCACTTATTACCGATCAATTTACCTTAATTAATCAATCTTTAATTACATCATTAATTATATAAATTAATTATTTCCAATTATATTTTAATTTAAATTTCGAATCTAAATTAATTACTTGAATTAAGCCACAGTATTAATCACTCTCGATTAATCTCAACCTGTAATCAACTATCCATTTATTTACTTAATTAAATATCCATTTATTTATTTAATTAAATAAATCAATTCTCCTTAATTAACAATCTCAACAAATCTCTTGATTTACTACACAAATTAATTAATTAATTCCATTAAGTAATTATTTACCGAACCATCCAATGATTATTCCGAATTACTTACACTTAATTAATTAATTATCCATTAGATTACACTTCCTATTTAATAAATCACCAAACATCAAACTCTTACTAACTTTAAAATGAACTATTTTCTTACTTCAAGATTTAAGTTTAAAATCAAATGATTCGAGTCAAACCACAATTAGCTCGAGAGTCAAACAAAACCAAAGTCACAGTTCATCAACACACATACAGTCAGTCCAATCAATCCATCAATTATTTAAATTTAACCATTTAAATAAAAACAGTGTGGGATTTACTCACCTTTGCTTTTGCTGTCTGCAATTCATCCTAACCCGGCTTGTTTCCCAATTTTAGACCATGTATAAATATTATAAATTTCTATTAACATTTGGAATAATTGGATGATTTATTACCATTTAATAAATTTAATAACTCAATAATTAATTTAAACTATTTCCTTTTTAAATAAAATTATCTTTATCGACAAATAATTAACCAGGTTTATTAGATAAATTAATCACCGCTTAATAGATAAAATGTTAACTTATAACTTGATTTAAACCAATCTTCCCCTTTGGAATCTCTAGTATCAAAAATAAAGTAAATTTTAAACAAGTGAATCACCTTAACCTCTTATTTAAGATAAACTAGTTAGCCTTACTCACTGACCATCTAAATGAATTAAAGTTTTAAACTTGCTTAAATTAAAGTTAAACAGTAAGTAAAATATATATAAATCTGAACCAATCCTATATATATATTTCTAAATAACTTCAAATCTGAAAGTGTACAATATGTATATATTTAAAATCTGAAGTGTTTTTTTTTTTTTACTTAATGAAATTTAAAATAAATTTTCTACATTTCTTCTTTTTTTAAAAATTACAAGAAATCATATATGTGATTTAACGAATAATTATCGGGGAATCAGCAGTAAAAACTCACCTCGTCAACGATCCTTGTCGCGCCTCTACCCTTCAGCAAGCGTCGCCTCTTCGATTTGCTTGAACCGCTGCTGCCCCCAAAATATCCTTTGTCATCGCCTCGAGTTCCACGTAGAACAACCACGCGTGGCCACCACTCCATCAGCCCATACCCCAAACGAGCCACCGCCTTCAACATCGACGCTGTCTCGACAGTACTCATGAAACCCTAATTCGCTCAACTATCACCTGCCACCGCAACGTGAAACACCCCCCCATCAACGCGACTCCGAAATCGCAGCCATACCTTACGAGCCACCCAGCTTTCGAACGGAGACGTGGGCCTCACAGGTGACCCACGCAACCATTTGCGAATCTCTCATGCCCTCCCCCTTCTCTTCTTTTATAAAGTTTAGCTTTGATTTCGATTTAATTTGAATCGGCTAGGGCTTTCGAATAATAGTAAGAGGATGTGGGTAGAATACGAAATAGGGTGGGTTGATCTGCTTCGAAACCGATTCCCTTTGTAAATTTTTTTTTTAAACGAAGGCTTCAGCCATTTATTTTTTTGAGTTTCCTCTCCTCCGAGAATAAAGAGGAACGGAACAAAATATAGGATGGTGAGAGGCTTCTTGAACACGACGTTGCATATGAAAATATCCTGCCGAATTACTTTAAATTAATTTATATTATAAAACTTCCAAACATCACGTTAAGTAAAACGCGAAATCCCAAACCCCAAATCAGACACGTCGGCGGGCGTTTACATGGTTTTACCCGCATTACAAACACAATGGAATGTGTTCCAGAGGCCAATTTGATCATATGCGCGAGTTACCGAAGAAAACGATCAAATTTAAATTAATTTGATTGAAATAGTTCTAAGCGTTCAGAGCTGCCAGGGTCAAACGACAACTCCGATTGCTACAAAAATTGAAATTCGATAATAATTAACTATTACGGATCCAATGGAACTAGTTTCGTCAAATTCCGAGACTGAGCCTCGGAAGGCTATTTTTAAAATTCAATTTAAACGATATATTTTTAAAATTGAACAAATTACATTTAAATTGAATCTCAACCATATTATCTTTCGTATTATCATTATAAATTTTATAAGCCTTCAAATTATTTTAACATGCTTAGAAATTTCAGATTCAACAATTTACCCTGTTTCAACTATATAATTCAATAATTTAATTATTAAGTAAATATTTATGTTTGAAATTCAAGTTTAAAATTAACCTTTAAATGTTTTTAGAATCAACTAATTATTCCAATTTAAATTGTTAGAAATTCCGGGTCGTCACAGAAGGCTTTGAAAACAATTTTGAAAAATCAACAGGGTTTAAATTACAAAATTCTCAGCTTTTAAGTTTCTTCTATTTATAAGCTATATTTAAATATACTCAAACAAATTCCATTACCTAGTTACAAAACATTTCATTAATTTACAGCTTTGTTATTTTATAAATTTTATATTTAATTAGATTTCAATTCAATCTAAATATCAAATGCTTCATAATATAAAATTCATTAAGTATTCATTTTATTTTTAATTTAACCAATAATTGATGATAATTAAATATTATCATCTTCTAACAACTAACATGCATTAATAATTATATAGGCTTATGAAAGTTATAATTTTGTATATAAAATATAATTTAGGTAAAATTATTTCATTTACCCGATTTTTAAAAATAAAATTACGTCGACTTGCCTCGTTTGAAGTGTTTAGAAACCCCTATCGATAACATGGTATCCCACGCATCAACCAGAGTTCATAAACAACTCAACGGATAAGTAAACACAATATAGAACATTTTCTAACACTAACAAGTATGCTCTATCATATATATGCACTTAAACAGACTCATTCTAGGGTATTATTATCCTATCTCTAATGAGTCAAACCCCACAAAACTAAGGTTATCGCTAAACCTAAGCTCTGATAGAAACTGCGACGACCTACATTTCGGAAGGTTTAAATTGACAATAATCCACACAGGTCCAACTTAAAGAATTCGAAACATAGATAATCCATGAGGTTAACTAAGAAAAATAAGGAAAAAAGAAGAAAACAAACAAGAATCTCACAACGGAACGATAAAATATAATAATCAAATAAACAGTTAATGAAGTTGTTTACCCTACATTTAATTATAATCTATACAACATTTATCAGAGTTATATATATACATTAGGGATAAATAAAAATAATGCAGCAGAGAACGTGATGCAGGAATATTAATAGTACTAATATACCAAATCTTCGTCTTCGTCCTTCGGAAAAACGAACTTCAATGTGCTAAAAAGCTCAGGGCAAATCCAAGAAAAATGAAAAGACAAAATATTTGAGTCAGTACTAAAATATTCTTATATAAGTTAAATCGATATCGCAAATAATCTGAGTGCCTTGGCCTCGGAGATGTTTATGGGATTTTATATCTCCTATCTAGTGTGTAATGTGTGTGCAATAATTTAGAGATGTTATAGGGTTTTCCATCTCCTAAGGATCCCTTAAACTATTCATATATAATAGTATATGCTATAAAATGTAATGTCTATCAGTAAAATAAATATCAAAATTGCATTAAGGATTTACATTGATCCACCTTAACACATTTTATAGCATGTAGTCTATGCAGGTTCTGTAACACATCCAGTAATGTCGGTAGCTAGTGAGTCCCCAATAGGTAAAATACTAAACCAAAGTCGTAATGGGCTCGTATAAGGATAAATATGACAACGCACGTGAGGCAATGCCCAAGGTAGGATTCTACCAGTTTACCATTTCTGGCTGGTCATAACCCAACCGGGTCGACCGTGACAATCAATCCAAACAAAAAGGTGCACCCATTGAGTCAAAATCCCAATAGTAATATGAGGGATCAACGTCGCTAGAGGTAGCTTACCTGATTGGCCAAACATAGGCTCCTAATTTAGTCATTTTAATTACGACCGAAGTGCCAAGGCTATTCATTATCGTTCTCTTACTTCATTCCAGTAATCGTCTGCCAATTCAACCAATACATTCTGGATATCAGCCACCGCGTACACAGTTTTCAAAGGGGTTTCAATATTGATAGAGAGTATGCCAATAAGAGGCCCCGGTCTTTTTAATAAAAAACGTGGTTTTACACACCGGTTGGTACTTTTACAATTCGAGAACAATTTGTCCTTGATATCAAAATATCATATTCGCTTCAAAATCAATTTTACTTCAAAATTACCATATTCGCTTCAAAAATCATATTTTTACTTCAAAATGTCAATTCGGTTCGATATATCGATTTCACTTCAAAATTTGATTCGAATTACAATTTAGGTTACAACTTAAAATAAACCATTTCGTAATTAAATCTAAGATTTAACAATAAACATTCCACCCTTTTGACCAGTTTTAAATTTGAAAAATAGTTTTAAAATAGTTAAATAGTTTAATAGAAAATAGTTTGAGTATTGAAAATAGTTTTTATAATAAAATAGTTTGGAAAATCAAAATAATTAGAATATATAAGAAGATAAATTTTAAACCATTTATATCAAAATAATTTATTTGAAAATAGTTTCATAGTCAAACTGATTCAATTCCAAATTTTCCAATACGAATCAATTTCAGTTTCCATTTCGATTTAATCGATTCAATTCCAATTCCAAGTCGAATTTTACTTCGGTTCCAATTTTAATTCAAACAAATTCAATTTCGATTTCAAATTAATTCAGTTTCGCTTTTAATTCCAATTGATTTTGATTTCAATTCCAACTTAAATAAATTTCAATCCAATCCTGATTTAATTTCAATTTCCATTCCAAATTAATTTCAATTTCAATTCCAAATTAATTTTATTCCATAATTTCAATTTCAATTTCAATTTCAAATTTCAAATATCCAATTCAATGATTAAATTTCATCTCAATTCTCAAATTTAAACCAACTCGTTTACATCAATTTCGAGTTCGGTTTTTTATGTCGATTCAAATCACTTAAATCAAATTAACATTCAATATTCACTTTAAAATCCAATGTTCAATTATAATTCAGATCCAAGCTCAATTTTAGGGTAGTCAATAGGGACTTGCGGAGTCGGTCGGCGATGTAGTTGATAGTCGGGAATGGATGTGCATGTGCATGGTGTTTTCATGTGCACCAGGTATTCGAAGAACAGACGAAGGAAGGCGCCGGGAAGAAGGAGGAAGAAAAGAGATAGATTTGGTCCAGAGAAAAAAGGTAGGGTGGAAAGTGGGCCGGAAGATTTAGGCCAGAGGAACTAGAAATAAATATTGTATGAGCTAGGTAAAAGAAGTAAGATAATAGGAGAAAGAGAAAAATTAAATTTATAATAGGACAAATTCGTAATTCCTGGTTTGAATTTAAACGAATGTTGTCTTATAATTTTAAAAAGTGAAAACTCAATGGAAATGAATCTTTAATCGGTTAAAGGACTTAAGTTAATATACGTGTAAATACTGGTTAAGTCCCAGATTTCAATTAGAATAAAAATAAAATAGTTGTAATTAGTTTAATGATAATCAAACATGATTTGAAAAATATTTAATTAATATTAACTGATTTAAACTTAGAGATAACGGATAATATTTTATAATATTGTTATTTAGTAAATTGTTTTATTTGTAATTAACCTATTTCTAAATATAAATGAATACGGAATCAAAGTAATTAATATTAAACGAGTCGTTTGGATAATGGACATAGATCGTTAATTGAGTTAACGATCTATACTCTTGCTAAATTCTGTGAGGTATTTGTTTTAAATTAATATAATTAAAACAATGATATGTTTTATTTGCAATAAATCTGTACTAAATACCCTATATCAGATATTGTTCTCATAAACGATAAATGGTTAATTTAATCAACTAACTTCCTTAAATTTACCCTTGGGATTCGAAGAGATCGGAATCAGACATCAGCGATTCCGGAACCACTTCGATTCAATAATCACTAAACCTTTACGGGTTTGATCATGGAATTAAATAGGCCTGTTTGGAAAAAAATGGGTGAACGGGTTATTATTAAATAAGAAGCTGTATCCAGGCGAAATCAAAATATTGATGAATTTTCTGTAAAGAAATAGGATTTAATCTAGTAAAAACTCGTCTGATATACGAGTTACCTCGGTGTTCAAGAAGCTTTACAACCTTAGTATTTCAAGTTATGGGTTTACTCACGCTGGTTTCCAGCCTGATTCGGATGTTACTTTATTGTAATGCTCTTGTCAGGCCGAGTATTACAGATTTTCAGGTTAGGACGTTCTAGAGCTCAAGGGGCAAGCAGGATGGCAGGAACATATGGAGTATATATTCCGCTGTGTATTAGAATCTGTATTATTTGTATTCAGGGACATGTTATTATGACTATCCAGATTATTTATTGATGAATTATACTATGATATTGTATGCAAATTGACAATTACAACTTTTCTTAGTATAAATGTTGTTATTCGATATTATATTTTGACCGCTGCGAATGTGAGAGTCTGTGCCGTTGTTTTCTGTTTCTTCTTCTACCTCTTTTTCTTCTTTGCCCTAACAATCTGAAATTTCCGGTGTTCGATTGCTTGGCACTTCTACAGTAAATGTATTAGTGTCGAATTTTCAAGCTCGAAAATTTCGGGTCGTTACATCTCATCAATGTAGCTTCATCATCGATATTGTCTCCTATCATTGCTGCTCATCTCCAATATCGTCTCTTATTAATGCCACTTATCATCAATGCTGCATATTATCAAAGCCGTATGTTATCAATGCCGCTTGTTATCAATGCCATTTGCTGTCGATGCTGCATATTATTAATGTCGTATGTTATCAATGCCAATCATTGCCAATTTCGCCACTTATCAACATCACCACTAATCAAGTCACCACATATTGATGTCATGCCATAGTAATGCCACACTTCATCAACATTTAAAGGAGGCCACATATCTTCAATACAATGTTGATATTGAATATCATCAATGAAGGTTATTAAGGAGAGATTGATGTCGATCATCGAAGTTTACCATTATGCAAGTGGATGCTAAAGTATAACACTACCAATATGGCTAATCCTGGAGGTCAAGCATACCGCATGGACATGTGGTAGCCATGCCACATTTCTCAACCCTTATAGATATAGGCCTAGGGGCATGAAGAATGGGTGAATCATTCTTTTCTCAACTTCTTACATTTAAAACTTTGTAACTCTAGAATGATTTAAGGATTTTAGTGTTGATTGTACTTTTGCACATAGGACCTTGTACATTTAATAATTTCATAACATATGAATGTGAAAAATTGAATTATGACTCATTTTCGAGTTTTGAAGCACTTGTGATTTTAAATCATAACTTACTTCGAATTCCAAAAGCAGTTATAATCTTGATTTTTACTTACATAAGGTTGCTCTACATAGATTGACATAGCTTTGATATGATCATGCTTGTGACCTCATCATAGACTTGAACAAGCCAAGCCTAATTTCTTAAACCCTTTCTTAACAAAGTGTCACTTTTCTCACACTCATTGAGGTTTACAAGGGACATCCAATCCTTTTTACAACCCGATTCCTCTTTTCTTACACCTTTTGGGGTCGATAATGAAATTCGTTGACACATACGATATGGTATGAGATATATTTCTATTTTATCACTGGGTTGATTTTATGGATGGGATTAGACCGCTATATATATCTGTGTATGTGTGTGTGTGTGTTGAGAAACAATGTAAATAAAAAATCTCATAAGGACACTTAATTAGCGATAAAATTTAAGTAAGACTGAAGTTTATAAAATATATTAGGAAATTAGGTTAGCAACCAGAACTTGAATATGCTTCAATCCCAAAACTTCAAGATTTTGGAGAAAATAGATTTAGCGAGCGAAGGACAAATGAAAGTTTGTTCGCAAACTCACGAGTCACTATCTCTATGCCTTAAAAGATATGCTTTTGGGTTGTTTGTTGTTTTTGAATAAAAAAATATGTTCCTCAAATCTAAGATTAACTGCATAATACTGGGATCAATCATCTGTATTAACACAAAGAACCGAGTCCCGATTATGTTAAAATGTGGCCTGATTTGTTTTAAGGATAAAGCAACAAATGTTTTGAAAAGTTATGTTCAAATGCTTTGGAGAAGTGGGTTCAAATATTTTGAAACTACTTTTGAAAATAAAAATAAAAAAATAAAGTAAAATATGGTGTTTAATTTTTTTAAGAATTTGATTTGTTTTCTTCAAACTATTTTGCAAGTTTGATTGGAAAAGTAAAAAAATGATAGAAAATGATAAATTTTCGTTTTTCTAGGGCCACATGCTTAATGTAGAGTGGGTCAACGTGTTAGTGAAAATAAATTTTACTATCCAACAAGGGTGACAATATACTAAGCATAGATAATAATAAAGGAAATAGTTGCTTTAGCTTTGGAATTTCTATTCCCATACCTTGTTGATAGTAAACAAAAAATTGTGCAAGGATAATTATGCATTAGCATAAAAAAGAACTTCCTTATGTAAATTGTACTTGGAAAAGTTAGAAAAAATTTAGGCGTAGAAGAGTAGGTTCTAACGTACGACGGAAAAGGTATCCAAAAGATAGGTGGAATTGTAAAATTTTCCATCTAATTTTTTTGACATAAAAGTATAGATTCAAAACCAGGTTTCAAAGTTTATGAATTTTAAAATTTTATGTTACGTTTTGGATGGCAGGGATTTGATGCAATATTGGTTGAACCATACTTCTACTCCCAAGGGTGTGGAAATTATTATGTAAAAGAAGATTTCTGAAAACTTGCGTACATATATAACTGTAAGTATATCTAGGTTGTTTGCAACAAATCTTCAAAATTATTTTAAAAGAATACAGTCATATAGTGGACGGCGATTTAGAGTTATTCTGCACATATGTTTTATATATCATTATACACTATGCACTTGTACATGTTTGACTACAAAATTGGTTGTGCATTATGTTAAATGATTCAATCCTTGAGGAATTTTGGGGACGAAATTCTTTCGAGGGAGGGTAGGGGGGAATGTAAATCTCCATAAAATTAACGATAATTAATAAATAATTAATAAGGCTCTAAAAATATAGTTTGAGCAAATGATGGAATTTGACCATGAAAATTACACAGTTGTGTTAATAACAATATTTTGAGCAACTTTCGAATTTAGAGTTTTACGATGGGAGCTCAAATGAAAAAGTTATTAACGTTTGAAGTTTTCGAAAGGAAAATATTAAAAAATGAAATAAGGAAATAAATTATAAGTAAATGCGGACCCTACAGGTCAACGCCCTTCTTGCGCCAGTCAATCACAAGCAGTCGACCGCCTATAGGGTAGGGGTTGACCGATCGTATGGCGGTGGCTAGGGTTTGAACCTTTGCCAATAGCTTGGATTTTATTATTTTAATCTAACGGTCATGATTGATTCGAGTGCTACAAATACAGACTTAACTCCTCACATCTCTTTTCATGTTTTCTAATCTAAGCACCGAAGCTCTTCCATTTTCCATTCTTCGCTATTTTTTAAAATTATAAAATATCATATATAACAAATTTGGAGAAGGGAAGAAAATAAAAGAGAAAAAGAGAAGAAGCGAATCAACTTTGCAAAAGAAAAAGGTAACAATTACATGCATACATACATGCATGCATAAATACATACATATATGCGTGCATGCATACATACATACATACATACATACATACATACATACATACATACATACATACATACATACATACATATCACCCCAAATCTCTTATCGAATTTGTAATTATAATAGTGTGTAACACCTTGTTATATATATGTTTTGGATTAGAAAGGAAAAGGAGTCAAGTAAAGGAATGGATTCAGATTTGAAGATTTGAAAAGCTTAAAAGCTGAGTGATAAATTATATAATTTATTTATAACATTGAAATTTATATCGTTGGATTTTATTTTATTATCACGCCTAAATAAGATCTGATGAATTGTAAGCTAAAATCAAATGTATAGGAATATCATCTACATATTCAATAAAAGAGGTAACTGGAATAGGAATAATATATACAACCTAATCTGGAAATTTGAATACAGTCATAAATATTTATATTTGTTGAATTTTTTTAATTCGAAAATTATAATTGGGTTGTAAATTAGGTTGCCTAAGCTGACTTAGAATGTGAATTTTTATATTTTAATTTATTTGGACTAGAGTGTACTTTAATTATATTTATTTTCGTGTAATTTTCGCAAATTATCCAATTTCTAAAATAGTACGTCGTTTGGAATAACGAGAAATATACCAAAAAGGAAAGAGATATGTAAAGCATGGATATTCTTTTTATAGTTTGCACTGCCTATTTCAAAAAAAGAAAAGAGATAATTCCTTGTAATTTCAAGTGGAGCAAAAGTCTCATTTTTGATTAACTTATGGAAAATTATAACGGTAATCCTTTTGGAAAAAATAACTCAGACAAATTAGAATTGGAAATAAAGGTTCTAGTTTAGGAATAATAAGAATATATATAACACATGTAAAACCACGCATATCAATTAAAAATGAAAACATGTATATATCCTAATTTACGACAATATCCGTATTAGTTATTATAACATATTAAATTATAGGACTAAAAAGGAAGGAATAGGATTCCAAAATTTATGGATATTAACTACAAATTTAATGGACAATAAATTTGTAGATAATAGAGAGTTAAAGGAGTTAAATAGGGATTGATTAGAGAATTTAATATGGCATTGATAGGAAAATTGAATAGGCAGAATAAGTGGATTTTGAAATGGGTAAATAATTATTATTGGCAATTATCTAATTTTGACATTAATGACTAATAATTACCGACAATGGACATTTATTAGACAAAGAAGGAAACAAGGAAACCAAAGCCTAAGTATATAAAATAGAAATAAATACGTAACGAACGAGTAAGTATTAATATTATTAAATATACGTTGAAGGTAATATAATTTTCATAGTAGGAAATTATATAGCTTCAATTATATGTTTCGAACGAGTGTGAATTAGTAAGCCTAGCCAACACTTAGGCTTTGGGTAATAAGTATGGTTTAGTGGGTTGGGATGCAAGGTCAGTACAGTTACACAACAGAAGTTTGCCACTCACCTAGAGGCTACTAGCTGTTGTGTATATTTATTACTGATATGAGACATCTCCAACCCGCAGGATCCATGGGGAAGGTATATGCATGCGAATAGGTGGGGTAATATATAACTAGTGTTCGCCTCATATTTGAAGTATTAAATGGCCCGGTACTTTTAAGGGAACGGTATCTGCTTCATTTTATATAAGAAGTATTAAGTAACTTAAAGGGGAATTTTACTTGACTTACTTAGGTTAGTCCTAATGGGATGTCAGTTGCGGAAGGTTGGCATGCTATGTCATTATTTGGTTCGGTACGTAATAGTAAGTTTGGCATTCAGGCTATGACCACCAACGCTCATGAGCGAGCAATAGCAAAGACTTTGGTTATGCCCTAACAGATTTTTCTTCCTACTAGTGTGAATCCACATGGGAGACGCACAAACCTCGAAGTAGAAGGTTAGATGAAAATTAATTTATTAAAGGTGGGCTAGTTAACCCATAGATGAGTCTATGAGATGCGTTAGTAGTACGACAATTAAAGTATATATTACAAGGCCGTATATAGGGGTCATCGGTCTCTATAGCTAGAACTGACTGACGAACATTTATGTTGCAGAGAGCCTACTTCAGGAACTTAAGGTTGTAAATGGTCATTGGGTCTGCCTCTTCCCTATTCAAGAAGTATTAAGTGGCTATGGTTTTTGGGTAGTGAAATGGTTAGATATATATGCAATAGGCGTGTACTTATATAGTTATACCATAGGAAGGTTAGGTTAGACATATAGTACATGCACATAAGATTAGCAGATTATCCTTTAATGATAGACATAACAATTAAATGGAAATCAATTGGCATAAATTAATGGTATAAGTAAAGTATGTAATTTTCCAATCACCAGAATGTTGTTTCGACCCCCTTCTCATAATAACCCACATGACAGATTTAGAAGGACCAGATACTGGAGCAAGATGAGAACTATTGATGGTGAAGTCTTCTTATTCATGCTTGATGCAGACAAGGCAATTAAATATCCAAGGAATGATATTCCAAGGTAGTAGCTTTAGCTAATACATATGTTATATTTTAATTTTCAATCCCTCTGTGAGTTTTTATTAATCACACTTTGATATACTTATGTTATTATATGTTATCAAAACCAATGATCAATGCCCCAATATTGGGTTTCAATTTAGATGAAATTCGGGTTCATTAATGTGCGGGTTGTTACAGGTATATTTATAAATTATGCATATACGTTAACATAATTTCGTAAGGTTGGAGAGCAGAAATATGACTAAGTTATAGGGATGCAAGGTAAGTTAAAAGTACACAGAAGTCGGCATAGCTAATCTGGCTACCAACACCTACGTATGTCCAGACTAATATGAGACGTTGATGGTTTGGGTTACAAGTCATAGAATGGATATCTAAGGATGTGCCTGCTTTGGGATTGAGGTATTAAATGGCTTTATTAAAGTCCACCTACTTTCCATTCAAGAAGTCTTAAATGGTCAAGATTGCCTTTTAGGCGGAGTAGTTAAAATCTCTAGAGGGGATCCAATTCGGGGTTGAGGTATTAAATGGCTATTGGATGGTCCACCTCTTCCTAGGATCTAGGTATTAAAAATTTAGAGTTAGCATATTTCCTATTTAAAAGGGCTTAAGTGACACAGGTACTTTCTCTTATGTCATTAGGATATGATTGATGGAGATGAGTTATTAGACCCAATATATATTCCATAGTTGCGTTGCACCTGCATTATAGTTGTGAAGTTAGACTGGAAAGGATCGTTGACCTACAGTTGGAGATACGTTATACAGCTAGAAGAGCGATTGGCTTACATTTAGAGGTATACTCAAAAAATTATAGTTAGAAAATTGCGTAAGACATAATGCTCATCTGAATGATAATGCCCAAATACAATTATGCTAAGAATCGATATTTTCATTCACCATATATTATTGTTTCGATTCCCTCCTTATTACAACCCACATATTAGAGGAAACGATGTTGATGATGAAGTGTGAAGGAGGTGGTGAAGATTTGTGGCAGTAGAAATATTTATTTATGCTTATAGTTTATTTTGATATACCTGAATTTTAGACTTGATGTTCTGTTAGGAGACATTGTGTTATTATGTATATTTGGAATATTGTGTTTCTAAGATTTAAAAATGGGTACTTATTTCATTATTATATATATTATCCCTTTAGCTGTGAATATTGAAAGCATAGATAGATAGCTTTGTATATTGATTTGATAAATATTACCAACCAACTACCAGCTTTGGAATGGATCTAAGGTTCGATGGGCTTTTATTAGGTCGAAAATTAGGCCCATTCGGGAAAGGAATGTTACATTTCATATCAGATCTTAAGTTACCCGATTAGCGGTAATATTTACATGTAATAGTACATATTTGTTATTTTTGAAAATATTTTTTGAAACCCTACTATATATATAAGTAGACATGTATGGACACACGCGAACACCCTAGGCAAACTTTTAATTTAGAAAGTAACACCATCGTCGGAAGTCGGGATTAATTTGAAACTTTGAACCTATGGATATTTGAAATGGCTGAGAATAACACATCCGGAGTTGGAAACTACCCTACCTAAGAGATACCCACAATTTGGATAAGCTATTATGGTTTCAACAACATCTAAGGCTCATGGTAGAAAGTTCTCGTTCCTCAATAAGCTACACCAGTAGCGCCAGTTGCTCCACCCACTGAACCAGCACTTGCCCACCATACTATATATGCTGGAAGCTAGGATGGAAAGACTAGGTTAAGAGGAGGATAGTTATGTGGCACCTAAGAAAGAGGCACTGAATTAGTATGCCATAATCATTGATGAGAATAAAGAGGAAAGAATTATTTTGGCTAAATTTATAGCATGCGTTGAGTCAAGATTCATATCCAAGCTAAAGTAAGTCTACAATTGGAAGGGTTTATCCAACCGAGGCATGGAGACTCTATGGTGAAGGAGTACATCAATAAATTCATGGAATTAGCTAATTTTGGAATGAGCTTGATTGATATCCCAACGAAAAAGGTGATGAAGTTTGTAAAAGGTCTAAATTCTCCACTTAGGAAGCTACTTTTAACTCAAGTTCCTGCATGCACCGCTTATGAGACATTAGTTGATTGGACCTACTTTAGACAGTTGTTATAGAAGAAAAGGAAAGTAGGACAGTCGCATAATCAGGGTTGAGCGAAGAAAGAAGGATTCTGAGCAGATAAGAAAGCCAAAAGGAAGGTCAAGAAAGGATGTGTGATATGTCATAGATGTTAGATGAAGGGGCATGACGTTAAAGACTGTAAAGTGAGTCTGTTGAGAGAAGAATTCAAGGGAAGGTGCTATAACTGCTATAAAGAAGGGCACTGCAAGATACGATGCCGAAACTAGCAAAGAAGGGACAAGGTGGGCAAGCTTACGCGATTGAGGCTGTACTTGTCTCAAGAAGACCTCCTCGTAGGGACAAAGAAAAAGCTACGATGGAAGTGCAACTATTATATCCAGTAATACCATTTGTTCCTTATTAGATTCAGGGGCATCACATTCATTCATAGCTAAAAATGTAGTTAACTCTTTAGGATTAAAGATCTAATTTGTCACTAACCATATATTCTTGTGAAATCCTATTGGGAGGTCGACATATTTTTCTCAAATTTGCAAAGACCTTACGGTGGATGTATGTAATGTTGGTTTTATATGTAACACATATATTTTGGGTTTGAGGGATATGGACTTATCTTAGGGTTGGATTGGTTGTCTTACCATAAGGACGTCTTGGATTGTGATAGGAGGATTGTATGATTGTGGAGTTGTAGAGGGCAAGATATAAATGTTCGTTGTATGTCCTAAAGCTCAGTCAATTTAAGCTATTTTGTATTTTCTTAGCCTATTGTAGGATGAGCTTTGATCTATACCCGTACTTTGAAACTTTTTGGATGTTTTCTGAAGAAGTCTCTGATCTCCCACCCTGAAGAGAGATCGAGTTTAGGATTGACTTGGAGAATGATGCTAGACCCGTCATGCTGCCATTGAGGCATATGACCGTAAAGAAGAGTGAGAGTTAGATAAGCAGATTTTCGAAACTATTACCGAAGTGGTTTATTCATCGTAGCATGTTAGAGAGGGGAGTGTTGGTTGTCATCGCCACTAAGGCAGACGACTCATTAAGGCTGTGTGTCGATTACTGAGCACTCAACAAGCTAACTAAGAAAAACATGTATCCTTTACCTAGGATAAATTTCTTGTTTGACCAACTTGTTGGAGCCAATGTCTTTTCCAAACTAGACTTGGCCACCGGATTTCATCAATTAAGAGTAGCTGAAGATAGCAAGGAGAAGAATGCTTTTCGCGCTTTAAAAAAATTGTATGAATTGTAAATTAATGCCTTTTGGACTAACAAATGCCTTGCATATTTTGTAGATTTGATGAGTAGAGTCTTTAAGAGGCAACTGAATAAATTCATCGTAGTGTTTGTAGATGATATTTTAGTATTCTCCAAAAGTAAAGATGGGCATGAAGATCACTTAAGGGAGAGAACTTGAGGGAACATCTGCTAAAAGATAAGTTCTCGAAGCGATATTTTTGGAGGAAGGATGTAAGATTTCCTGGTCATATGTTTCTGAGAAAGGGTCAGCTATTGACCCTACAAAGGTAGCAGCTATTTAAGACCAGAAGATTATGAGGAACGGTGTCGAAGTTAAAAGTTTACTTAGTTTGGTCGGGTATTATAGGAAATTCATCAAGGACTTCTCAAAGATAGCAATTCAAATGACCCGACTAACCAAGAAAAACTTGGTTTTTGCATGGGATGAGAAATATATAAAAGCCTTTGAGAAGTTGAAGGAGCCATTGACAAGTGTGCTAGTACTTACTATTCCAGATGGGTCAAAAAATTTCACCTTTAATACCAATGAATGTGGTTCGGGGATAGAGTCTTAGCACTGCTTACCACTCGCAAACCGATAGATAGAAAGAAATGGAGAATACCATTTTAGAGGATTGACTGAGATCTTGCATGTAATAACCCAATTTTGAAGGGTAATAAATAATAAATATATAACCGATTAAAAATGGATTTTTGGAATTTAAAATGAAAATTTTGAATTTTTTAGAATATCAAAATTTTATAACAAGGTAATTAGTGATGAAATTATATAATTTTGAGAATAAATGTTTGGTTTAGAATTCTGAAGTAAAGTAATTTGAAAAGTAGTTCAAATTGAACTTAAAATGAGAATATTATACATTTAAATTTAATAAGTTAAAATATGAAAAATAAATTTTAGAAAATATTATAATATTGGTATAATAGTTAAGTATTGTAAATATAATTGTTATTGGGAATTTTGTTGTGATGTAAGTTAAATAGAAAATAATTTATAAAAGATATGGAATAATACACACACATACATATTTTCTTAATCTATGCCCAAGCCTAAGAATCCAATACCCAAATCCATAACCCTATACCAAGATACTTCTAAAATCCAAAGGTTTCTCATCATGGATAATTTGTTTTCGTTTACAAATATAAGTTACACTCAAAACTAAATCAACCTAATGCTGCTTCTTCTCCAATCCACTTCTTCTAAATTATATAATAAATCAAATAAATTATCATAAATTCCCAATTCAACTATGAGCATCTCGACGTTGATATACACTTGCGCATAGAAGGAATTATAGGTTTTGTTGCTGTGTGGGGTATGGATGTGGGCTTGCCTTCAGAGAGAAGAGGAAGAAGTGGATAACAGGAGCAAGTGGGTATACGCACTTACCAATCTATGTCTATATCGATTTTTTCTTCGCAATTATATGTAGTGCTAATCTAGGAGTTAAACGGAGGAGAATCCAGAGGCTGAAGCCAACCAAAATCAATTAAAGATGCATGGCCTGGAGTGTATTTGCTCTAGGTATGGCCACCCAATGGACTGGTCAGGGATGGCTGGTGTACCGGTGTAGCCATGTATATTTGCAGCATAGTGTGTGCGTGCATGCGTGCAAACCTCTGTGTGCACAATCTTTTGCATGTGCGTGCGCGCACATAACCCTATATGTGCAAGCCTTATTTGGCTACAATCAACACATGCACACACATATATATATTTACACATATTAAAATTTAAAATAAACTACAATAAATATATTTAATCTCTAATACACACACACTTAGATATTATATATGAATGTTAATATAATTTAAAGTTTAATAAGAAAACAAAGTGAATTTAATAGTATTTAAATGGAAAAATATGAGATGTTTCTTAATTGATATTTTATTGTCATCAAAGTATATTTTTTTGATATTTTAATATATATAATTCATGTACGGAAAATGTATTTAATTTATTATGAATATAAATTGATTTAGATGTTTTATAATTATTTGAAAATATTATTTAGTTATAGAAAATTTTGAAATAACTCTTATGCATAATATTTAATTTTACAAACTATTTTTGGACTATCAAAAAGAAAGGTATTTTCTACTATTACTCATGAATATTATGTTATGATTTAAATTCATAAAAAGTTGAGGAATTAGTAATTTATTTGAACGAAAGTTTCATATTTATTTTTAGTTGGTTATTCAGTTCAATTTTAGAATATATTTATAATCCATTTCTAAAGTTCAAAATTTTGTTATATTAATGTTATATGTTGCGATCAGTTTTTTGTTATTGATTTGTTTGCTCTATACATGTGTATGCGTATTTATGATTAATCTATTTTATCTTACTTTTTTGATTTCTACTTCCTTTTATATTGAATTGATTTATATGAATTGTTCATCATTGATATAGATTTTTCTAGTGACTTGATATGATACGTAGATGACATCCTTCTAAATGATTTTGTGATGTTTTTTATTCTATATGATGAGGAATCTGAATAAAATGGAGTTATAATACCGTCAGGTATGGGGGTTTTGGTAATATTTCTATGAATATTCTTTGGACTCATTGTATAAAATATTAAAGGAGCGAGTGTGATGTCTGAGCATTGAATAAACAGACTAGCAACATGCAGTGGTATGGGATGCCATATTGTTATTTATTCGGTTATCTTTTTCTCATGAATGACACTCATATAAGGATTTTTTATGTGTTATGGGACTTGCTACGGCGAGTCATGTATTTAACCGTATGTTGATGGCTACATTGAGCCATGTGTCGGCAATATACAGAGCAAAATGTTGGTAAATGTATTATGTTGTATGGCAGCATATGTAAAGAGCCAAGTGTCGATATGTGGATATAGTATTATGCCGACAATGTATAGGGTCGTGTTTCAGCAATGTATCGCCCATTTGTATCACCTCCGCCAGCAATCTGTTGTCAATTTGGAGGCACTTATAGGTTCGTGACTGAGTCCTTGTGTAGTCGAGTACATTGATGGATATGAGTCATGATGGCTATCAATGTAACTAAGATTATAGTATCCATGTCAGACGAACATGTGTGATTCTCCTGGAGTATATGTGTGTTGTCAGTCCCCATCTTGTTCTAGTGTGTGATATAGACATATACTTATTCTTCTACTTGAGATGATGAATTGTGATTATACCAGGGACCTTCTCCTGAGTATGATCCATCCTCGTATCCTTCTCAGGCATGTGTCATTGAATATCCTTCTCATCAGCATGTGTCACTAATTGCTATTCATTAGCATGTGTTATCAAATATCTTTCTAGACGTGTGTCGTCGATTATACTTTCATAGGCCTATGTCGCCAATTATCGCTTCCTTTAGCATGTGTCACCATTAGTATGTTTTTTCTTATGGATGCCTATTTATATTGATATCGTGGATGTTTTATTTTTTCGAATTGAGTGGCATATTTAGGCATAGTTGCACACTATCCTAAGTATGATGGTGATATCCCCTTTATAGATGTTTTCTGGATACAGATGATTAACCCTTTTGATGTTGTTTTCATGATTTGTATTTTGATAAGCTTTTATATAGGTGATGACATCTTTTATGCATGAGTGTATTCAATGTCATGTGATATTTCGAGAGTTGTTTAACATATCATCATTATATTATATAGACATTACAATTATTATTTTATTTATTTTGTTACTGTGGTCATATTGTTATTTCACCTAGTTTATATTGAGTTCCATTTGTTTATTGCCCTTTTGATTTAGACATAGTCTGACCTGTGTATTATCTATATAGTGTTCAGATCAGTCCAAGGCATTTCGTGTTCAGGGACAGTGAGACCATCTTATGTTTAGGCATAGAGGAGACTAGGATATGGTATTATAGAAAATAATCTGAGTATTATATAATTTTACTTATGTATATTCTGTTGTTGTACATTGGACACACCATGTATATTTATGTTTTATATATTATCATTGTGATTCTTACTCTGTGTTCTCTGTTTATGTAGTGTATATTGTGTATTGTTCTATCTTGAAGGCATACGTGTTCATTGCTTTGTGTCCATACTGGGTACATATAAGTGAGTTATTTATTCGATATTTAAATATATTCATGTGTTAGCCTAAGGAAATATTCATGTGTGTACCCGATATAGCCTCATTCTCCATATAATCTGATAGTTTTACTCAGCAATACTCTTGTATAGTATGGGTATAGAGGTGGGGTGTTATAAAATAGTATCAGACCAGGTTCATTACAATACATTATATATATAGAAGACTCGAGTCAAGACCTTAGATGAGGCTTAGAGTCCATATTCCTTTAGGTGTGTTGGTTAGTTCCCTGTAATAATGGATATTATATATACATGATGATTATAGGGGTAATCATCTGGCGACGTAGTTTTTATTTTCCATACATACATATATATATTTGAAGTTTGGTATTTTGATTATGAATATATGTATAAAATGATTGGTTTTGGATAATCAAATATTGAATTGCCAAGCTTTGATTCGAGTTTGATCAGAGTGTGCACTGGGGAATTTATTTACCCATTTTTTGTCGAGTGTATTAGTTGTTGCTGCTTATATTTTGTTTGGTTATTAATAATTGTTTGTATTAATTTGTCCATTGGGTGATTTAAGATTCTGATGCTGGTGCATGCATATTCGATAAAGATTCCTAAACACCAGAATGACACATATGGACACAAGGTTTTGAGATGTTTTGCAAGTTTGAAAAGTGTTATAATATTTTTAAGGAACATATCTTTGAAATGATATTTTGAAGATAATTATATTTAGTGTTTTGAAGATAACAAAGTTATATTTTCATATATATATATATATATATATATATAGGGCAATTGCAGCCATTGAGTATTAATGAAAGGTTGAAGTTGTAGCAAGGCAGTGTTGATCACATGATCAACACTGCAGCCAGTTGGCGAAGTGGGAAACTAGAAATTCATTGCGATGCATTGTCAGTATATTTATGTGTATGTGTGTGTATTATATTTGGAATCATATGATATGTGAGGATGTGATTATTGCTTGCCATGTTATATATGATAGTTGTGACATAGGTGTATGTACTAAATATATTTACGAGTTGAAGTGTTGTAATTTGATTATTTAAAAAAAATATAAATTACATTTAATTTTATGAATATTAAACTATAAATGTAATAGTGTGAAATAAATTTTGTGTTTGAAATATTTTAAAAAATTACGAAGTTAGTGTAGGTACGGAAATATATATATATATATATATATATATATATATATATATATATTAGAGGATTATTTTAGTGAGAATTATAATTCCCACTTTTGAAAATATTGAAAATTTATAATTTAGTTAAAGTATTTATTATAAATAGAGTTTTGGAATGAAATGGTAATCGAAAAGAATTTTATTTTAAGATGTTTGAAATTAGGAAATAATTGAAAGGTTTATAATAAATCAAGAATTGGAATCTTAATGAAAGATTGGTAATACGATTTTGGGGGTTTGTAAATTATTTCGAAGTTTATTTGATGAAAAATTGATTTTCTAATAGATTTTGAATGGTGTTTTAAATGAAAATCTTGAAAAATGATAATTGATAATGAATTTATTAAAACAAAGTATTTTATAATTATGAAGTGATTATATTTATTATAGATTCTTCTTAAGGAAATTGCGAGGACGAAATTTTGTTCAAGGGAGAGTCTATAACAATCCTGTTTGTAGAGTCAACAGTATAATTGATTAAAAGTGGAAATTTTTGTATTTAAAACGAACCATTTGAGTTTTTTTAGAATACCAAAGTTTTATAACAGGGTAATCAATCATGAAAATAAATAATTCTAAGAATAAATGTTTGGTTTAGAATTGTAAAGTAAATTAATTTGAAAAGTATTTAAAATTGAGTTTAAAATGAGAATAGTAAATATTTAAATTTAAATGAGTTGAAAATATGAAAAATAAAATTTAGAAATTATTTTAATGTTGGGCAAATAATTAAGTATTGTAAATATAATTGTTATTTGGAATTTTATTATGATATAAGTTGAATAGAATATAATTATAAAAGATATGGAATAAAAAAATAATATGGACATATTTTCTTAATCTAAGCCCAAGCCCAAGAATCCAATACAAAATCCACAACACTATATCCTGATACTTCTAAAATCCAAAGGTTTCTCATTATGGATAGTTCATTTTCGTTCACAAAAATCAGTTACGCTCAAAACAAAATCAACCTAATGATGCTTCTTCTCCGGTCCTCTTCTTCTAAATTATATAATAAATCAAATAAATTATCATGAATTCCCAAATTCAACTACGAGCTTCTCAATGCTGATATACACTTATGCATGGATGGCATTGCAGTTGCAGCTGTTGTGTAGGGTTTTGGATAGATCTGTGCATTCATAGAGAAGTGGAAGAAGTGGATAGCAGGAGTAGGCAAGTAAACGCACATACCAATTTATGACTACATCAATTTATTCTTCACATTTGATATTGTAATGATCCCAGTTTTGAATTAAATTTAAATTAATAATTAATGTGAATTTTGGAATGAATTTTGGAATTAATTTGAATTTGAAATATATATGTATATGTATATATGAGTAAATTTGAATTTGACTTTAGAGTTTGAATTTGAATATTGAATTTGTATCTGAATTTAAATCTAAATAAATGACGTAGAAAAAAAATGATTTGGGTTTAAAATTATTATCTATGTAAATTGATTTATGGATAGTTAGTTTTAAAGGCATTTTCTTGTATATAATAGTATTTAAGAAGATGTATTTATAAATAAGAAGAATGTAATAAAAAAAATTATTTAAAAGCTTTTAATTAATGAGAAATACAAGTCATTTAACAAGTGTAAAAAAGTATGTAAGATAATAAAACAAATAAAAAACCTAAGAATATACAAGTATGATATTAACAAATATGTTGCTGTGAATTCATATGAAATGCAAGAATATATAAACATTCAAGTATGAAGCTTTCAAAAGTAGACAATGTTATATATTCAAGTTGAACAAATGTATATAGATATGTAGGTAGACATAAGAAAAAAATTATAAAATAAGACAAAAGAAAAGATAAAAATATATATATTCAAATATGAAACAAGTAAACATTTATATATATATATATATATATATATGAAGTATTGTAAAAGAACAAAAATATAAGCATGTAGATTTAAAATATAATAAAAGAAGATAAGCACAAGCTTGTAAAACAAGACAATTCTCATTAATGCAAGCCACCACAAAAAAATCATATCAGCCACTAAAACAATATTATCAGCCACCAAAGCAAACAAATCAGCATATTCAATAAAACAAGAAAAATATCTTTGGCCTGATATTGTACAAACAAAATAATATCACCCTGTACAAACATATAATCACCCTGTAAACTCATTTCCTATATATCAAGCTTCTTCATTTCAGTTTCGTCAAGCAAAAGCCAAGAAACTGAAGTAAACATCATCTAAAACTTAAACAAAAATTCAATTTTTAACAACCAATACAAACCAGAGATTTAAAAAGAAATTCCAACTAGCAAGATTTAAAGCCTGTTGCAAAAGAAGCCCTGTTCATTTCTTAAACACTACGAGTAAACACACTGTATTAAGCCTTTAAACTTGTGTATTTGATTCATGAATGACTTGTGCTCTACTGTATATTTTTAAGTAATAAATCCTTTGCATATATGATTATGATGTTAATTCTTGTTTGGTTCTGTTCTTCCTGTTTCTGGCTACAGGGTAAAGTAAAAGAAAAAAAATTTAACATATTTGCATACAAACAATATTAAGCTTGGGAATTCAAATATAATAGGTTTGTTTAAACTTAAATTAAGGCCTGGAAATTTGTGTTAGGCTTGATATTAAAATATTGACTCTGTAAATTTGATTTTAAAGTAAAAAGTAAATTTTGGGATAAATTCGAATATGGTTAAATATTGATTCAATTCTATAGCTTGAATCAATGTTCAAAAACAAGAATTTTAAAACAAAAATAGTGATTTTTAGTTAAGTGTGTAGAGTGCAGTTCGCAGTTGAACCCAAATCATATTTTGATCAATTTCTGTTAACTGGATAATTCTTAGATGTTAAAATTTTGTGTGTAGTAAGTTTGAACATTGAGGATTTCAGAAAAATTGTTGAATAATTTTTCTAATGAATGAATTGGTTGAACGAATCAAATTTAGGGTTTTAACTGCTAGTTTGGTTCGAGTTGAGAAATCATATCGTCGCGTCGCCGTCGAAGCGTTTCAGGCGATCGGTCATGGGGGACTAGGTGTGAAGGGTCGCGGCGGAGCTCCGGGCGAAGTCGCGAGAGTTCTGGCGAAGTAAGGTGGAGTCGCGAGGTAAATTTGTTGATTCGAGTTGGGCTTCAGGAAAAAAATTGGACTCGAATTCGCTCGATTTTGATTTAGGCAAAATTATGTATATTGGGTTGTTTGGATGGATTTGAGTGATCACCGATGATGTTTGGGTGGCTGCGGCGTTGACCGGGGTTGGCTGTGAAGTTCGTGCACGTGTACGTGCTAATGTATGTATCTGGTTAAAGGGTTGGGGAAGAAGAAGGTACATGAGCTCGAGAAAATGCATGGGCAACTTTGGGATGGACTCGAGCGTGTGAGTGGGTTACCTGATCTCGATGATTTAACCGTGACTTAAAACTTTAACTGGAAAAAAGAAGAAGAAGAAGATGCGTACAAGAGAGTGTCTCGGGGAAAATGGGTGAAGAGCTCGAAGGGTTACTCGAGTTCAATAGGGGGAAATCTCGGGTAGCATGTTGTACAGGTTTAAAACCTATTTGTTTGGAATTTAGAAATTTAAATCTTAATTTATAAAACAAAGTTAAAATAAATTTTTAAATCAAAGTTTAATTAGAACTCAAGTTAGTTTGAACTTAGTTTGGAAATAAAAAAAGTTTTTAAATTTAATTGTTTAATAACTTAAAAAGTTTTAAGCAATTAAGTGGATTTAAAAGATTTGAATTTAAAATGGATTTTGAAATTGTAAATGAAGAATTTAAACAAAGTTAAATTAAATTTGAAACCTGGATCTTAAATCTAAATTCGAATCCTGGATCTTGAAATGAAATTAAGTTTTATATAATTTAAATGTTTAAATTTAGTTTTTAACTTTATGTAAGATAAATTGGTATTCCGTTTATATTTTGACATTAAAATGAAATTTAAGCAGTAATTTTGAAAGAAATGTTTTCTAACGTATTTGTGAGCGCTAAATAAAATCATTTATAAGAATGCGTTTATTTTAAAATTGATTCGTGATTAAGGATTAACTATTTAAGAAATTAATTACGAATTAATAATTGATCAATTAAGTAATTAGGGATAATTACTTATTATGATTAATTAAGAATAATTAATTAAATGGTAATTAATTAAGGGTTGATTAATTTATTAATGAAATCATTAAAGGAAATTAATTAAAGGATAATTAAGTAATTAAAAGTAAATTGTTAAATAATTTAAAGATTTATTAATTTAATTAATAAATGATTAAAGGACAATTAATGAAATGATTTGAAATTAACTAAAGTTAATTAACCATGATTGATGACCCATCTGTTTTAAATTAATCAGATAATTAACTGAATTTACTTATGGATGTTAGAATTGTATTGATTTTCGGATTGTTGGATATTTCTGATATGTTGTGCTTTGTGCTATGAATTGTTTTGTGTGATCTGTGATGAATGTAATTTATTTATCTGTGATAAATTTATATTATTTATCTATGTATCTGTGGATGAACGATAAGCGTTATAGATTATACCGCTTATCAATATCGATGTGCTTAAATATGTGACGTGATGATTTATGATGTTGCACTATTGTGTAAAACCCCTGGACTACACTTACACACACACAAATATGGATTGCACGAGGAAATCGGCTAAATCACATATTTTAACGATTTTAAAGATTGAATTCTTGAACCCAAAATAGTTTTGGAATTGGAATTGAAAGCTTTTGAAAATGAGTTTTAAAACATAAAAGTTATTTTATATAACTTAATAAAACTTGGAATTTAAATAATTTGATTTAAATTCGAATGCAACATTTGAAATTGAATTCAATAATTGGGAAATTATGGTCCAAAAGGTTATACAAATTATAAAGGTGTTTATATAGGTTTTTAACCATTTAAAAAGTATGGTTTTGGAAATTTAAATTTAAACCCAAGCTTTATACTTGGATGGCTTTAACTGTGTAAATTGTAATCAGTTTTTCCCAAAACGAAAATAATTGTTTCAAATGATAATAGCTTTCATAAAAAAGGAAGAATTTCCAATTTGTATCCAAAGATTTCAAGTTGAAACGAAATTGTAAATAGTTTGGGCAAAACTATGAATTAACCTTTGTGAGGACGATTAAATCTTGTTTTGAAATCTAAGAAGATTTTAAATAATATATCTTCCATATACAAGATTTGAATTGGAAAGGGTTTGAAAGTTATGAATTAAATCGTTATTTGAAAGATTGGATAGTTAATCCAATTTGAAATGGAACTTGTTTTGAAATCCGTGAATGGATCTTTGTGAAACTGGGTGAACTTTGTGAAATAAATCTTTTATTTAAAAAGATTTGAAATGATAATTTGTTTAAACCATTTGAGAGAAAAGTTTGGATATTAAGTTGTGACTTAACTGAAATCCCATATCCATATGTTTTTTAAATATTATGCTCATTATTCGGTTTAGCCGGGAGAGGAATTTGTGTCATATAACCCATTCTGAATAATGATACGTCGATATGGATAGCATTTGAAGACAGGTGGTGAAGACCGGGTATTTTCGAAAATGGAAGGATAACCCGTCGATTGTCTCTGCACTGAGTCGCACCGGTATAGAGATTCCCTAAGTGATGGGAAGTCCGATCGGGATTGTGAATACGCGGATTTGCAAGGGCTTCTTCGAAAGTGCCTTCGGTTCCATTTGAACCCGGATCAGACTTGTATGGATGTGTATCTGACATTACACTTTGAGATGTAAGGCTGGTATCTTTCAAAAACATATCTGTTGGTGGCGGAGAATTTATTCTCTTAGCTTAACACCCTTCTCTGAGACGTACGAGCTCAAAGGTTATGTAATTGATGGTTACTAGGGATAGATTACCGATTTGGTAATGTGGCATACTAAGTGCTGCTGTGTGTTGATGATCATTTGTGATCGAAGCATGGTTTTGTGAAAAAGCGTAGCTTTGTGGACGAGACTTTGACGAGCCTCATAACCCGGTAATGGTCGAAACAGGAATCGTGGCAGCAAGGTTATTTGGGGGTAGCTCTTCCTGAGGGTATGACCATTTCCTTCTGGATAAAAAGTGATATCATGGTATGGAGCCCATATATTTACTTATGTTGAATTTTTATGAAAGTGGTATCATGGTATGGAGCCCAGATACTTTACTGTGTGGTTGTTGGATTGAGAGCTCTCGGATAAAGGAAGGTAACGACCGAGGGATGGCATGCTCATGTCAGTTTATTACCTAGTTACAGAGGTAACCTAGCTTTGTGCAGCAGAGATCCAGTTAGGTTCTCGGGGGCGTCCCTCCAGAGGCGTTCCATTTTATTTGGGAAGTTCCTTTGCCTGACCATTTGTTGGAAATCCAAACAAAACAATACGCGCCCTATACGGTTTTAGTTGTAGAACCTGCCATTTAAAATGGTAGCTATAGCTGGCATAATATAATGGTACCTATGCTGGCTAAGATTAATATTATATTTTCAAAATATTTTCTACACTATACACTAATAATAATATCAAAGAGTTTTCTCGTATTAAGCATGTTTGACTATCATAAGAAGAAATCTCCTCCAAGTCTACGTTTGCATTGTGTGTGTGGTGGGAGGTCTTACGGTAATTTTATTTTCCAAAAGCATTGAAGTTTTCAATTTAAATTCTTTTGTCTGTTTTAAAAGATAAAAAATGTTTTTGTTACTCACACTAGTCCCACGACTGACCTGGAGTTTATCGTTCCTTTTCTAAACTCTGGGTGCCGACTATTTTCCACATGGGCAGTCTAGAGTTGGATTTTTTAGATAATCCCATAATAGGTGTAGATTCGAAGCCTTTTGGAATTGTAGATCGCATTTTCTACACTTCGGCTTTCATGGCTGACCCTGCTTAGCTTGGTGCAACTTGATGGTTGTTCGAGCTAGTTCTGGATGGGAGATGGATTATTTGGAGTTTGGCATTGAAGATATTCTTTTCCGCTGCTATTCCTTGTATCTCTGATAGTATTGATATCTATTGTATCATCATTGTATCTGATATTGTATCAAATATTGTATATGATATTATTCATTTTCTTCCGCTGTGTTGTACTTGATGTGTTATAAGCTCCGACACGAGTCAAATTTTGACGTTTGGATCTGCGGCATTCAAGTACGAGTGGAGTACAGGTGTCGATTTTCGAACGCTGAAATTTGGATCGTGACAGATATGGTGTGCTAATGCGGGAGTTGAGCGAAGGAGAATCGGGTGGTTGAAGTCAGCCAAAATCAATTGAAGAACACACAGCCCGGAGCGATTTAGCTCCACGCATTGCCGATGGTGGACCGGTCATGGCTGACCGGTGCAGCTGTGGTGCCATGTGTATATGCAACTTAATGTGCGTGTGCAAACCTGTTCATTTATGCATGCAATCTTGTATGTGTGTTTGCAAACCAATAGGTGTGCAAGCCTTATTTAATTATAAATTTATATATACACATACATATACATATATTAAAATTTTAATTAAACTAAAATAAATATACTTTAATATACTTAAACTCTAATACATATATACATACATAGGTATTATATATGAATGTAAATATAATTTAAAGTTTAATAAATAAAAAAAGTGAATTTAATAGTATTTAAATGGAAAAATATGAGATATTTCTTAATTGATATTCTATGGTTATCAAAGTATATTTTATGAAATTTTAATATACATAATTCAAGTAATGAAAATGTATTTAATTGATTATGAATATATAAATTGATTTGGATGTTTGATAATTATTTAAAAAGCAGTATTTATTTATCGAAAATTATAATATAATTCTTATGCGTAAAATTTAGTTTTACAAACTATTTTTGGGTTATCAAAAGAAAGAAAGGAATTTCATAATGTTATTGGTGGATATTAAGTTCTTATTTAAATTGACAAAAAGTTGAGGAATTAGAAATTTATTTAAAAGAAAGTTTCATATTCAGTTTTAATTGGTTATTCAATTAGTACTAGAATATATTTATAATCCATCTCTAAAGTTCAGAATTTCGTTATATTAATGTTATATGGGACGGTCGATTTTTTATTCTTGATTTATTTGCTCTATATATTTGTGTTTTTATGATTAATCTATTTTATCTTACATTTCTGATTTCTACTTCCTTCTATACCGAATTGGTTTATATGAATGATTCACCGTTGATATGGATTTTTTTAGTGATTTGATATGATATGGTGATGACATCCTTCTATATGATTTTGTGATGATTTTATTCTGCGTGACGAGAAATCTGAATAGATGGAGTTATAATACCGTCTGGTATGGGACTTTCGGTAATATTTCTTTGGTTATTCCTTGGACTCATTATATATAATATTGAAGGAGCGAGTGTGATGTGTGAGCATTGAAAAAATGGACTAGTAACACATGGCGGTGTGGGACCCTATTTTGTTTTTTATTCGGTTATCCTTTTCTCATGCATGATAGTCATACAGGATTTGTTATGTGTGATAGGACTCGCTGTGGTGAGTCATGTATTTAGCCATGTTCCATACTGTTCGTAATTTTGGTTGGAGTTGATCAGTCGAAGTCTCGCTTGATTCCTAGTTAGAACGAAGAAGTTATTGCAGTCTGAACAAAAAAAATAGCGGCTTCTGTACTAGGTAGAATTAAAATATAGGGATACGTTAGTCAGTTATTTTCTAAGTAGAACTGTCGGTCTCCATGAAAAATTATAACGTAGGTTCAAAATTCTTATTTTTCAAATTTATTTTATAACATTTTTAATAAATGGGTAAATGGGTTACCCATTTATAACCCTTTTAAAAATGGGTCAACCCAACCCATAATCCATTTAATAATATTCATAAATGGGTTGACCCAACCCATTTATAAGTAGGGTAAATGGGTTGGGTTAATGGGTTGGGTCAAATTTTGACAGGTCTAGTCGGCGGTTGTATTAAGCTATGTGTCAGCAATATACAGAACCATGGTCGGTATATGTATTATGCTATGTTACAACATATCTAATAAGCCGAGTATCGACTTGTGTATATAGTCGTATGTCGGCTATTATCTGTATATTTACAGTATTTGTCCATCATTGCCCAACTCCCTTTATGGTGCGGAATTCAGCCTGATTTGCTAGAATCCATCCTAGCGGCCTAATCATGGTGGTCTCACCATTGGTATGTGACACCCTTTTCTTATAGCTACGTTTCGCCAATGTTTATAGCCGTATGTTGGTAACGTATAGGGCTATATGTCGACAATGTATCGCCTATTTGTGTCACCTAGGCCAACAGTCTGTTACCATTTTAGGGCATGTGTAGGGTTGTGATAGAGTCCTCGCTAGTCAAGTACATTGATGGATATGAGTCATGGTGGCCTTCGAGGTAAGTAAGCCTACATGAGCCGCATCAGATGGACACATGCGGGTCTCCTAGAGAAGATGTGTGTGCTATCAGTCTCCAATATGGTTCTGGTGTGTGTGATATAGAAATACATTTATTCATTTACTTGAGATGATGAGTTGTTATTGTACTAAATACTATGTATTAAGTATGATTGATCCCCATATCCTTCTCAAGCGTGTGACAACCTGCATCTTTTGACATGACTAAAATCGATCATATTAAGAAACGCGGATCATTGGTTATAAGTAAAATAGTATCACAGAGATTAAGATATCAATATGAGAGATAAAATATCTACTTCAAACGTCATCACAATGGAAACATAATATCAGAAGCATGTAATAGATAATATCATAAAAACAGTAATAACAGTCTCAAAGCATAATTATATCATAGTCTCATAAAATATCAGTACATAATCCCAAAATAAGAGTATGACATAAAAGCAATCCCTCAAAAGCAAAATACCGATAAAGGGATAAGATGAAAAGCTAGACTCCAAGCGTGATAGTCTAAAAGCAACAATGAGCCAGTTACCTACTGCCCTGTCTACTCGTGGTGGGAAAAATAGGAAAAGGGGAACGGGTCAAACATAAGTATGGTGAATAAGAACAAGACCGATAACATTACTAAATGTAATTAATTCTAAATCAACTCTTAGTGCAATAGAGTGTAAACAGTGTGTCAGTGCATTCTTAATGTCGTATACGTAAGGATAGTTATCTAACTCACTGGGTTGGATCAATAGGTAAAACCTCCCACCATCGATCAACTAAACCGGGATCTACTATCCTTTATAGACTCAACTATGCCTGAAGAAGAAGAACATGAAATGCACTCTCGCAAAATGACTCATTGAATGCACCTACACTCATCTCTTGATCGTAGTAGCAAACTTCCTCTTATTGCCTACTTTGGTGTTCACCGCATGCGAATCACCGCAAGGACTGGGCTCCCACGTAGTATCGTTGTGTTTCCTATGGCTACTTATTGTCTAGCTCTAGCGTCCACCAGTACCATGTTGCATAAGAAAATGTACCATACCTGAATCTCCTGTTAGGACCGAGCTCCCCTCAGAAAGTGGTCAAGCCAGTGATATGTCCACCCTTACGTAACACTCCCTAGAACTAACGCGGATAAATCATCCTCATCTTACTAAATCCAGTTTCTAATTCCGCCTAACAGACCGCCTAATTGCCTATTTCTATGGATCTTCTGAATCATATCCTTTTAGCGATGTAAAATCGCCCTACAACTCAGCATTTATCAATTCATTCATTAATTGGGCCAAAAGTCCAAAATATTCTAATTATAAGCTGGAATGTCGACCTGAAAGCTCCATAGGTCGACCGCCCATAGTCGACCTAAGGTACTCACAATCGGCTGTTCTAGTTGTTTTTCTTAGGATTCAAAATTTTCCATTTTTCCATTTACTGTCTGCATGCAATCAATTAAGCTAATTTCATTTAATTAATCTCGATGTCATTAGCAATAGTAATTAGCACAATTTCTGATTCTAGCCTAATCCATATTTTATTATTTCAATTTGGGGTCTAGACTAGGATTTTATAGTTTCAATAGTAATTCTAATTAGATTATTTAGATCTATAGATTGATTGATATAAATTTTGAATTAATAGTTTAATATAGGTGTTTAACAATATAATCAACTTAAAAATAAATTTAAAATTAATTGATTTAACCACTTAATCTGATCTATGCCCACTCACCTCTGTCCTTAGCTCCAGATCTAGTTCTAACTCTGTTTTTCCCCTAGATCTGCGTAACCTCCCTTCAAATTGCTTATTCTCTCCTAATATTTTAGTTTAGATTGAGATTTTTATTTGATTTGGGGATTAAAATTGGATTTGGGAATTAGTATTTTTTTTTAGCGGAGCTTCTCTAGGTGGTAGAAAACTAATGTTTTAAGTTAACTCTGGCTGTTTATTTGTAAGGGAAGCTCACCACTCTCAACCATTAGATCAAAACCTTATTCTAGCCTATACGCTCAAAACTTGGCCACCACGCAACTATTCTCGATCACAAAATGAATCGACACAGGATCGCACCATTCACTATCAACGCAAGGTCATCTCGACCGCCCTATATCATGGTCAACCGCCCATGGTCAACCTAGACCTAGTGAGGGTTGACTTGGCCCCTTGTTTAGTTTTTCCTTCTATTTTAAATTTTCGTTTAATATTCCGACACTCATAATTCTCTCATACTAACTCGGATTATAACAAGTTATATATGAAAACCGTTCAGAAAATCAATACAGGCATAATGGTGCAAGTTCTATAGCCAAATTCATGCATTGGTTAAAATTTTACTTTTAAATTCATTCTTAGCTTTTATTTATATTTTCTTATTTATTCCGAAAATTTTCCAAGGTGTTACATTCTCCCCCCCCCCCTCAAAGGATTTCATCCACGAAATCTCTAAGGCTAGAAAAATGTGATTAACAACCAAAATTACATCCATCTACTCATCCATCATCCGCAATAACAATAATCCTCGACCTCTAGTTTATGCAAGTATGCTTATGCTATACATCCAAATGTATGTAAGATCCTAATGATAGACTGATAATTCTATATGCATGCTCAACCATAGAAACATATACGATATCCATATGCATAACATCTAGATGTAGCAACAAATCAAGAAAAATACGCATCTGATACGAGTGCGTGTATCTATATGGCAGATCATCCTAATGTATGCTTTAGGACTCAATATTCTAGTGCATAGAAATACAACCATTAGCATCCATAAACATCCATTAGCATCCATCGCTAATAACATATCCTATTAACATGTTTATAAACATGCCTATCATCCAAAGGTCTTTACCTATGGTAATCTACCCTTCCCCTCGAGTTCTACCTAAAGGCACTAACTAGAGGAAGATTGAAATCTAAAACGTAACAGAAAAAAGTTGTTAGTGGGAAGCTTAAATATTCTCGTCGTGTTCCCATGTGCTCTCTGCTGGGTTGTCTCCCCACTGAATCTTAACTAATATAATATCCTTATTGCAGAGTCGGTTTGTGCCATACTCTAAGGTATGGGTAGGCGCATGGTGAATGAGCGACTTACACTCTACCTCAACCTTCTCTAACTAACTAGGCTTAACCATAATAGCAGAATCATGTAAGCACTTCCGCAAGTGCAAAACATGGAATATATCATCCACTCTAGCTAACTTCTTTAGAAGCTCCACTCTATATGCCAACTTCCCAATCTTAGCCAAAATCAGGAAGGGTCCAACAAACCTCAGTGCTAACTCTCCCGTCCTATTGAACAACATCACATTCCATAGAGGTGAAACTTTCACAAATACCATGGTCTCCACTTCAAACACTAAATCTAAGTGTCTCCCATCTATATATGACTTATGCCTATCCTGGGCAGCCTTCATCCTCCTGCAAATCAAATCCACTTTCTCTAACGTCTCCCTAACAATATCGGGTCCAAGAATGATCCTATATGTTGTATCCCACCAACACGATGGTGTTCTACATGGTCTACCATACAAAGCAACGAATACATCCCTATTCCATCCTAGTAACTATTATTATAGGCAAACTCTACCAGTGGCAAGTGATCCTCACAAGAATCTCCAAACTCGATGATACACATCCCAAGCAAATCCACCAAACCCGATTTACTCTCTATTTGTTCATCTGTTCGTGGGTGGTATGCTGTACTTATATTACGTTCATTCCATAAAGCCTCATGTAGACTCCTTTAAAACCCCTAGTAAAAAGCAGGTCTTTGTCACTAAATATACTGGTAGGACCTCAGTCTAACAATCACTCTCACATAGAAAGCTACCAATGATGCTGCTGTCTTAGTGCTTCTCATTGGTATGAAATGAGCACATTTGGTCAATCTATCTACGATGACCAAATGCTTTCATTTCCTCTCCTAGATTTGGGTAATTCATCAATAAAATCCATAGAATGTTCTCCTATTTCCACTAAGGAATATCCAAAGGCTACAACAACCCTTCAGGCTTCTGCTGTTCCGCCTTCGCCCTTTGGCAAGTCATATGCTTAGCTACATACTCCGCCACTTGCTTCTTTATTCCAGCCCAAAAGAAAACTCTCCTCATATCAGGATACATATTATCTCCACCGGGATAAACAGTCTTCCTAGAATGATGAGACTCTGCTAGTACCATGTCTACCAAGTCTGCACCACGAGGAACACAAATCCTACCGTTTCTCTACAACCACCCCCTCGAGTTTATGGCACAATGCCTCAAATGACTCAATGACTAGCGTCTACCCAAACTATCTAAGAAATCATCTAGCTCAACATCCTCTCTTTGCCTAAACCCAATCTGCTCCATCATAGTTAGCTAAACATCCAAGGCTACCAGTAATGTATCTGATGTTGGTCTGAAGTCAAAAGTGGAAATGCTCTAAATGTATCGACTCTAAGAATAGATGACTCAATAATGCTCTCTGTCTACTCAAAGCATCTGCTACTACATTGTTGCTGCCCGAATAAAAGAAATCTCAAAGTCATAGGATGCCAAAAATTCCATCCATCTCTACAGTCTTAAGTTCAAGTCCTTTTGGAAGAACAAATACTTCAATGACTTGTGATCACTAAAAAGCTCAAACCTTTTCCCTAGAAGATAATGCATCCAAGACTTAAGCGCAAAAAGTATAGATGCTAACTCACGATCATGTGTTGGGTAGTTCCTTTCAAGGGTCTTCAACTGGCTACTCCCATAACACACTACCCTACTCTCCTATATCAAGACTGCTCTTAACCTCATACCACAAGCATCAATATAAAATGTGAAGGGCTTAGTCCCATCTGGCAACACTAACATGGGTGCACTAGTCAAAGCTTCCTTTAACCTAATAAAAGCAGCCTTACACCTTTCATCCAATGAAAAAACAATATTCTTCTTAGTAAGGCAAGTCAATGAAGTAGAAATCTTAGCGAAGTACTTAATGAACTTCTTATAATAACCCACAAGACTAAGAAAGCTCCACATCTCCGTGGCATTCTTCGAAACATGCCAATCCTAAACTACTCCACATTACTCGGATCTATTGCTAAGCTACTCTTTGAAATGACGTGTCTCAAAAATTGAACCTCCTCTCTCCAAAAGTGCACTTGGAAAACTTAGCCTTAAGGTTATGTGCATGGAGTGTCCTAAGCAGCTCCTCCAAATGAAACGTATGCTCCTCTCTACTCCTCAAGTATACCAAGATATCATCCAAAAACACCACCATAAACTTATTCAGCAACTCCTTAAACAGTCGACTCATCAAATCAACAAAATAGGCTGGTGCATTGGTTAGTCCGAAGGGCATGACTAACCACTCATATAACCCATCAAGAGTCCTAGATGTCGTCTTCTGAATACTACCATTAGCTACTCTCAACTGATGGAAACCTATGGCTAAATCAGACTTGGAAAACACTCTAGCTCTAACCAACCAATCGAAGAGATCATCTATGTGGGGCAAGGGATTGCGATTCTTATTTGTCAGTTTATTCAGTTCCCTGTAGTCGATGCATAGTCTAAGAGAACAACTACCTTGGTGGTAAAGATGACTAGTGCTCCCCACTTAGAAATACTCCTCCTAATGAAGCCCTTCTTCAACAACTCATTCATCTGCTTATTTAACACACACCTTTCCCTTGGAACTATATGCCTTAAAGGTAAGGCAATTGGTCGAGCATTCTAAACAAGGTAGATCCTATATTTGATATCTCTTTGGGATGGGAGATTGGTAAAATCACCAAATACATTCAGAAAATCCTAAATACCAGTATAGAATCAAGACTGTCCAATGAAAGTCTAAGGAATAAAGGCAGCTCAACATAACTAACCCTCGTGGATCAGAGGAAACCTCTAAGCTACACCCACTACAAGTGCTCAACCTGACTACCCTCCTATCACAATCCAATATAGCCCCATACATAGTTAACTAGTGCATGCTTAATATTAACCCAAATCCATAAAATCCCAATACATAAGCATTGCAATCAAACTCGATACTAATATCATAAATTTCAAACCCCAACACATCATGGAAAAATAAGTCGATCCTCTTACGGGGTTTGACACAATTATAAGGCCCATTACAATACTAGTGCCTAGATGTAAATCCCCAACAAGTTTATTGGAGATAAAAGAATGATAAGCCCCTGAATCAATTAAAGTACGAATAGAAAGACCAGAAAGAGTTAACACACCTTCTATAATCTCCTTCCCTTTTTCCAGTGATGGCTACACATTGGAAGTAGGGATCGCTTTAAGAGCATAAGTCTGAATCACCTGAGTCGAAACCTGAGAAGAAGCTCTGGGTAGTGTTGGACAAGCTCGCTTCATACGCTTGAGCTGATCATAACTGTGGCACTTAATTCTCAAACATTCTGCCTTACAAATCCTTGGAAAAATGACCAAGTTTGCCATACCTATTTCACCTTAGATCCTTCTTCTGAATCTTTCCATTCGGCTTAAATTCTCCCTTCTTCTTACCCTTTTGAAAGTTTTCACCTTAGCCTTTGAAGCATCCTCCTTCACCTCTTTCTTAGCAACAAAAGTAAGCAAAGGCATCTCAACTAGTCCTTCAAAATAGTTTCCATCGAAATATGACTCATTGCCAAATCCTGTAGTGGCTGTTTCAAACGTTTAACTAACTTAAGCGCCTTTTTGTGTGGAGCACTAATTAATTCCATTCCAAATCTTGCAAGCTCATTAAATTAATTAACATATTCTTTAACAAACAAATCACCCTTCTTAAGATTAATAAACTTCTCCAACATATCCCCTTCTTCAGCCTGTGATAAAAAATCGATCCTAAATTTCCTTTGAAACTCTTACCAAGTCATAACACCTCTATTAGTATCTGCCTCAAGATCCTCTCACAAGAAAAAGTCTCATCTTACAGTTGCTTGGTAGAAATCTACCTTGTAACTCCATCTTCTAAACCCATAAGACCAAATATCCTCTTGCAAGAACAGATCTATGCTCTCAACTCTACATAGGACTCCATCCCGAAATAAGGCTTGTCTCATAAATTAGAAAAGTCCTTACACAACTTTGCAAACTCAAGGGTAATAGGTGGGTGGGTAGGAACCCTCTCAGCCGCTACATCCGCAGCCTCTCTAACGAGTGGCTACTTAACCCATCCCCTAGCTTGTAAATAATGGCAGAACCAAGCGGGCATGTTCACACTTGGAATCTAAGGGATATTGATAGAGCCTGGCCATACAGGATCAACCATCTCTATCTATGGATAGTAAATATTTGATTAGCTGCTTAGTAGATAGCTTAAATAAGATTTGAGAGATAAGAGATAATACAGAAAAGCATTGAAATAAGTATAGACATGAATTCTGAGGGATTACTTTCTTTGAATTTTTTTTGAAAATACTTATGTATACATAGGTATACACTTTGAAAATCCTTTTTGGAAACCTTTTCAAAAATCATTTTCTTATTTATCAAAATCATACACACACACACACACATACATACGAGTCAAATATGCTCCTAATCCTAGGGATATTGAAACCTAGGCTCTGATACCAAATGTGACAACCTGCATCTCTCGACATGCCTAAAACATATTACATCAAGAAATACAGATCAATAGTTATAAGTAAAATAGTATCACAAAGACTATCAACATGAGAGATAAATCATCTAATCCAAACATCATCACAGCGAAAAATAATATCAGATGTATGTAAATAGATAATCTCAGAAAAACAGTAGTAATAGTCTCAAAGCAGAATAATGTCATAGTCTCATAAAATATCAATACATAAACCCAAAATCAGAGTATGTCATAAAAGCAATCCCACGAAAGATACAAAAATAAATGTGCTAATGGAAAATACATGATAAAGGGATAAGATGAAAAACTAGACTCCAAGCATGATAGTCTAAAAGCAACGATAGGTCAGTCACTTCTGCCCAGTCCACATATGGTGCGAAAATGGGAAAAGGGCAATGGGACAGACATACGTTTAGTGAATGAGAATGAGACAGATAAAATGATTAAATGCAATTAATTCTAAATCTACTCTAAGTGTCATAGGGTGTAAGCAACGTGTCAATGCATTCCTCAGGTAATATAGCTAAGTATAGTCAACTCATTGTCTGATCTTTAGGTTATAACTTCCCACAATTTATTGGCCAAACCAGGATCTACTGTCCCTTATCTATTGCTCTATGCCTAGAGAGAGAGAGAACACGAAATGCACTCTCACAAAGTGACGCATCGAATGCACCTGTGCTCATCTCTCGATCATAGTGGAAAACTACTTTTTATTGTCTACTTCGGTGTTCACCATGTGCGAATCACTGCCAGGACTGGGCTTCCACCTAGTATCGTTGTGTTATTTATGACCATTTGTTGTCCAACTCGAGCATCCATCGGTACCATGTTGCATAAGAAAACATGCCATGTCTAAATCTCTTATTAGGGCTGGGCCCCCTTTAGAAATTGTTCCCATCGGTACTATGCCTACAAGTACGTAAAACTCCCTAGAACTAATGCAAATAAATTACCCCCTATCTTACTAAATTTGATTTCGACTTCCGCCTAACAGACAATCCAATTGCCTACATCTATGGTTCTTTGGATCGTATCCACTTAACGAAGTAAATTAGCCCTACAACTCAGTATTCATCAATTAATTCATTAATTGGGCCTAAAGTAGTCCAATTATAAGTTGGAAACGGTCGACCAGGAAGCACCATGGATTGACCTCCCACAGTGGACCTATAGTACTCGCGGTTGACCATTCCTGTCTTAGGGTTTAGGTTTTTCCATGTTTTCCATCGCGACTAATTTATTCATTAAGCTAATTTTATTTAGCTAATACTAGTGTCAGTAGCAGCAATAATTGTCCCAATTTCTGATTCTAGCATAAACCATGTTTTATTATTTCAATTTGGGGCATAGATTAGGGTTTTACAGTTTCAACGGTAATTTTCTAATTGAGTTAATTAGATCCATAGGTTGACTTATATAAATTTTAAATTAATAGTTTAATATAAGTGTTAACAATCTAATCAACAGAAAAATAAATTTAAAACTAACTGATTTAACCACTTAATATGATATGTGCCCACTCACCTCTGTCCTTAGCTTTAGATCTGGTTCCAACTCTATTTGTTTCCCCTAGATCTGCATAAGCTCCCTTCCAATTGCTTGATCTCTCTTTCTACTTAGTTTATACTAATATTTGTATTTGATCTAGGGATTAGGAATTGATTTGAGAATTGGGGTTTTTGTTTTTATTTTGGCAGAGCTTCGCTACAATGGTGGGAAACTAGTGTTTTAGATTAACCTTAGCTATTTATTTATGGAAGCTCACCAGTCTTAGCCATCAAATCAAAACCCTATTCAATCTAGACTATATACTCAAAACTTGGCCAGCACGCAACAAATCTCGATCATAAAATGAATTGATACAGGATAACAAAACCATCACGATCAGTGTAAGGTCGGACAGACCGCCCTAGGTCATGGTCGACCACCCAAGATTGACCAAGACTTATTGAGGATCGACCTGGCCCCTTGTTTGTTTATTTTTTTCTATTTTTTAATTCTTGTTTAATATTCTGACACTCGTACTTCTCTCATACTAACTCGAACTATGACAAGTTATATACGAAAATCGCTACAAGCACAATGGTACAAGTCTCATAGCCAAATTTAGAATTTTGTGAAAATTCTGTTTTTAAATTCAATTAAATTTTATTCATATTTTCTTATTTATATCATAAAATTTTTTTGGTGTTATAAGGCATGTGTTGTCGATTATCTTTCTCATCGATGTGTGTTGACATCTACTATTCATTAGCATGTGTTGCCAATTGTCTTCCAAGATGTAAGTCGTCTGTTATACTTTATAGGCATGTGTCGCATATTATATCTTCCTTTGGCGTGTGTTTCCATTACTATGTTTTTACTTATGGATGTTTAATTATATTGATATAGTTGATGTTTTATTACTTCAGATTGAGTGATATATTTGGGCATAGCTAAATAATAGCCTGAGTATACATGATAAAATCTCCTTTATAGATGTTTTCTAGATAGGATGATTCACTCTTTTAAAGTTGTTTTCATATTTCTGTTTTGATGAGCTTTTATATGGGTGATGACATCTTTGTGCATGATTTTATGTATTTAGTGTCACGCAATATTTTGGGAGTTGTTTATAATATCATCACTATATATATAAACATTATGATTGTCATTTGAGTTATTTTGTTCGTGTGGTCATATTGTTATTTCACTTAGTTTATATTGAGTTCTATATGTTTATTTTCCTTTTGATTTAGACACATTCTGACCCATATGTTATTTATATAATGCTTGGGTCAGTCCGAGGCAATTCAAGTTTAGGGACTATTGGACCGGCTTGTGTTTGGGCATAGAGGAGACTAGGATGTGGTATTATTGTATATCAATTGAGTATTATATAATTTTATGTATGTATATTCTGGTGTTGTATAATGGACAAGCCATGTATACTTATGCGTTATATATTATTATTGCGATTCCAACTTTGTGTTCTCCATTTATATACTGTATATCGTGTACTGTTTTATCCCGGAGGCACATGTGCTTATTCTTTTATGTTGATACTAGATATGTATAAGTTATTTATTTATTTGACGTTTAAATATGTACCAGTGTTAGCCCAAGAAAATATGTACCTCATATAGCCTCATTCTCCATATTATCTAACAGCATTACTCAGTAATACTCCTGGATCGTATGGGTATAGAGGTAGGTGTTACATTGCATCATGGATTTTGGAGGACATTAAGAGTAACATTTGACCATTGTACAATTCACATATAATAATAGCTATCGTGCAATGATTAGTATGATACCATTTGAAGCCTTATGTGGAAGACCGTGCAAGTCACCTAATTATTGGTTGGAATCTACCAATAAAATTATACTTAGACCATATTTGATTTATGAGACAACGAAAAAGGTTAAGGCAATTAGTCGATGACTGAAGGCTACCCAGGACCGAGCTAAGTCCTATGCTGACAGGTAATGGAAAAATTAGGAGTTCTCAGTTGGAAATATGGTATTTGTTAATGTTTCCCCTCTATAGAAGGTTATGAGTTTCGAAACATCGAGGAAGTGGGCGTCGAGATTTGTCAAACCTTTCGCAATTTCGAAGAGGATGGGGAAACTTATGTATCAAGTAGTGCTTTTGGCTACATTAGTAAGAATCCATGATGATTTCCATGTAGTGCATTTAAGGAAATTTCTACATGACATCGCCACTATAATAGAGCCTAATTAATTAGTAGATATAGAGACAGAGCCGATAGCATCACATGCCACCATGCGTATAGTGAAGCATGGAGTTACGAAGCTTCATAATAAAGAAATTAGGCTGGTCAGAATGCAATAGGGAGATAATTCAACGGAAAACATGCGGTAAACAAAAGAGAAGATGAAGGCTCTCATTCTGAGCTTTTCTCTAATAAATTTTCTCTCTCTAAAGTTCAGTATTGTATTTGTTTTGGGTGCATCATGGTTACTTGATTTGATGATAACGACGAATTCCATACCTTATACTATTGTTTCTACACTCACATAGAATCTTATGCATATTTAGGTTGTTTGCATACCTGCCTATATGTCACGATCTTACATTCATGTTAGGGTTGAGCTAACCTATAATATGTTACATTCATGATCACATTACATTTTTGATTGTGTAGATGGTTGTGTAGATAACTTGGTTGCACAATATGGTTGTAGAGTGTGTATTACACTATCTGTCCTTTGGGAATTTCAGGGATAAAATTCTTTTAAGGGGGAGAATTTAAACCCCATAAGAGTTAAGAAGAAATTAATCAATTAATAACGACGCTAAAATTGAGAATTTTGAAAACCTCGGAATTTGGCCCTAAAAGTTGCACTATTGTTTTTGTGGCGATCTACTGAACAACTTTCATATATAAAGCTTCACGATTGAAATCCAAACGAAGAAATTATCACTGTTTGAAAATTTCAAAATAGAAATAATTTAAATAGATTCAAATTTATAAACTTAAAAAGGGTAATAAATATTGGAACAATAAGCAAACATTAACGGAACGGTAGTCAAGAGGGAGAAATAATGTAACGTTAAAAGTTAATATTAACAAATAAATTTTGACTTAGGATGATGGTCGGTTGACTGCCTTTAATAGGTCGATCTACTGCTAGCAGTCGACTGCCCATGGTGGACCAGTCGTCTTGTTTGATTAATGTGACGAGGGCTTGCTTAGGTTAGAATTCCTCAAATTTAATTTAAATAGCATATTCTTTGTCCAACGGCTTAAACCCATTCAAACCATTATAAATAAATGACTTGCCCCCTCACTTTTATTCAAAAAAATAAATATGCTAACGAGATTTTGTCGGTTTCCTTCCTCTCTAAAAAAAGATTCAAGCTTTAGGGAAGATATTAGTCAAATAATAGAGAAATGGTAAATGAATTTAAATACATGTATATTTCTCCATCTTTATTCTTCCCTAACCTTTGAATTCTAGATCTAGTCTGTATGCAAATGAATTTTTATATATTATTAAATTAAAAAAGTGAATAACTAGGGAATGAGATAGGTAAAGGCGTAGAATCGAATCCAAAGGAATTTGAGGAAAGCTATCTGTTTGGTGGGACTCTTAGTTTTTTTTGTTTTTAGTGATTGTGTAGTTAATATTTGGATTTGTTTTATGTCTTGTGGAACTTTGTGTGCAAAAACTTTAAATTTGAAACCCCAAAATTCCCCTTTAAAATGTTAATTCCAAAATTGGTTGGAATCTTATTTGTTTTTTTTATTAATATGGTAGAATTTAATCTATTATTATTTGCAATATGCATAATTTATGTCCTATTCAACTTTCATTTTCCAATTTGTGTTTGTTATGATGAAGGACTCTAAAAAGAATTAGAAAGGAGTGTGTAAAGCATGGATTTTTCATCCCATCCGTGGTTTGCACTACCTACTTTCATAACAAAAATAAATATGAATCCCTTTTTATTAAGCCTTATTCTTTTTCAAGTTGAGTAGAATAGAAAGGATTTGAGTTGTAAGCTCCATCGAAATAGACGCGTTGATTCTACAATATTAATGTAAAACAAAATTGGATCGATGCTTTGATTTCATTTTTCTGGATATAGACATATATATACATCTATACATACATATATACATATACACACGCATGCACGCGCACACACATAGATATACACACACACAAAATATATGTATATATGTATGCTATATATATATATATATATATATGCAAGTCTAATTTGTTTAGCTAATTTTAATTATGATATTAACTATTGTGAAAATCACGTGTTGGGCAAAGGACTTGTATAGATATGGAAATTGTGACATTTGAACAAACCGAATAGGAAGCAAAAATCTTAGTATATGAGTATTTTTACGCTTACCTAGAATATTTAATAAAAACAAGTTAGCTAAATTTTATTTTAATTATAGATATAATAATAATGTATAAGTCATAACATATAAAATAAATAGATTAAAAAATAACAACAAATCATATTAAAAGGAAACTGAGAACAATTATGTAAATTAATCCATAACTAAAATGTGAAATAAGGAGTTTTCCTTATAAGACATTAGTGCATAAATGAGGGTAAGGTATATTACATATATTAATAAATTATATTTATATGTTAGTATAATGTCATAAAGCCGAAGAATGGAAATATGTCCAAGTCATAGGGATGCGGCTATGGTCTGATAGCATTCATCCATACAAGTCCGTTCCGGGTCCGAACGGAACGAAGGCACTATCTTTGTTACACTCATTTCGCAATCACCCTTAGAGTTAACGACAAATAGCCCTTGCATTCTGAATCTTCATTCCCAATCTTCACTTGAGATTTCACGACCTATCGCTTATTTTGGATCGATGTGGTTTTCGAAAGACAATATGATATCCGATCCCGGTCTCATCGAAATCCAAACACCGTCTTTTAAGGCCAAGTTGTTTAATTCAATTCAATTCAGAATGTCATATTCACATAGAAATTCATCACAGATATCTAAAACATCTCACATTAATCAACAGTTCAATTTAGGCATTTCATATCACAGAGCATCATAAATTATCATACTGGAGATATTAAATAATCAAAATATTCAATACAATTTAACATTCATAGGCAAGAATAACTGGTCACACCATTTCTAATTAATTTAATTTAATACAAAATAAATTAATTACGTATAAACCCTACTTAATTTTCCTTAACTAATTCCATGCCATTTATTATTATTTTAATTAATTATTGGAATTAATTAATTATCTCTTGCAATTACTTAAGACTTTAATTAATTAAAAGTTTAAAACATTTATCTTAACCATTGACTTAATTAATTATTAACTTTTGTTTAATAACTTTTGTAATTAACTAAATAATATATATATATATATATATATATATAGTTATCTCAACTTAACTAAACTAGCATCATTATTAACCTAAGTTAAGGGTTAAATTAAAAATTTTAAATTACTTTATCTATTTCCCCATACATTTAACTTAAAATTTGGTAAAAATTACTTGAAACTTTGTTTACATTTTCATTTTATTTTAATTTATTTATAAAGAAAACTCGGCCCTAAGCCCAAACTCCCGACCCAAAACTCAATCTTCCCCCGCTTCTTTCCTTCTTTAAAACTTGCTAAATCACTTGCGTACAAACCCGAGCCCAACCCAATGCTTTCCCCTCTCCTTCTCCTCTTTTCTCTTATGCCTGATCCTTCCCAATACCTATATAAAACATTAATACGCATGCCTCCTGTGCATATGCACAAGGCAACGGAGCCACTCCAGCCATCATCGACGGCCCCACCAAGTCGCCATCGACTCGCTTGTTCGTTCCGACCCACCAAAAACCCCGACAACCCTCTGAAACAAAAATCGAGCAAACGAACAACCACTAGAACAAAAACCCAATCACCAAAACCACCTCACCCTGCCACCGCCGATCATCAGATACCATGTCGTCACACCTGGAGCTGCGCAAGACCTCCCTCTCCCTATTCCCCCTACTCCGATCCATTTTGATGCGACGACGAACTCGAAATAGCCACGCAAACACACTCGACTGGACTGAAGCCTAAAACCTTACAACTTCCTCGTTGCACCACCACGGCGAACTAAAAAACCTTCAACCATTTTTCCCACAACCCTTGACCCACGAGCTTGCTCCAGCAATGACCTCGACCTTCCTCCATCCTCTGATCGTCGAGAATCGACAAAATTCCAGATCCCGTCACTACGCCATAAATGGCCTTCTACAACAAAAAAAAATGTTGGCTCAGGCCTGAAAAATGTTGCCATAGGTCTATAGCAACACTTTTAGGGTGATGCAATTTTTGTCGTTGCCTTAGACCTCAAAGGCAACATTTTGACTATCTAAGGCAACATAAGTAATATTGTTGCAATAGAACCCTATTTGGGTCTATGACAACACCCATAAGTATCTGTAGCAACATTCCAAAAAAATTTCTATAGATATTAACTTTCTGAAGTTGTGGGGCCCACATCTAGTGGGGCCCACAATGTAGGGCCCACGACCCAACTGGGTCCATCCCTATGGCAACACCTTGAATGACTATTGCAACATTATTTTAAGCAACATTTATAACCCAGTGGAAACACTATTATGAAGCTACTGCAACACTATTCTGAATCTACTACAACACTATTCTGAAGCTACTACAAAACTATACTGAAGCTACTGCAACACTATACTGAAGAGACACTAAGAGCACATAGAACAGTACAATATCACATAGAAGACTTGCATAATACACAGTACAATATCACATAAAACACTTGCATAATACACAGCATAGTACACAGTACAAATAACAATTCATACATCAGTACACATCACAATTCATGTCAGTTACCCCAAAATATCCAGTTACCCCAAAATACTACAAAGCTACCCCAAAATATCCGGTACACATAACAATTCATAAATGAGATGTAACGACCCAGAATTTTTAGAAATTAAAATATGAATATTTAATTAATTTTAAATACTTATAAGTGAATTTTTAAGTCAAATAAATTTTTATTTGAATTTTTGAATTTAATTGGATAATTAAATCGATAATTTAATATGTTAAATTATGGAAATAATTGAAAATATAGTTAAATATGATTGAAAATGATTTGTAAAATTTTATTTTATCATATGGAAGTTAGAATGATATTTTAGAACTTTTAAAATCGAATTAAAAGTTAATTTGTGAAAATTGAATATTTTAATATTTAATAATCGACTAGTGAAAATAGTCAATTTTTGAACAGTCTCAGAATTGAACGAAACCAGTTCCATTGGATCCGTAATAGTTAGTTATTACCGGATTTCAAATTTCGTGTCAATCGGAGTTATCGTTTGATCGTGGCAGCTCGAAACGCATCGATTTATTTAAATTTGACGAGTGAAAATAGCCATTTTTCAAAAAGTCTCGGATTTCGACGAAACCAGTTTCATCGGATCCGTAATGTGATATTATTGTAAGGTTTCAAATTTCAAGTCAATTGGATTTACCGTTTGTCCTGTACAAATTAAAACGCCTAGAAATCGACTTAAATCGGTTTAATTTAAATTGAGCGTTTACAGCCATAACTCGCACATACGTCCGAATTAGCTTTCGAAACCTGTTCCATTGTGTCCGGAACGCGGGATAAACCCTAGGAACGTCAGTTTCGGCACGTAAATCGGAGTTCGGAAAATCGAAATGAATAGTGTTCGTTTTTTCTCTATAAATAGACCATAAGCCATCACAAAAATTAAAAAAAAACACTAAACCCTAATTCCTAAACCCTAGCCGCCACCCCCTCAACCAAAGGCCAGAATTCAATCTCCTTCTTCTCTTAATCTCTCTCAATCCGTAGAGAATTAGCCAAAGTGTTCAACAGCAAAGTTGGAGAGCGCGAAGAGAGCTTTCAATCCATACGGAGATGATCGAAAACGGAGCAACGAATCAACGGGAAATCAAGCGAGAAGGGGCTGCGTTTTTCACGCATTTCGAGGCAATATTGAAGGCCGAGCTTCACCAAGTTGGAGCTGTAGGTAGCTCTTGCGTAGGGCTTTCGTTTGGTGGTGGAGTGATGGAGTTTCGAGCTTTGAGGTGGCGGTAACTTGGAACCCTAGTTTGGAGCTCATGGGTTCTTTTGTGCGTGTATTCCTGGAGCATATGAACGTGAGTTGGGAAGAAGGGGGAGAGGCCTTGGATTGAGATCTAACGGCTCTGAATTGATGAAGGTTATAAATTATAAAAGTATGTGTAAATTTGTGTATATAAAAAATCGTGTAACTTTGAAAATTCATAACTTTTTCATACGAGGTCGAAAACGCACGAAACCAGTTGCGTTGGAATCGTATGGACGAGCACTACGCGATGGAGTTTGTTTGGAGTCGTTTGGAGTTAGTGAGAATTTTGGGTAAAATTAAACGTCCGTTTAATTTTATTCGAAATAAATCGCTAAAACGGAAATAAAATCAAGGTGAGAACTTCTCACTCAATCGAATCAGTTTCGATTTTATTTTAAATAGTTAGATTTAAAATATTTGAATGCATGTTTGAATGTTGATTGATATCTATTGATTGTTAAATAGACATTATACGCCGTTAGTAAGCGGATGTTATTTAATAAAAACATATACCGCGAATATTTCATAAACAATGAAATTGGTATTATAAATAATAGCAATATATATATATATTGGCATATGTATATATTGGAGTTATTGATTTCCCGCATTTTTTGTTTAGCGGATGAGACCCTATTACGCCGTTATTAAGCGGATAATATTTAATAAGAACATATACCGCGATAATTTCGTACTGGAGCGAAATTGGTATTGTGCTAATGTTTTTGGATGCAGGAAACAGGTTGGAGGGATCCAACTGGATTCCTCAATAGTTTTTATTTGATTTCAGATATTTTGATATTTGATGGATTTTCATATTGATATATGATATCGTTGTAGTCGTGATTGACTATTTGGTGTGTAGCATCATTGGACCAAATTTGGAATTTTAAAATGATTTTTAAAGTGATTTTTGAGAATATAAAATAATTTTGGAATTGATCCATTTTAAATAAATAAACGTTATAATTTTTAATGTTATAAAAATTATGATTTTTGAGAAATATAGTAAAAAAACTGATTTTTGAGAATATGATGCTAATGATTTTATAAAATAGTTTAATCGGGATTTTAGAATTATTGTGAAAAGTTTAAATATAGAATTCATGAAATTTAATTATTTTATGAATCAAAATGGTGAAATAATAAAGGAGATTAAAGACGTTTTAAAAGGATAATATAAATTGATTTATATTAAGAGATTTATAAATGGATATTTATAAATTGAAATATGGACATTATAAAACGAGTTTTTATAAGTGTTTGAATGAAGTGAAAATGAATTTCATAAATGAATGAAATTTATAGAATTATAAACTGTGAAGTTATAAATGAAATTTATAAATAGTAAGAATTATAAATTTGTGAAGTTATTTGAAGAATAGATTTGGTTAAATAAATGAATCTTATAAGTTATAAGATTTATGGTTTGGAAAGTCTTTAGAGGAACGATTTTGTAAAATAATCGTTTTATAAGTATTCAACTTATAATATGAACTTTTAGTTTATAATTGAGTTATAAATCGAATAGGTTAATAAAGGAATTTATAAAAAGGAAGTTTTTATATATAAATAGAAATGGAATTTATAAACGTTGTTTTATAAATTCGCAAAGGACTTATTTTGATAAGTAAATTGTTGAAACTTAGTAATGGAGTTATATTCACGTTGTTAATCGTGAATAATCCTTTGA